>JAZEWU010000050.1:4578354-4590757 GCA_036362915.1 Geotria australis | reverse complement strand
TGCCCAGTAGCGTCCTTCACGAACCTCCTCCACAGAGGTCGATCTTGACACCGCCAGTACCAGTTTTCAGCATGTCCACCCAGCTCCAGATCCTCCTGTGCCGCATCGGTCCATCTCTTCTCTAGCCCATGCCGCGCCGGTTTAGCCCCCTTTATCCGACCAAACAGCAGTTGCTTGGGCATGCGATGGCTGGGCATGTGGGCTACATGGCCCAGCCACCTGAGCCTCGCCTGCCGAAGGAGCTCACAAATGGGACTCTGTCCAGCTCCCCACACAAAGACAGACTGTAGGGTCAAGTGCTCCCCACACACAAACAATAGCACACGCACTTTATTCAAGAGAGGGACAAAGATTCCCGGTATAGCCATATAGACCATGGGGGAAAATGCTGTTAGTGGGCACCTGTTAAGGCCAGCAAGCACACGGGGGTAATGTTGCTTTTGTCTCCACGCCGCTGATGTACATGCAGCGTGTAAAGCAGTCGTGAAGGCTGAGTGCTGCGGCGACACACTCGCTCACTCACTTATTTTCCTGACCGTCTCGGCGCACTTTCCTCCTGGTTCCGCTCTCACCTCTTAAACCGCTTTCTCGTCTACAGCCTCCCCCATATCCGCCATCGCCAAACATGCCTTTCACTCACTGAAGCCTAAACCCGACCGTGCCGTGTCCAGGTGGTGGAAGCCGGCTCGGAGGACGATGACACCCTGCAGATTGACGTGGGTGGCGCGGGCGGCGTGGCGGAGGGGGCCGTGCCCCGCGGCGTCGGGGGCTCCATCCTTGACCTGCTGAAGGCCAGCCGGCAGGTCGGCAACGACGGGTCAGTGGACGCGCCCGCGGTGACACATCCATTCCGTCTTGAAGAGTCACGCTTTCAGGCCTCATTTTATCACTGGAGCCACCGCCTCCTTGCTTACCTCGATTGCCTCATTTGGTCACTGGAACAATATCGCCATGAACTTGAAGCTACAGTCACTACCGTCCATTACTAAACTTAGATCCCATTTAGAATTGAAATGTCTGCCTAGTTGTGATTGCTAATGTTGATTCGTGTTCTAGATGTTCCAATTTTTTTGCACTCTCCGGTCTTAATGTTGACTATGTTTAACCTTAATATGCTTTATTTTTTTCACTAGCGCAATACAAATAATAATAATTTTACATTTAAAACGCGCAGTGCACAGCCTTAATCTAAAATGTGTGCAATGCAATGTATTTTGGACTATTTTATTTGAAAAATGTGTGCAATGCTATGTGTAAATGTTTTTCTTTTGGTTGATTTAAAAAATATTTGGTTATTTATGAATATTGTATATATTTAAATTTTTGTCAGCAACTCGCATGTTTGTTGTGTCGCAGGAGTCCCATCAAGAGCTTGCAAGCTCACTGGGTATTTTTCTGCTGTAATAATAAACATCCATCCATCCCTGTGCGCCCCCCCCCCCCTCCTGTCTCCCGCGCCCCCCCAGCGAGCCGCCGGCGTCTCCCAGCACGCGCGAAGCCATCCAGGGCATGCTGTCGATGGCTGGGTCGGCATCGCGGCTCGGCTGGCCGGTCGCCGGCTCCCAGGTGGGCGGGCGGAGGCACGCGGCAGCCGCCGCCGCCGTGGCAGCCGCCGCCGCCGCAGCTGCCGCGGCCGTTGCCACGGGGACGACAGCGGGCGACGCTAGGAGAGGGGCCCAGCGGCGGAGGCCTGAGGCGCGGCCCGGCCGCTCGGCGAGCGAGGGCGACGGGGACTCTGAGGACGACGACCTGGATCCGTGCTTCAAGGATTCGGAGTACGGTGCGGAGCCCACGCCGCGCACGACACGCCGCGCCGGTGGGGAGGCCGCCGGGTCGTTGCTGTCGGGCCTGCCGGAGGACACGACCACACTGATGGGTTGTGGGGTGGGACACACAGCTCTGGTTGATAGTGAAGACCTTCTCGAGTTAGTGGGAAAGCACACGGTTCAGAGTTTCCCCGGGCTTGTGCGAGCGGTGGGTGGCGCTTGCCTCCATGGTCGCTGGAGGTTTTGAAGAGTGCTGAATCCAAATATGAAGTCAGATGTATTGTAACCCAAATATTCTTACAATTTTTAAAACAGTTACTTGCCATTGAGGACATAAAGTTTGCATGTTTATACTTTTAATCTAAATTAAATTTGTCAAATAATTGTAATTGTGCTAACATCTCTTGAGTTTTTAAAAAAACCCATATACTGCAACAAGCCAAACAGGTGTATCAGTGCCGTGATTTGTAAAGAATGGTGCAATGGTCTGCTCACCAATACAATCCCAATGAGCTGGCTTCAGATTTCAGCCATGAAAAACAATGGTGAATTTTTCTGAATCTATCATGGGCCTCCTCTTACTCAGCCGTAAGTGTTTTGGTGACACCAGTACTGGGAAGACGAAGGCAGCCAGGCATGTTGCTGGCTGCCGCACCCCATCATGTACAGGCAGTCCCCGGGTTACGAACGCCCGACTTACGAACGCCCGTACTTACGTACCGACCTCCGTAAAGCCTATTATTTAAAAAAAATCGAGTTACATGCAATAGTTCGTACTAACGAACGGGCGGACTACTTTGCGCGACGCTCAAAAGACTGCGCGTTTTCAGCGCTTTATTATTACTCTATTATATTTGAGATGTTTTAAGTAAAACACATAGTATATACTAAGACAAACATTTGACTAATTGACGCTAGATGTAAACCGTACGTAACTGTTCTGACTTACATACCAATTCAACTTACAGACAGACTTAAAAATGGAACTCGTTCGCAACCCGGGGACTGCCTGTACTGTGCTTGTCTTAATAGGCGCTCGCGAACGGCACCTGCTGTCTGAGGGGCTAAATGTGTGGTGGCGTGTGTCATGTTGCAGTCTACCCATCGCTGGAGTCGGACGATGAGGAGCCGGTCTTCAAGTCTCGCACCAAGAAGAAGAAGGGTGTGGGGGATGCGCCGTGGAACCCCGGAGGTTCGCAGCCTCACCACACTGCCAGTGCCAAAGACGGCTGTAACCCAATAAAGTAATCTGCCTATTGTAGAGAAGTTTCCAGGCTGTGTGTCCATGGCTGTCTGACACAGGCTTCAAGCTTCATTAACGAAGGATTAAATACTGACAGTTTGGGACAAGCGTATAGTCGGGGTATTGACAGCGCTGATGTAACTCCCTCGCTCACGGTTTAATACGATGCCAATACAGGGATGCTGCTACAGTACACTGTAACGGAACGCTTGTAAGTGAATCACATATCGTTTTTGCTTTCTTAATATAAAACTTCAAACTCTGCGACACACAGCCTAGATACGGCCACCACTGTATCTCCAATATAGGAGCCGTGATTGTTCCGGGCGGCACGTTACCGATCACCGAACCGAAAGATAAATTGCAGAGATTGTTGAAATACCCGGCGTGGTGTGTGGACCAGCAAGTCCATCTTGCATGCTGTGCTGGCCTTGTTAGGTTGCCGCTAAAAAGGCGTCGCTCGTTTCTCGTACCGCAGCCAAGGTGGTGCCGACGGTGCCGCGGCCGGAGCGACCGGTGAGAGAGGGCACGCGCGTCCCCTCCATCGAGACCGGCCTCGCCGCTGCCGCCGCCAAGCTCTCACAGCAGGCAGGCACAGCACCAGCCGTCCAACACCGTGCAGCACGAGTCTTACACACATCGGAGTCACAGCACCGGCCTCGCGCACGCAGTACAAACAGCACCAGCTCCCACTGTACACAGTACACACCGCACCAGTTCTCACCGTACACACGCTACACACAGCACCAACTCCCACCGTACACACAGTACACACAGCAGCAGCTCTCACCAAACATACAGCATCCGCTCTCATAACACAGCTCCCACTTCCGGACTTAAGGGACGCTGGCTGGCTGATATCAGCCGCTCTCAAGATTGATCAAGATTGATTACTAGCTATCAACTGCACAATACAAACCCCCTCGACGTTGGGCCTCCATACAATCAGAATATTTAAAAAAATGGAAATGACACCGGCAAAGCTGTTGTAATATTGTATAATAAGGTTAGACCGACCACTGTGGACTCGTGTAACCTCGTCACTAAGGCGGTGTGAGGCTCCGCCGCGTGACACGGGATCCATACAAAAGCACACAAGTGGACAGGTGTGCCCGTGCTCACCTGTGCCGTTTGGCGTGCGCCGCGTGCTCGTGCCGCCCGTTTCTGTTGCCCGCCCGCGCGAGCAGGAGCAGCACAAGCCGGCCAAGCGGAAGTACCTGCGCAAGCGCGCCGCGACTGTGCCGGGGGCGGTGGGCGTGGGGGAGATTGACCCCCTTGCCGCCGCCGCTGCCGCTGCAGTCTCCACTGCTGCGGAGAGCGGCAGCGATCCTGCCGGCGAGGAGCCCCCCAAAGAACCACAGGGTTCCCCGGACGCTCGCTCGCAGGTACGGCATCGAGTGCGGGGTGCCGGTCGCGTGACTCGGGTCGTGTTTTAGTTGCGGTTGAGTTGCTGAGCCTACGCCGCCCCGTGGGATCACTGCTGTCGACTCGTCGGTGCACGCTGCCTCACTGCTGGAGACTGACTCGCTGTTTCAGTGGAAAAAATAATGAATTTCCTAATGAATTAAAATTATGGCGACACTGTACAGGATTAAGCAGTTTCTGAAAATGGATGGATGGAATTTATATCCTTCAGCAAGGTATGTGATATAGGCAATAGCAAGTAAATAGGTACCTGGAATCACCAGGCAGTGCCAATGGTACTAGTCTCGCTGTGTACTGGCGGTTATCATTGGCATTCTTGTACATCATTGGTCACGAGAGCCGTCATGTTAAACCCCTGTAGACTGATTGGTGTACAGTGGTCTGGATAGACTGACTCGTATAGATTAGCTGCTTAGCTTAACTTGTAAATATAAAACATTATTAGTATTTTGCAGTTAGTATTTTTTGTTATCCTAGTATTTTTAAACCCTTGTTGTTGTGTTCCAGTCCATGTATGCCAACTCTGGGGTCTGAGAGAAACGGCATTTCGATCCTCTATATGTCCTGTACATATGGCAGAATTGACAATAAAGTTGAATTTAATGTGGTCGATCAGTTGACCACCTTAGACTAACCGCTGTTGCGTCAATACCACAGACCTGACTGCAGTCAAATTGCCCGATTCCTCTAAGTTGAGCGCACCGTAGGCCGGGTGGCGGCTGTAAGAGCGGCGTGCGGTGCGGTCTGGCGGCAGGAGTTCTTCACGGGGAGCCTCGCCGACCACGAGTACACGTCCGCAGGGGGCGGCACCTTCGGCCTGGCACGTGGGGCCACGCCCATGGCGCCCGGCGTCTTCTTGTCGTCCCGGAGACCCAGCGCTCCCTTGCCCAGCACTCCCACTGCCAACCTGGGCTCCCCTAAAGGTAAGGCAGCACCTGTGGCCCCTCCTGCCCCCCTCCCCCGCGCCGGTCCGTGTGTGCACATGTGCCGGTTTGTTGATACTTTCGGCTGTGAATTCCGCAGGGTAATTACACAAGAACTAGCTTTTACTTACGTGCTTCAAGAGGTCTTGTGAAAAAGATGAGCGGGATGCCTCATTATCACATTCATCATCCATTCATTGTCAGAAACCGCTTAATCCTGTACAGGGTCGCGGTGAGTCAGCGCTTATCCCGGCAGACACTGAGCGCAAGGCAGGGCTATATCCAGGATGGGATGCCAGTCCATCACAGGGCCCCGGGGGCTATTTAGTCAGCAGGCCAATTACCCTATGCAGCAGCATGTCTGTGGACTGTTGGATGAAACCGGAGTGTCTGGCGAAAAACCCACACGGACACGGGGAGAACGTACAAACTCCACATAGAGAGGCCTCCAAGCCGGGATTCGAACTCGGGAACTTCTTGCTCTGAGGCGGCAGCGCTACTCACCACGCCACCGTGCCGCCCCTCATTATCACAGAAGTTTTCAAACGTGGGGCACTTCTTTCCAGGTTGGTAGTGGCCCTTGGCCCAAAAATTTAGAGGGCAGCACCTGCATCGACGGCAAGTCATGGCAGTGGTTCTCTATAGGACCAGGGGTGAAGCTGACCGTGTTGCTGCGTCTGCGCGTGTGGTTCTTTTCCAGCGGGGAAGAGGCCCCGAAAGGGTCTGGCCACCGCCAAGCAGAGGCTGGGGAAGATCCTGAAGATTCAGAAGAATGGGCGCTTCTTGTTGTAAGCGCTGAATGCGGTGGGGGGGGGTGTCATGTGTTTGTGTCGACAGAGAGATCTTGACGTGCTCGGAGTTCCTTCAACTCACGCTCCGGCCCGCCAATACTACCGCCGTGGCCTAGAGACAGTGCTGGGAGGATATATTTTGAAATAAATCTGTCCTTGATTAATCTCTTAAACGTGTGTAACTTTTTACTTCAAGTGAGATACTTGTAGTAGAAAGTTACACAAGATTAAGAGGTACTTGTGTAATTTTTGAATTATGAGAGCTTTGTATTCCACTTGATTATTATTATTGGAATAGTTTAAATTGAAAGTCAAAATTGAAGGTCTTCAATTGTCTAAATTGTAAGTCTCTCGGTACTGAAATGAGCAACAGGGAAGCACTTATTTAGAATGGGTAATGCCCCTTAGCTGGTGTTGGGAACTCCACATGTCCATGTGTTTCCATAGATTGGCGACAGTTAACGTCCCTGCAGATTGGTGCTAATTTTATTAAATTAAATAGATGTTTACAGGCCAAGTTAACTATCCCAATCATTAACTTATTAAGTAGAGGAAGTGAGTGAATCAATTGAGACACATCTTCTTTGCGATTCTTTGAAGCACGATGGTCAGCCTCTGGACATCGTCGTCTTTCAGCTCGGCCTCGAAGTGTTTGGTAGAATGAAATAGCATTACCACTTTTGCAGGGCCTTGTAATTTAACTCTCGAGCTTATGATTTTGAGTTGAGCACTCTGCCACCTCACCAGTCAGCTGGGTGACTCAATTTAGCTTTCGTTTGGTTGCATTAACCTTGGAAATAACAGAATCGTTCTTATATTGTTGCCTATTAACACGCTCTGAATATATGGGGTTTTTCTGCCCTATCATTAGCCGAAGTGACTAGGAAAATGACCGTACCATTTTGTTTTGTTGACATCTATAATTTAGAATGTAATCCTGAAAGTAATCATTTGGACCGTGCTCAGTAAGACTAGTGTAATTGTACAATTGAAACGGAGTAACATTCGATGAGCAGTCGCTTGCGCCTGCTGATGCGTTACCCCCCAGCACTGCCGACAGATGCCACACGCACGCGCACGCAGCCTCACACTTGGCTCAGCAGCAGAAACAGCATTTTGTATGTAGCACGTCGGTGGGTCCGAGTACGTCATACGTCACAAGTATTTCAATGATGGTGCAATTTTTTCATTATCTTTTCCTCTCAGTGTTAGCGAGCAAGCCACGACGGTCGCAGTAGCCGCAGCCCGCCACCGGTGCACGCACTACAGGTGTTGCGTTAAAGCCTCGGTAAAAATTCACGGCGTAAATTCCGACCGTTGTTTCGGCCACATTATGCCGACGTTACTTTGACACGAACAAGACAAAAATGTACCTCGTTGGGATTGGTAGAGAAGCACAAAAAAAGTCGTGGTTAAACCTGTAAATGCAGCCCCTGTGCATTTGCCAATCATGAGGCCACCGCTGCGTCCGATGCCACCACACCTTGCCACTGGCGGACTCTGCCAGATCCCGTAGTTTGTTGCAAAGTCAACACCCGTCCTTCCAAGGTCTGGTCTTAGTCTCGTCATTGTTGCTTTGGTTTTTATTGTTGTCTTTCGTTGTTGACATGCCGTCCTCTTCGCGGCCCTTGTGCAGCGCTTTGTGACCCTCGGGTGAAAGGCGCTATATAAATTGAATTATTATTATTATTATTGCCGCCATCATCCCGGCTTTAGGTCTTCTGCTTTGTCCATGACCTCGGTGCTGCTCCAATGTCTGCATACATTTCCCGTCCATCGCAACCTTGCTCAAAGACGCAGTGTGGCAGTGCCCATGTCCGTTGTCAGCACTAAGCCGTTGGTTGAAATTCCAGTGACAAAACACGAATGACTTCCTACAACATGGTCAGTGCTTCCCACTCCTAGTTGGAAGGTCAAGAGTTCAAACCGTCATCAAGGGTCAAGTCATCCCATTAGCGTCTCTCCGGGGCCGATAAAGCAAGTACTGTTATTTTGTTGGAAGTCCACAGAAGTCTGTCTTATAAATTAGACATTTGATTGGTGGTGGATGCGGGGTGTTTTTGATCTGAGCACCAATGTTCAATCCCACACGATTCTGTCTAGTGCCACAAGAGCTAGATTGGAACTTGCAGAGGCAACATTAGGCACCCAGTGTTTGTTTATTTCACCACCTCAGACTTCTTTGGTGTTATTGCTGGTCTCTGCAGCTGGGTCATGTCATGGGGTATGGTAATGGTGATGGGCAATATCTGTAGTGTCAGAAGAAATACACGTGTTGACTATTGCCTGTGTCAGTCATTAAAACGAATGGAACTTAATGTTTAATATATTTCAACAGATATTTGTTTCAGTGGGAAGACTAATTAATTTCCTAATAAATTAAAAGTACTGAATTTATATCCTTCAGGAAGGTATGTGATATAGGCAATAGCAAGTCAATAGGTACCTGGAATCACCAGGCAGTGCCAATGGTACTAGTCTCGCTGTGTACTGGCGGTCTTCTTCTTCTTTGCGATTCTTCGAAGCACGACGGCCAGCCTCTGGACATCGTCGCGGTTATCATTGGCATTATTGTACATCACATGCGTGCCCTGTTTCAACACCGCCGTATAAGCTACACAGAAATTAAGTGAAGGCGAGCGAGTGATTGTCTCGGATGGTAGTTCAGTTATCGCTGTGAGCAGCTAAACTGATGGTGACATGACCAGCAATGTGCTTTTTGTATTGGGGAAATCCGCAGTCTGTAAAACAGTCTGGCCAAGCAGTTTTAAAAATTATGATTAAAATAATAGTTTTAAACTATAGGAGATCTTACAAGTTTGTTGTAGATGTTTTTGTATTTATTTATGACATGTTTTTTTTTTCTAATCACAATACTGCAGTGTATTACCGGTTGTAACATTTTTGGGTGAGATGTTGCAAGTATTATTTTTTTTTACTTTAACATTTAGAAACAAGATTTATTTTACTAAATGTGCTCTACATATGAAATGTGTTGAGAGCTGTTTAGAGATTTTTTTTGTATTTCAATATAAGTGTGCATAATTTCTGTAAAAACGTGGAGAATTGTATATTACCTCTTACACACTAGATTTATAATTAATAGAAAGAATGTTGCTAAAGCCCAAAATAAAAACGCTGCAGATTTGGTTGAGTCCAACTTTGTAAATTGTCTTTCGGCTTGCCCTGCGTTGCCATCATACGTGGCTCAGTGAAGTGCGAGTCATAACTAGTGGATTGGTTCGATCAACAGCGGGGACCTGGTAATTTGGCCAAATTCAATTCAACTTTATTGTCAATTCTGCCATATGTACAGGACATATAGACGATCGAAATGCCGTTTCTCTCAGGCCCCGGTGTTGGCATATACAATCACCCTCCATCTTGACCACCCTCCATCTTGACCCCATGAAAACATTTGAAGACTAAGACAACGATGAGTTGTCGTTTGAAATTCCACATTCCTGCTCTTCGTGACCATCCTGTCTGGAACACAACCACTCTGGGCAAGGATTTTGGGCCGGGTCGAACCCTGACCTGGATTAAAACATATGTAGAATCCCATTGAGTCACGTGATCTAAGCACAGGGCCAGTGGCCCTTTTTGAGAATATAGCGTTAAGATTGTATAAGCTCACAGAAACCACTTAGTGTCTGACGTGAGCACCTAGTGTGTACGAGGTACTGGTGGTCACTTGTATATTGTGTTCTTATCTGCACAGCGGCACCAAGAGGTGGCAGTTGTGCAGTCTGCCCTCAATCCATATAAGCCTCCAGTGGCTCCAGAGGAGGCTGAAGACAGTGTAAGCCTCCAGTGGCTCCAGAGGAGGCTCAACACAGTGTAAGCCTCCAGTGGCTCCAGAGGAGGCTCAACACAGTTGTTAATCCGTTGACGACGCTGCACAGCAATGTGTTTGCTTTGAGAGTGAATTTGTGGAAAGTTGCATCTGTTTTACTACAACTTACAGATGACATTAAGCATGTGTTACTCTGCTGTGTCAATTTATTAGACGCAGGGTGTAATTGAGCCTAGAACTGACAATGTCCAATAAACAAGCAATATATTCAAATTGGTGCATTGAGCGTCAAGTTAAAATCAAGACACGAGACTCATCGTCCAAACTCAGCTGGGTGGAGGGGCAGCTGCTTGTGCAGATAAAAGCAGTTTGACTGAGGTGACTAATATTTCGTTTGCCCTGTGTAGTGTGTATATGCATTTTAGTCAAGCCGCTTTGTCCCCTCCAACTGAGTTGATACTGTTCTTACTATGTGGTACGCAATTCAATTAACAGGTTTATGTTTTAGACATTAAACTAGAGTGTAAAAAAGAATATATTTTTTGCAGCCAACAATATTCTGACTAAGTTTCAGTTAAGACTTGATTTTTTTCGTGTACATTTACATAGCATGTAGACTGTCTATTTGACGGCGTAACAAGAAGCATTATTTTATACGAAACAATATTGTAACCGGCCCAACATGTTTTTTTAAAACACTGAAAGTTTGAGAATAGTTCTGTTGTATTTTGTAAGCAGCTTTTTGTAGGTTGTTACCAGAGTTTTTAAGTCTGTTTTTTTAAATGACACTTAACAATAGTAACCCGCATTTAAAGGCCGTTATAAATCCTTTTTGTACTTTGTAATGTAATCATTTTCCATGTGTTCATTGCGCGCGGTTCTCACTTGTACAGATGTGTTTGTGTATGGGTTAGAAACTGATGTCTCATTCAAGGTTATTCGCCTGCATAGACACCACATGTATCATCCAGAAGTGCTTGGAACTAATGGTTTAATTTGTCCATTAAATTTTCTGGTTATTGCTATATTCTTGGTCGCTACCTGGATTTATGGGTTTTTTTTTAATCCTTTTATGGTGATGTTTTTTTGAAAAGCATTTTGAATTTGAAAGAGTGGTGGTGCTTCAGTGGCTGAATGTTTAGTTGAAAGAGAATGTGATAATTATTATCCATCCATCCATTTTCAGAAACCGCTTAATCCTATACAGGGTCGCGGTGAGTCGGAGCCTATCCCGGCAGACACAGGGCGCAAGGCAGGGGAACACCAAGGATGGGACGCCAGTCCATCGCAGGGCACCTGGGGCAATTTTAATCAGTAGGCCAATTAACCTGGCAGCATGTCTTTGGACAGTGGGAGGAAACCGCAAGGTCAAGGTAGAAGCGTTCACGTCGCGATCCCTGTCGGGTAATACTTGGTATTGTCTGCGAATTCTACCAAACACTTCGAGGCCGAGCTGAAAGACAACGATGTCCAGAGGCTGACCGTCGTGCTTTGAAGAATCGCAAAGAAGAAGAATGCTATTATTATTGTTATTAACAGGTGCACGCTTAGTACGCCGCCTGGCCCCACGTCTCCCACTAAACGCATGTCGCTGCTCCGGCGCACCAATAGCGGCCGCTCGCGCGCATGCGCACCGCGACTCGCGGGGAGGGGGACGGCAGAAGTAAAATGGCGTACTCCGCGCACGCGCATTGATGGGAGTTGCAGGGGTAGTAAGATGGCGGCGCGCGTGCGCACTGGGCTGTGGAGCCGTAGCAGTAGTAGCAAGATGGCGGCGCCCGTGGCGGCGTGGTTCCGCGCGTCTGCCGCGCTGTTTAGAACTCCGGGTTCGATCCCAGCTCCAGGGAGATGCGGACGCTTCCTTCTGGACGTGAGTTTTAGCTGCTAGCGCCCCCGCGAGGTGCCCGCTCTCTCTCGTTGTGGCGCTGTGCTGGTTGTTGCTCGTCAATGTCATTGAGAATTGCTCTCGAGAGCTGCTCTTTCGGGATAGCTGTGGCGACCGTTGCTCCTCTCTCCTTCGCGATGTTTCGCCTCCCACACGTCGGAGGCATCGTCGTCAGGCTAACGTGGGAGGCGACACGTCCCGAAGGACAGCTGAGGAACGCTCCACACAGCTATCCCGAAAGAACAGCTCTATTCTCATACATCGAGCCGTGAAAACACACAGCGCAACGTTCCTGTCATTGCTCCCGCCGTGGAAACGAGGAATTTCCACCGCTGTCTCCGAGGCTACCTCTGGAGATGAGTGGGAGCCTCAGTGGTTCGTCTCGAGCGTGGACACGCGGTGTGACGCGCATTGCAGGGCCTCGGCTGCTCTTGCGCTCCGCTCGTTGTCGGAAGGTCGCGGGTTCGGGTTCCGGCTCGGGGTTAATAATAATAATAATAACATTTATATAGCGCCTTTCACCCGAGGGTCACAAAGCGCTGCACAAAGCTGCAGAGAGAACGACATGTCAACA
>JAZEWU010000050.1:4500387-4520857 GCA_036362915.1 Geotria australis | reverse complement strand
CGGCTTGAAGGCTTTACGGAACAAGTAAGTTTTAAGACGAGATTTGAAGATGTTCAAAGACTCCGCTGAACAAATTTCCAATGGAAGAGCATTCCAGAGTCTTGGGGCAACGCGTGAGAAGGCTCTTGTCTCCCATCGAATGGAGGTGCGACCTGGGAACATGCAGCTGGCGAGTATTGGAGGATCGTAGTTGTCGTGTTGAGGAGGGTGCCTGAAGAAGGTCACGGATCTATGTCGGAGCTGCGTCAGAGAGAGCCTTGTAAGTGAGCAGGAGGATCTTGAATTCAATCGTGTATTTAACGGGTAACCAGTGGAGATACATTAGTACTGGGGTTATGTGATCACGGATGGGTGTGCCAGTGAGGACTCTGGTAGCCGCATTCTGCACACGTTGGAGACGATTGATCAGGTAGGCAGGGATGCCAGGAAGCAGTGCATTTCAATAATCTATTCGTGTAGAGATGAAGATGTGTATTAGCTTCTCAGCATCAGCAGGTGACAGGATGTTTCGCAGTCTGGCTATATTTCTGAGATGAAAATAGGCTACCTTCGTCACCTTGTTGATGTGTGTCTCGAAAGTGAGTGAGGAATCAAGAGTCACACCTAGACTCCGGACTGCCTTAGCAACTTCAGTTGTCTGGTCGCCAAGCATCAATTGGATAGGTTCAGCCTTGGACACTTGCCACTGCGCCACACTGGGACACCTGTGCCACGAAAATCCTCTTCTCTACAGACTACAGGCGGCCGTGTGGTGGCACCGGGGTCAGAGTTCACGAGGTCACAATCGGCGGGTCGACTCGCGTCATCATCCCACATCGGCCGATTAAATCGAGTCCCACTTTGTGGGAAGCCAACAAGCGGCTGGGCCCTTCACGTGAAATTCCACCTCCCCCGGAACCGTAATATTTCGCGGACCCCGTTTAATAAAAAGCGCTGCCGTCGGGCGGCGCAATAACTGGCGGCGAGCAGGTGGCCGGTGACCGTCCGCGGGCGCCGGGTCGCGCGGTGCCGCCGTGTGTGATTCACCGGGGGGCCACCCGCTCCGCACCACCGCCCGCTCCCCTCCGCTCCCCGCCGCTCGCGACATCCACGCGTCGTTACTCCTGTCCGCCGCGCGCCCGCACTCCCACACGTGCGATGATTTACAACACGGGGTCACGGGGTTTGCACGTGTCCCTACAGTCTGTTAAGGCTATGCGGGGGATCTTTGGTGGTGTTGGTGCCGGTGCGGGTGCTGCAAGGTGAGGCTGGCTGTGGTTGGTGTCTGACGAGGACCTCCCTGGAGTGGATCGAGTCAATCACCATTTTATGAGTAGATTTTTTTCAACTCGGATTCGGTGTGTGGATTGTCTCTGAGGAGCAACGCGTTTCCCATCGTGTGAAAACCCCCATTCGGGGAGCCTAACACGCCACCAAAGGTGATTGATTAAACCTGTTGCAAAGAATAATAGCGTGCGAACGTGAACGAGGCTTTTGAAACACAGAAGCCTCACACGGGTAATTGTATCCCGCATTCCTGCACGTGTGAATGGAGCACCGTGGAATGCTAATCACTGTTTTTAACATTTTTGTGATGCCACACGTTGAGACACATGCGTGAGTCATGAAAGCATAACTGCATGTGCCACACGCGGCATGCCTGTGGCACGCGTGCTCAGACTGGGAATTTACTCTCGACTTGCGGCTGCGTTTGTCTGTAAATGCAACAATTTCACTCCAGTGATTCTGCCTCCCGTGTTGAGGACAATGTCTACGGGATACGCTGCAGAATACAACAACACACTCACCCACCCACTTACGCATGACTCCACCAATCATTCCCTAACTCACTCGCGGTCACAACTGCACACTCACCACCCTCACTCACCCACTTACTCATCACTCCACCAAATATTCCATCACTCGCTGCAATTATGGACTCCTAGAAGGCCAATAAATAGTTTACTCTCTATAGCTGTCGTTTTCTGGATTTTCGTGTCGAGTTCATGGGAACACTCCACACGGCTATCCCAAAAGAACAGCTTTAGAGAACGATTCTCACACATCGAGCCGTGACAAACCTGCATCCGTACAACAAACAGTTCAGTTTTTATCGGGACAGACGGACATGCGAATACCTGTATGGGTCAAGTGGGTGCCTGAATGAATGCACGAGTTCGTTTGAGAGTGTGTTTTTCGGCACCCTATTGTCCAGGAGGGTAGAGACGTCGTTACCGATGGATTGCGGAGACAGAGAGGTGCTGGTGAGTGGGAGGCGAGGCCGAGTGGCACGCTCTTGAGCGCCGTCCGCCGAATGTGTTATCGTTGTTGTTGTCGGGGCGGCAGCGCGAGTTGTGCGGTCATCCCGCTCGCTCGCTCGATGCTGCTCTCGTTTGTGAGGGTTCACTCCCAAGTGTCGTTCATCGATGATCGTTTGCGCGTTGGCAGAGAGGACGTGCGAGCGTGGCGTCGTGTCTGCGCGTGTGTGGCCTGTGAAGAGTCGGGGGCTCAAGGTGCCCGTCTTAATGTGAGCGCGGGTTCAATTACATTTTTTTTTCAATTCAACTTTATTGTCAATTCTGCTATATGTACAGGACATATAGAGGATCGAAATGCCGTTTCTCCCAGATCCCGGTGTTGGCATATACGTGGACTGGAACACAACAACAAGGGTTTAAAAATGCTAGGATAGAAAAACAAAATACTAACACATTTTTAATATTTACAACTTAAGCTTAGCTGGGGGTCGGGGGGGGGACAATAACAAGACACAGATCTAGAACAAAAACTATAATCATAACAATTATAGTGCAAATTATAATTATAACAAATATAGTTCTCCTGCAGACACAGGCTTGTACGCAAATGCAAGGCCCGTGTCAGGGGTCTGGTGACGATCGCTGCACTGGCACAGTGTCACGCACGCACACAACAGCAACAACCGCCGTAGGCACCACGTAGCGGTGACCTCGTCACGGCACTCGTGCCAGGCTAGGTGTACCTTGAGGCCGTAATGTGAAGTATCGAAGGCTCGATGATTGCCCAGCGCGCTAACCGCTGAGCTACCGTTCCCCACTCGCACGTACAAACGCACACACGCACGCACACACACACTACTGTGCGCTCGCACGCACACGCTCCGCCGACGGGCAAACTGCCGCAGGATGCGAGGCATGATTTAATCCGGACGGACCCAGCCTCCGCCGCCACCGCAAATGAGATAAACAAGAGAGGGCACTCGCTGCCAGCCAGGCCGCCACGCCAGCGGGCGGGAAGGAAGCGGATGAGGGCGTCGTGCGGAGTGACGGGCGGCGGCCTCCGGCGCTGCCGGGGCGCGGTGACTCGCGGTGACTCGCGGCGCCCGGACGGCTTGGCTACCCGCGTATCCTCCCACGCGTTGTAGCTACTTCGGTTTAGGGGCGTCGTACACGCAGACCGTTGCATATTTTGCACTGATGTAGGTTTTCACGGCTTGATTCATGACGGTTGCTCTTCAGAGCTGTTCTTTCGGGATAGCCGTGTCACTGACTGATCTCCCTCTCTCCCTTGCGACGTTTCGCCTCCCACGTTGGAAGCATGATGTTGTATATTTTGGTATGGATAAAGAATATTATCGATAATCGGTCCCGCCAACAATAACGATAAGGAATCTATATTCAAAATGCACATCTAGCGGACAGGGCTAATCCCCTTTGCTGGTTTGTGGGTGGAAATGCGACATTGCTATCCAACCCCGGGCCTTCTTGCTGTGAGGCACAAGTGCCGCCACTGCGCCACCGTGCCGCCTCAATAGCTGGTGTGTCATGGCTGTCGTCGTAGTTGTTGTTGTTGCAGGAGGGATGACGGCGTTTATTGAATTCTGTTCCTGCTGCTGCTGCTGTGCGTGTCTGTGCAGCGCCGGAGATCCTGGCACAGAAGCCGTACGGGAAGGAGGTCGACTGCTGGTCCATCGGGGTCATCTCCTACATCCTGTGAGCGGCTCGCGTCACACACCGCCGTCCCCGGCAACACGCCGCCGCATCACACACAAAGACAAAGATCCCCCGTATAGCCTTAACGGACTGTAGGGTCAAGTGCCGTTAGCGAGCACCTATGAAGGTCGACACGGCACATTAAGAGGTGGGTGACCAGCACCACGCCCGGTCGCATTTGTCTCCCTAGCGGAAATGTTTACACACCGCACTACGTACTCATTTGACACACAGAGAGACACAGAGAGACACGCCCATGGAGACGAGCCGAGAGGTTCCGTGGCGTTTGAACATCCTTGTTGGAGACGCTGCGTCGCTCGCCGTGACCCCGCCGTGACCGCGCCGTGACCTCGCCGTGACGGCCCCTCCTCCGCGCGCGTCATCGCAGGCTGTGCGGGTACCCGCCCTTCTACGACGAGAACGACGCCACGTTATTCGAGCAGATCCTCAAGGCGGAGTACGAGTTCGACTCCCCGTACTGGGACGACATCTCCGACTCGGGTGAGGGGCGACGCGGGCGCCCGCTTCCCGCTCGCGACACGCCGGCCGCGGGTCGCCCTCGTGTAGTAGGGGTGCTGGCGGAACGACGCTCGGCGCCACGCCACGCCGCACAGGACGGCGCTTGCCGCTTCGAGTCCCAGTCACGGCGCGACGGTTGTGAATCCTCCCCCGCCCCGACCGTCACCCGTGACCACGCAGAGCGGTTCAACATTGGCGATCGACAGCTCGCGAGTGGCGGGGCAAAGTGTGGGTACTCACACTTTGTGTGAGACGCGTAATAACTCGCGTGGGAGGGTTACAGGGCCGTACACGTATCGTGTGGCCGCGCGGCCAGCGGTATACACAAATGTTACGTTTTAGAGAAATTAAATGGGGGTCACAAGACATCTGGACCAAATACCCGTGGAGCAGCTCGCTAGAGCTCCCTCTAGTGGTCTAGTGCAGGGGTTCTCAACCTTTACCACTCGGGTCTGGTCACCACGGACCACTAGGTGGCGCTTGCGGCCCAACAAAAGGTCGCCACCCACCGGTTGAGAATGGCGGATGTAGTAGATAGATAGATGTTTATAATTACAGCAGAAAAATACCCAGTGAGCTTGCAAACTCTTTACGGGATTCCTGCATTGACACAACAAACACGCCAGCAATCGGAGGCCCTGCACCTTTACCCAACCCGTCACACAGCGGCCGAACGAGCGACCGGCGCGTCGGCGACGTGTGACGTTTACCGGCGAACCGCCGTTCTCTCCGTCCTGCAGCAAAAGACTTCATCCAGCACTTGATGGAGAAGGAGCCGGCTAAGCGCTACACCTGCTGCCAGGCGCTGGAGCACCCATGGTGATTGGCGCACTCACCGCATCCGAACGCCGCGCCGCCATCGCGTCGCTCGGCCAAACGCGCGTCCGTACTTCACCGCGCCGGTCAGCGCGCTACGCGGGGTCGACGGCAGGTCCGCCGCGGCCGCATAGATAGATAGATAGATGATTATTATTACGGCAGAAAAATACCCAGTGAGCCTGCAAGCTTTTTACGGGATTCCTGCGACACGACAAACATAGCGACCCCAGCTGCTTAAGCCGGGGTCGCCACCTTTCCCACCGCGGACCAAACGCAGACACGTCTCCCGGTCGGCGCTCGATCTCGTATCACGACCGCGCAGTTCACGGCGATAAAGTTCAACGCAGCAGCGGCGCCGGCACCGGATCGGTGTCGCTAGGTGAGCCGGCAGCCGGGAGGAGCGTGGCGGTGAGCGCGCCGGCACAGGGAGACGCCGACTCTGTGGCTGTGCCGTGTGGTTGGCGCAGGATCGCGGGAGACACGGCGCTCGACAAGAACATCCACGAGTCCGTGAGCGAGCAGATCAAGAAGAACTTCGCCAAGAGCAAATGGAAGGTGAGGGAACGAGCGGCGTTCACGCGTGGGCGGCGGGGTGGCCGAGGTCGGAATATCCGCGCCTCGTGGAAAGAGGGTCCTGCCCGAGGCGGCTCGAACCCTGCCTCGGGTGCCTTTGTGAGTGTTCTCTTCCCCTGTTTTGCGTGGGTTTCCTCTGGGTTCTCCTGGTTTTCTCCCACAACTAAAAAATAAATAAAAACTCGGTGAATAATTGGCGAATACCATCACTACCTGAAGGCCTCTGGGTGAAAGGCACTACTGTATAAATGTAATAAACTATAAATTATTACTCATCCTGGCTGGCCCCGCTCAAGAGGAGGGTCCTCCGTTTGGCGACTTCATTGCGAACGAGTGTTTTTGACGCGTGGGATGAAACTGCAGTACCTGGAGAAAAACCCACACACATGATGGGACAACGGTCATAGGAGATGTCGTCTCCATCTCCTGTCTAAGTGGTGTGGCAGGGTGGCACAGTGGTAACATCTGCGCCTCGCAGAAAGAATGATCTTGCCAGAGGCGGTTCGATTCCCGCCTTGGGCGCCTTTCTATGTGGAGTTTGTGTGTTTTCCCCCTGTTCTGCGTGGGTTTCCTCCGGGTTCCCCGGTTTCCTCCCACAACATAAAAAAAATACACGTTAGTTATTTCGCCGATAACATAACATATAGGAAGCAGTGTGTGGCAATATGGCGCCGGCAAAACCGCCTGGCTGCCTCCTCCGCCTCTGCGCTTTCCTCGCGCCTCCGAGTCCTTCTCTCGTCGAATTGAATATGTGCGCGTTATAAATGTGAATAATTATTATTATCCTCAGCGGACACCGTGATCTCTCTGTGATCCGCCCACCCCCGGGAGGCGCCGGTTGCGGCGCGCGGACCCCGTCGTGGATGTTTTGATTAAACTCCGTTTGGCAGGAGCCGCGTCCCACGCTCGCGACCTCCTCCTGGCTCGATTCGGCGGCCGCTGCCAAACACAAACGTTCCCCGTCTGCCCGACGCTCTGCCCGCCTCCACGCCCGCCTCCCCGCCGCTCCGCTTAGTGGCGAAAGGCGGTTGTGGTTGTTGTTGGTGTCAGTGGTAATGAATGTCGACGGCGAGAGAGATTATATAGATCGTAACGACGATGCCGCCGCTGTCGACGACGCTGACGCCTGAATCCTGTCCGCGCAGCAAGCCTTCAACGCCACGGCGGTGGTGCGACACATGCGGAAGCTGCAACTGGGCTGCAGCCAGGACGGTCCGGCCCAGGTCGCCGCGGTCGCCCCCTACAACGGTAGCGTGCCGCCCCCCGCCTGCTCCAGCAAAGGCAGTAGGTGGTGCTGTCTGCACTGAACGCCCGTGCCCCCGTGTCCCACCCGTGCCACCCGTGTCCCGCCCGTGCCGCACCCGTGCCGCCTCCTTCCTTCCCCGCGCCGTTCGCCCGCTCGCCGCCCTCGCCGGAACGCGGGCGAGGGCCCGGGGGAGAACGCTCGTCCGCGGGGGAGACTTTGCGCGGGATCCCAGCGGAAATACGAACAGCGAAGCGCAATTTGCGCTCACCGTGAAAAGTATCGGCGAACTTGTCGTAGACGTGGGGGGGGAAAAACTCGTACGATTGTGAAAAAAATACCGCGAAAACGTCTTTTTTATGCGCGCGAAATAGTCGCGCAGAGTGAAACACCGCGTCCGGACGGACCGAGGTGACGCAACGGTCGGGGTTTCCGAGCGGGTGATCGAGCCCCTCGCTCGCGGAGGAGCCGTCGCGACGCGGGAGGAGACGCCGAATCGTTCCGGGTTCCTTGAGGCGTCAGGGTGCAGGATCGTTCCCGCCGAATCCGCGCTTCATTCTCTGCACGAGACGCAGAAATGTTGTTGCGCGTCTCGGGTTGTGAATATTGCAATCTGGCATAAGTTACAGAGGTCAGCCAAAGGAGCGTGTCGGAGAGGACGTCCGCTATGGAGGTGCAGCTGGTCGTGCGCCGCGTGGACTGTTGCATTATGGGACTGGGAGGGATGCTTACAGTCTGGGGGGCAGACCTTCATCTAGCAGTAGATCGATCACGGCTTATAAGCAAAGCGGTCAATGTCCGTCCATGCTACCTGCAGCAGCAGCGGCAGCATAATTTATTCCGAGTGTAACATTCCTCACGGCTGTTAAGTTGCTGCCGCCGACATTGTCACCGTTATAAATGTAAAATTATTATTATTAAAGCGACGGATTCCCTCGCCTTTTCCACTGCCACATGAGTGCCGTGCCAGCGCCGGGCCCTCACGGCACGGCTGCTTTATATTCCCGAGCCAGAATCTAACCGCGATACAGGCGGTCCCCGGGTTATGAACGAGTTCCGTTTTTAAGTCTGTCTGTAAGTCGAATTTGTATGTAAGTCGGAAGAGTTACGTACGGGATGGAGGGCCGATCTTTCAGGTTGCTTTTGATAATGAGAGTTATCCTGGTGTCTTGCGTTCTGCCCTGGTGAAACAAAATCAAGTTGGAACTCGGCCGTGAGTCGGCGCGTCGTGAGGACACGGCATCGAGCGCAATCTGCCGACGTGTGGCGCGAGCGGCACGGCTTGGCTCCGCGGTGGAAAAACCCCCGGTGCTCGCTTAGCGGCACGGCTCCTGATGGCACGTGTCGCCCTGGCACTGCCCTGGCACGGCCCAGTTGTCCAGTGGAAAAAGAGGAGACAACTTTCTCTCCATTCAAAGCGGTGGAACGCACCTCTGCGGACCCCAAGGTTTGCTGTGGAAGGACACGTTAACATGCTTGCAACATGTCGGCCCCCTACGAGTTCTTTCTTACAAAGCGCCACTTATTTTCTAAACCACCGAAAATATATGGGCCGAATGAGCCGCTGCCCAGACTTTGATCGTGAGAGTTTGTGGTGCGAGGCGGGTGCCCTGAGCCCTGCCCCACCCAGGCGGGTTTAACAACAACAAGAATAAGCAATAAATCCGTGTGTGTGCCCTTGAGGTTCATCGCTCATTACCTCCGTGTTTGTTGTTGTTTTTTCTGGCTTTTTTTCCCCCGCCTGGCATCCGTTCCACCGTTATTACCACTGGGGCGGGTTGGGTGGAGCGGTGGCACGCTGGTTAGCGCGCCGCACCGTTGACTCCGCCGCCGCCCGAGTTCGAATTCCCGGCCGCGGCTACCGTCGCTTTCCGAGCGATACCCGAACGGCCAGCGCGGACACCTACGGTCAAACGAACCGCGCCGCGCGGAGGGGCTGGCGCAGTGGTAACATCCGTGCCTCACGGAAAGAATGGTCTTACCCGAGGCGATTCGATTCCCGCCTTAGGCGCCTTTCTGTGTGGACTTTGTTTGTTCTCCCCCTGTTCTGCGTGGGTTTTCTCCGGATTCTCCAGTTTCCTCCCACAACATAAAAGAAACCACTCATCAATTATTCGGCTGATAGCATCATAATATATAGGAAGCAGTGTGTGGCAATGTGGCGCCGGCAAACCGCCTGGCTGCCTCCCCCACCACTGCGTTCTCCTTGCGCCTCTGAGTCTTTCTCTCGTCGAATGGGTACCTTCGACGTTGAATTAATATGTTTGCGTTATAAATGTAAAATTGTTATTATTATGATCGCCGTCATTGCCGCCGGTGCAGATTCTCCGCGAACGCCGCTGAGCGCCGGTGTCCGGGGACGGAGGGCGGCTCAGCGTGCCGGCGGAGGGCCCGTCACCCGTTCCTCGCGGCTAATCGCAGGAAGCGTTTCGCCGCGGCCGGTGTAATTCGAGCCGCGTAATTACGGGCCGACGCGTTGATTTAGGATCGCGCTTGATGGGTGTGAAGCGGAGGAATTCGAGGGCTCTGTCCCGAGACTCCGCGGTGGGTCAAGTGTGCCGCAGTGAGCGCTGAGTGATGCTGAGAACCACTCGGGGTGGGTTTGTGCGATCGGCGGTCCGGAGGAACGTCGCGTGGTCTTCGGAGCGGCATGGCCCCCGGGCACTCGTCCTCCTGGGTCCCCTCACGTGGCCGCGGCACCCGGCCACGCCCCACTCTACGAGTGCCTTGGGAGAAAATAGTTCCTGCCATAGGAATGTGGAATTTACATCAATGGCTCTCGTTAGAGAGCCAGTGATGTTAGAGAGGAACTAGAACGGGACGATCAAAAGATGCTTTGGTCAGATGGGGCTACAAGACCGGCCCAACCACCTGTGAATGTGGAGAAGCAGACCATACTATGTGCAGCGCTTTGTGACCCTCGGGTGAAAGGCGCTATATAAATGCTATTATTATTATTATTAACACTGCCTTGTCTGCGCTCTACTACCCAACCTCTGCAGCTCAAAAGAAATGGGAAACTGTAAGTTAACCATCGCGCTTCGAAGAATCGCAAATAAGAAGTTAGAGTGGAGAGAAGTTTTCGTTTGACCTTTGAAACATCAGAGCAATCAAACGATCAGCTGGTGGGAATTTAATAATATAGCAGAATGGATTACTTTACTAAAGACATTACAAAAGACTCCTTTATGGTGCTGCTCCTCCCTCGCTCCCCAATTCGTCCCTCGCTCCCCCGTTCCCCCGTTCCTCCCTAGCTACCCCGTTCCTCCCTCGTTGCCCCGTGAAGGTCCGCGTTCCGATTGCCCCTCGCGGCGTGTTGGAGGGCCGCAGGAGTAGCAAGCCATCGTTAACACTGCTCGCAGCGTTACACACGGGCGGCGTACGTGTGTGTGTCAGCAGCGTGTGTGTGTGTGGGCAGCGTGTGTTCATGGGCAGCGTGTGTGTATGTGTTTACACTCGCTGCGTGTACCAAAGTGGCCACACAAGGGTTGTAATTGTGTAATTGGGCCGCACCCCTCTCTCTGCTTGTGTAAGCACTTCAGCTCAAGCATGCACACACGGGCTGCTGGCAATCTACCCAGCCCGTACGTACGTGTGTGTGTGTGCGTGTGTCCACGTGGGGAGAGGTGGCTCAGTGGTCAGCGCGCTGGGCTACAAACCCGGCGACCCGAGTTCGAATCCCGCTCACAGTTAACACCAGTGACGATTTTTCCGAACCGGTCCTGGGCCTCCCTTAGGTCAACTCAGCCTCAAAATGAGTTCCTAGTGCGGTGTGTAAACATTGCCACTAGGGAGACAAAGGCGGCCGGGCGTGGTGCTAGCCACCCACCCCCTCATGTGCCGTGTCGGCCTTCATAGGTGCTCACTAATGGCACTTGACCCTGCAGTCTGTTAAGGCTATACGGGGGATCTTTGTTTGGTGTCCACACACAGCCATGCGGAGCGGTAGCGCGTCAGTCGGCTTACTGCGCTTCGAACCCGGTGACCGGAGTTCGATTCCCACTCACGACCAATGGCAGTGGTGAATATGTGAACCGAGTCTAGGCCTTCTCAGCGTTAAGTGAGCATCTGGTGCTGTGTATAAACATGATCACCGGGTCGGGCGTGGTGTTGGCCGCCCATCCGCCCCTCTGTGCCATGCCGACCTTCATCGGAGCTCGCTAAGCGCGCTTCCCCGACTGCCTGTTTGGCGGCAAGCTCGACACTCACTACGCGTGTGCGCAGAGCGACTGTGTACACAGCGCGGGGTTTCGATATCGGTCGGAATAAACACGTCACCTGAGACCCAAACATCGCACCTCCTGGCTTTGACGTTACTCGAAGACACCGCTGGATCCGTCAACCGCGTCGGAACATTCGGAGGCCGCGCGTCGCGAAACCGATCCTGTCACGGGCGCGTCGATGGTGATGACGGGCGTCTCCTGCCCGATTGAGCCGCGGGGACGTCGCTTGATCGCCACGGTGGCCCCCCGGGGCCGGCCGTGGCAATTCCACATTCCTCAACGTTGGGGCGAGTCTGTCCGTAACGCGACCGCGGTCACGACGATGGCCCCCGGGTTGATCCGAGAGAGCGCCGCGTGACTTCTCGGAACCGTCCGCGCACCGTGAGCTAATCCCTCCGGCGTTTCTCCGCAATTTGACCGGAAAAAACACGCGATTCGGAGCGGGCGCCTTGCTCATTAATATATTTGAGATAATTGTGACAAAGTGCGCTATCTCCCATGTCGTGGCGTCATTGCGCCCGCGACCCGGGCCGCGCTCGCCCAATCGCGATGATCGTGTGCGGGTAATCCGAGGGCGTTTAGGGATAACCCGCACCGAGCTGGAAAATTGTGCATTCCTTGATTAATAACACTCGTTAATTGTTGCTATGGCGCCGAGCCCCCCATATCGAGGGTTCGCAACAAACACGGGGGGCACGGTGGCGTAGCCATGAGTAGCGCTGCCGCCTCGCAGCAAGAAGGTCCCGGGTTCGTATCCCGGCTCGGGTGCTGCCTTTCTGTGTGCAGTTTGCATGTTCTGCCCGTGTCCGCGTGGGTTTTCGCTGGGCATTCCGGTTTCTTCCCACGTTCCCCGCCTTGACAATGTGGAATTTCCACCGCCGACCCCCGGGGCCGAACCTCGGAGACGATCGCCGCTCGCCCACGCGACGCGAGCGGGGCGCTCGGTGCGATCCCACGGGACGGCGTCAAAATATTTGTGCAGAATCCAGTGTCGTCGCTCGCCGAGCGCTAATCGTTGGCGGCGTGCACCGACGGTGACCCGGCCCGCCGCCGCTGCGCGAGTTCGGCCGCGGTCAAAGGTGCTATTTGAAGGAAGTTTGTCGTCGCGAGCGAATTGTAAACACGTGTTCCTGCAGCGGGGCGCGGGCGTTCACCGTCGTGCGAGTGAGCACGCGGCGTCGCCATGGCGCCCGGCCACAACAAGGAGTTTGCGGCGCGTTGGCGGCCCGCTGATGGATGAGGGGCTCACCGAGTTGTATCCGTCAAGCGGTTTAATTGTCGGTGTTTTGTTCGTATTGCTGGCGGAGTCCCTCGAGGGGGAACAGCTCGTTTGCAAGGGTGTCCAGGGTGTCACGATCTCATAATGATGATGACCGTGTTGGCAATGCTGTAGATGAATATAATAGGGCGGCACGGTGGTGCGGTTGAGTAGCGCTGCCGCCTCACAGCGGGAAGGTCCCGGCTTCGATTCACGGCTCCGGTGCCGCCTTTCTGCGTGGAGTTTTGCATGTCCTCCCCCCGTGTCCGCGTGAGTTTTTGCCGGGTACTCCGGTTTCCTCGCACAGTGCAAAAACACGCTGCCTAGTTTAATTTTCCCGACTAAATTTCCCCTAGTGCCCTGAGATATATCTAATATGCATACCTCTCCCAGCTGGACAACTGTTTAAAAAATAACTACACAACCTAACAGTTCCCTCCAGCTTATATATTTTGAAAAAAATCGGACTAATGTCTATGCTGCTGCTGCTGCTGGGCCGTGCTGATCACCGTCATGGCCGCCCTTGTGCACAGGCTCCAGCTCGGCGTCGCTCTCCACGTCGGAGGACACCATGTCGAGCTCCCCGACGCCGTCGCCGACCTTCACGGGGCCTTCGCTCAAGCCGCCGCCCGGCGCGCGGCCCACGGCCGTGCAGGAGTGAGGGGGCCCCCCGCTCGGGCCTTGGAGCGCGGGGGCCCCGGCGTGTGGCCCGGCGCCGGGGCCCGCGTCCGAGCCTCGCGCCGGGGCTTCACGTTGCATGCTGTTGTTGTGTGCGGGCCTTCACGTGGGACCTCGCTTGGGCCTTCGCGCCATTCTTGACGGTGTCATCTTTCGTGCGGGCCTCGCTTAGGCCCCGGTGCGGTGTTTTCCTCTTTGGCCGGTACCGGTGGTCTCACGGTCCGGGCCTTCACGCGATGTCTTTCCCCTGAGCGTCATATGAAGCTCCGCGCAGGACCTTCCTCCAGAACTACAATGTGTAACTCTCGTAAGACCTTCACGTCTAGAAGAGTGGTCTCCAGCCATTCGGTTGCGATAGACCCATCGATCGCACAGCCTTGAACGGTCGATCTTAACCTTTTCAAAAAATATGTAGACATAGAGAGTGGGAGAAGCCGAGATTGTGTACGGTGGTTGTATTTAAAACTGGCGGCCGTGGGTCGCAAATGCAATCTGCTGGAAATAGTGTGCAGCACTCACAGATAGTGTGTAGCACTCACAGGTGTCACACTAAGAATAGGTGAGTGTTACGCATAGCGTAAATTTTTCGGGGGGGTTTCAGTAAAGTAGAATTTTTAAGGGTAGATCTTGCGTTCCGTTTAGATTCTAAAATCGATCTTGCGTTTAAAAAGCTTGGAGACCACTCATCTAGATCCTCCGCATGGAGCCGCGTCCAGGACCTCCACGGAGAGCGATGGTAGTGGGCGGGCCGCGATCCGGCGGGCGGCCGGGCGCCGCGGCCAGTGGGACGCCGGGCGCTCCCGTACGCACGGAAGGCCCGGCGAGTCCCTGGGCCCCCAGGCTCTGGCGCGAGGTTCGGTGAAGATCTCCGGTGTATCCGGCACGAAGGCCTCGGCACGGTCGCCGATGACGGCACAAAAACGAAAAGCCATCGTACGTATCCGATTTTGCACTTCGCTTGGCCTGGCCAATCTCCGCGGGGTTAATTTGTAAATATGGGATTTGACAGATAGATGAAGGGCAAACCACACAACGGTCATCACGGCTGGCAAATGGGCAAGGTCAACCCTTGGAGGTCAATGGGCAGATTATCGTGGTGTCTTTCGATTAAAATAACATTTTCCCTCTTAACCTCTTTTCTGATGGCACTCTGTAGCCGAGCCAGCACAGGGTTTCCCAGTAGCCGAGCTGAGCCAGAACCAAACCATGAAACTCTGTCCTCTCACGAGACATCCAAATCTGCTCGGGGCCAAGCAGGGCCAGGGGGTCGCCTCGTCGCGACGCGATGTGTCGGTGACGCGGCGCTCGTTGGCCAGGCGCGAGGACGTGAAACCGGCGTGCGCGACGTAAGCGACGACGCCTGGTCACCCGCCCAGGCGCCGCGCCGCCGTGAATCCCAGCAGCCGAGTCGGAGAAACCACATTCTTTCTAAAACATTCCAAAGCATCGTCGTGCACCAGCCGTGTGTGAGTCAACGAGGGCCTGATTCCTAGAGATCATTATTCACATCGGATGTCCTGCGGAGAGACTGGCCCCCCAACATGGGAATGTGGAATTTTTCCACCGTCGGCTAAGTCCCGCCGCGGAACTCGTTTGAACAGGGAGACGCTCGTGCGCGTGACTAGACTGTGACATCGCCATGACGCAAGCCGTGACGCCACAGGGTGGATCTGACTCGCGAGTTCGAGTTGGGGAGGGGGTGGGTGGACTCGCGAGGCCGCCAAACTCCACGTGGTTCCGGCCTTGAGAGACGCCTGCCGAGTCATTGCGATGCGACCGTGACTGTCAGGTTGATCAGAAGATGTCGGGCTTGCATACGAAATGTCCCGATCAGGGACGGCCCGAGTGATTTTGGAGCCCGAGTAAATATTAAACGTTGAGCCACCTCTGCCCCACACACTGATTGAACAGCACTGACATGAACATCGCTCGGCCAAAGGACCGGCCATTATTATTATTAGATAGATGTTTATTATTGAAGCAGAAAAATACCCAGTGAGCTTGCAAGCTCGTTACGGGCCCATCCAGAAATTGCGCGGGTTGCCCCCTTGGTTAAGATCGCTAATGGTCCACATGACCCGAACATTGATCTGAGAATGTGGTCCCAACGCGGGAGTCACTTCTATGCTTTTCTCGAGGCGTGTGACGTTACTTAATCTAAAGTTATCGAAATTAAAGATACCGACGGTTAGTGCGCGCCTAGCTTACAGTCAAAGCGCTGTTAGTTCAAATTCCCAAAGTGTACCAACTCAATATTCAAGGTTTTACCTTTTCTGGCAATGAGACAAGTGTTTAGAGCTTATACATACCAAATGGACACCTTTTTGCAAAGGGTCTAGTTGTTAAGATCTTAACACTTTTCTCATTGCCAGCAAAGGTAAACCTTGTATATTGTTTAGATTTTCTGTACACTAGCAAAAAGGTGTCCATAGTGAGCACTGCCTCAATGCGGGTCTGAGCCGTTGGACGCGTTGTTTCGGAGGAAGTGTAAAGGCGAGATTTGTAAAATAACAGCATCTCAATGTGGCCACGGCTAATATTTATACCGAGCGCCCGATCGGTAGGGCAGGCCCTCTGGCTCCGTGGGCAGGGCCTCCGCTCCGTGGGCAGGGCCTCCGCTCGGTGGGCATCCTCGCTCGGCGTGGCCCCGTCACTCTCCGCTCTCCGCAGGCGCTCACGGCGGGATGGAAGAGGGGGTTCGCGCGGGAGATGATGGCGGGTAACGTGAGCTGCGAGACCGAATTAGCGCACAGCCACGTCTCGAGTTGGAAACATTCGAGGGGGATTATTTCTGAGTGCGCCGGGTGAATAGAACGTGGTACCTGACGGGGCCGCGCTCGGGGCCCCACTGGAGGGCCGGGCAGGACTGTAGCCCCCGGGGCGAACGGGGCAACCCCCCTGGCGGCCGAGACGACCCCGCGAGGCGGTGTCCCCGTTACGAGCCATCGCTCTTGGTTAACGTCATTTGGAGTTTACAGCAGTGTTTACGGCCGCTATGCTCCCCGTGTTAAACACTGCCAGTTCACTGCCTGCTGAGGAGTTGACTGTGCCCATCATCATCTCTGTGAAGTCACCAAAATGAGTACCAGATTGTTAGGAGGAGGTCGACAATAGTGGGTGTGACGGACGGCGGGAGAGTGGAGTGATGGCGCAGCGGTTAGCGCGGTCGCGCTGTGAAGCTGTTGTACCGAGTTTGATACCCGGTCACGGATAGCAGCAGTGGGGGTTGATGTCAGAACTGGTCCCTAGACGCCCCTGTAACCCGGGGCGCACGTTCACGAATCCTTCAGCGCGGCAAGGTGGCGCAGTGGTGACATCTGCGCCTCACAGAAAGAATGGTCTTGTCCGAGGCGGTTCGATTCCCGCCCGCCTTGGGCGCCTTTCTGTGCGGAAGTTTGTGTGTTCTCCCCCTGTTCTGCGTGGGTTTCCTCCGGGCTCTACGGTTTCCTCCCACAAGTTTAAACAAACACTCATTAACTCATTGACCGATAACATAATATATAGAAAGCAGTGTGTATGGCAATATGTTGGCGCCGGCAAACCGCCTGGCTGCCTCATCCGCCTCTCTGCGCTTTCCTGCTACGCCTCTGAGTCGTTCTCTCGTCGAATGAATAGCTTCGACATTGAATGAATATGTGCCACGCGTTATAAATGTGATATTATTATTATTATTATTTTGAACTTTGGCCCAACAACTCGCGTGGCGTGCCACAGGGTGGGGGGGTGGCTTCACTGACAAAGGGCTCTATTTCGATGACACTTGACGGACGGGCCAGAGCCATGGGAGTGTGACAGTCGCACGGGCGCCATCCCAACATCTGAGGAGGGAGACGGACTCTTGAGTGAAGCTGCTGCTCGCCTTACCACTCTTGGGCAGTCGAACGGGCCTTGACCAAGAGATGAAAGTCTGATGTGCAAATATATATACACGTACCTTTTAATCATAACACTACGAGTAACAATATAAACGTTTTATTTATCTAATTGACTGTAATTAAAAGAAAATCAAGCTGCATACGACCCATGCATAATAACAGTGTGTGCTAAAATATAAATCTATACATATACGTTTGTACTGGCTGTAGACCAATGGGTAGAAATATTGTGACGCGGGTTGATCGAAGTTCCTGACAGTTTCGTAGCGAGAGACGCTGCGAGCGAATGATTGAAGCGGGAACCGCGCCGTCAGAACGAACCAACAGTGGCGAGACTAGGTTCAATTCAAGGATCAGGCCACCCGTTATTTAACCCGCTTCCCACGTGTTAGAGACTGGTGTTCTAAACGTGATCAGCAATTGCTGCTGCTCGGAAACTCACGTTGCTTCTGGCGATCATGGTTCCTTGGCTGAAATATATCAAGACGGACGGAATGCCTGTGATGGACTGACGTCCGATCCTGGGTATATCCCTGCCCAGTGGTTAGTGCGCTGGGCTACAAATCTCGCATCCCGAGTTCGAATCTCGCTCACGGCCAACACCAGTGACGATTTTCTGAACCGGTCTGGGCCTCCGCTATGTCGACTCAGCCTCAAATGAGTACCTAGTGCGGTGTGTAAACATTGCCACTAGGGAGACAAAGGCGGCCGGGCGTGGTGCTGGTCGCCCACCCCCTCGTGTGCCGTGTCGACCTTCATAGGTACTCGCTAACGGCACTTGCCCCTACAGTCTGTTAAGGCTACACGGGGGATCTTTGTATTTGTCTATATCCCTGCCTTGAGCCCTGGGTCTGCCGGGATAGGCTCCGCCTCACCGCGACCCTGTACAGGATTAACCGGTTTCTGACAACGGATGGATGGATGGTTTCGGGGTGCAATGGAAAACAGAATTTCCATCCTCGTATATTTTTTGTTGTTGCTTAGCTGCAGATCTTTGCTCGGAACGAGCGGTGGTTGATGCGCGGTCTAATTGGACGTCACTGATGAAAGGCCTGGTGGCGCGCGCGTTTGAAGGCCGTGATTGGCAGCCGACTTAAAAGGCCCCGAGATGTTAATCAAGGCGGCCGGCGCACATGTGCGTAATCACTTCCAGAGTTCGGTAGCTGCTGCGTGCCACGTGAGTGCTGAGGCAACCGGCAACCCTCAATGCAATGCAAGTGAGGATGACAGGACAAGCAGAAGCGAGGTCTCCCTCGCTAATGCCAGGCAGACGATAGAAGCGAGGCAGACGATACAAACCGAGAGATAATACAACCGAGACAGACAATACGAGATGACAGAGATAGATGGCTGCTCTGCAGAGCTGTTCTTTCAGGATAGCCGTGTCACTGAGCGATCGCCCTCTGTCCCTCGCGAGGGAGAGAGGGACCCAACGTGGGAGGCGAAACGTCGCGCGGGAGAGAGGGAGATCGCGCAACACGGCTATCCCGAAAGAACAGCTCTGAAGTACAACCATCATGAGCGAGATTGTTATATCCGATCGGCACCCTGCATCCAGATAATCGGATCGGCGAGACGGAGCGAATGCTCGCCACTCGCTTGGATTGCCCCTCGCCTCATAGCCACGGGTCAGCTTGACCTGTTCAGCTTCCAAAATACAGAAGCCGGCGGCACTGAGCGGCCGAGCTGGCCCCTGGCTGGGATTAGAAGTCGTGGCGATGGGGATGAGTTGAACCGGCCTGCCAACCCATCCCGACCTCGGCCCGTGAAGCTAATCTCGCCGCTGAGCCGCGGCGCGGGCGGACAAGGCTCGCGCGAAACGCGGCCAAAAATATCCTCAAAGATTTAGCGACGCAGCTCCCCCTCCGCGCGCGCACACACACGCGCAGCCTGCAAAACCTCGCGAGGAATGACATGTGCTTCTCATTAGCGCTGACATTACTTATATATTTATTTGTGAAATCCTTACAGAACTGCGACGCAGTAGCGCGCAAGGCTAAGCCTGTCCGTCACGTTGCGCCGCGACACGTGAACGCGCGCGCCACGATAGTTGCTCTTCAGAGCTGTTCTTTCGGGATAGCCGTGTCGAGCGTTCGCCCCCTCTCCCTTGCCACATTTAATAATAATTATAATTTACATTTATAATGCGTGGCAGATATTCATTCAATGTCGAAGATATGCATTCGACCAGAGAACGACTCAGAGGCGCGAGGAAAGCGCAGAGAGGTGGAGGAGGCAACCAGGCGGTTTGCTTCCTATATATTATGATGTTATCGGCCAAATAATTAAGAAATGTTTTTTTTAAGTTGTGGGAGGAAACTGGAGGGCCCGGATAAGACCCACGCAGAACACGGGGAGAACACCCAAACGCCACACAGAATGGCGCCTAAGGTGGGAATCGAACCACCCCCCCACGATGGATCCGTCTCTCCCTCGCGACGTTTCGCCACGACGTGCTCGGGTTTCAGTTCGCGCCCGACTCGCGTCCCCGGCGTCGACGGCCGCTGCTCGACCGAGACCCCGGCGCTCGCTGAGCTCATGGAAACGGAACTCTCGGCGCGGAATGTCTCGCGGCCGATATTTAATTGGAAAGCACCCGGGATGGCTTCCCGAGTTCGTGAAATTCCTCACTCGGAATCCACGCTGGGACTTCGTTACATTTCCTGAGACGCGGCGGTTAATTTCGGAGCAGCGTCGCGCCCGGATCCCCCGTGGTGATGCTGGGCTATGCGGTGGCTGGCTGTGCGGTGCTGTGCGGTGGCTGGCTGTGCTGTGCCAGGCAGTGCCGGGCATCTGCGGTGCCTGGCTGTGCGGCTTGACGATGTAGGGTTTTTTTTTTTCACGGCTCGTTGTATGAAAATTGCCTCCCACCGTTGGAGGGGAAACGTTGTGAAGGACGGAGCAGGAACGCTCGACATGGCTATCCCGAAAGATAGCTGTTTGCCTGTGTGGAGTCGCACAGACACCCCGGTGGGATCACCAGCAGGGCCCGGCCACAACGGGCACACGGCTACCTGACGTGTCAAAACTCGCGTCCGAGTCACCAGCTCAATTGTGGCTGAATTGCGTTTTCCTATCCTGCTCAGGGCTTAGCTCAGCCCATCATCATCATCACCCTTCTGGAGTGGATAAAACGAGCGCTGCGTTGTGAGAGTCAGCAGTGGCCACACTGTGGATAGACTGGCCCGGCCGCGTGAATGAGGAAATTCCCACTTATAGCCGGTTTGAAATGCTCGCAATGAACCCGAACCTGTCCTGGATTAAGCCATGCAGCAGTGGACCAGCCTCCACAGCCCCATTGCATACAGGGCTCAGCAGGCGCTGCACACAGA
>JAZEWU010000050.1:4486560-4499072 GCA_036362915.1 Geotria australis | reverse complement strand
ACTTCCCCCCACCACGATGCACCCCTTCCGGTGGACACCCAGTGTGGTGGACACTCAATGTCGGGCCCCCCCTAATTTCTGGTCAATTCGAGGTCATTACAGACCACTCCACCACGAAAAATCTCGTCCGCGAGATTTATATCGCGATCAAAAACCCGTCCGAGAGCCTTGCCCACTCGCAGGGCACCCGTACAACGCATCGTCTATCAGGCCGGGTCAACTGCGCCGCGCCTTCAATCGATAATATCATCCTAGATATTCAGGGTCAGCAATGCTTGGCCCAGGTGACCACGGCTTCCGTCGCTAATGCATATTCATCACTAATGAATATGCATTATAGCTCCCGTCAGCTACAAAGACAAAGGTTCCCCGTATAGCCTAAACAGGCTGTATGGTCAAGTGCCGCCAGCGTTCATTCATGAAGGCCAGCACGGCACACGAGGGGGTGGGTGATCAGCATCACGCCCGGCCGCCTTTGTCTCCCTCGTGGGGATGTCTACAATCGCGGCGCTCAACACAACCGCGCGCAAAATTCCGCACCGACACAGACCTTTTGCCGGCGCACATTTAACATCTGCTCACACAGCGTTCTCACAGCGCGCTCACTGCATACGCACCATCACCCGCGCGCCCAAACGCTCCCTCACTGCAGGACCTCACGCCGCCCGCGTCTCTGGATTGTGTCCGTGTCTTGCCTCGTCTCCCCGCTCGGTGAGGCCGCATCAAGTCAAACACCTCGCGTCCACACCGCGGATGGGTTCCGCGCAGTCGTTTGTATCCGGCTTGAGAACCCGATGTTACAGGCCAAGATACTATACCCCCTGCCCAGACAGTACCCGGGGTTAAAGTGGCCTAGCCTGTTTTATTCCCCGGGTATATTCTGGCCTAGGCCAATTTATACCCCGGGGTATTATTTAGTTTAGGCTATTTCATACACCACAAGGCCAGATTATACCCCCCTCCCCGGGCTAGCCTGTTTTATACCCCAGGCATAGTCTGGTGGGCAGGGGTATTGTTTGGCCTGTTACACCGGGTTCAAACACGGGCGGCTGGAACCCCGAGTCAAACCTAGGTTCTTGATGTCGCCGGCTCGGGGCTCTAGGTGCGTGGCGCGGTTCGCGTAAACAAGCCGTGCCGAGGGATTGTGTTTCCACTGGCGCCACCCGAGCCGAGCAGGCTGTCCCGACTGTGATCGGCTCCAGATCCACTCCAGACCCGCGCCTTAGTGTATAGACAGTGATTTAGAGCAGCGGTTTCCAAAGTTGCCCAAGCTCTGTGTTCCTATATTGGGACGTTTGGCCGACTCCTTTATCGAGTGTTTATAAACGCGGGAGGAAACCAGAGCACCGGGCGGGGACATCACTCGGTCGCCGTACAGATTGAATACAGATGGAAAGTAACACCCTTGGTTGCTGTCCTGCCATCACACGCAAGGCCAGCTGAGTCAGGAAACGGGGGAGTCGGAGGGGATCGACGGCTGCTGGGTGGCGTCGGTGCGGGAATCTAGAATCGGGGGCCGGGCCCACAACACAGCCATGAAGACCGGTCGTGTGTCCGGTCATGTGTGAAGGGCGTAGATGAGAGTAACTTAAATGTCTGTTGTATCGCAACCGCCCTTCCCCACCTCTACTGCACTGAATGCTCCGGCCACTTTATTTTTGCTAGGCCGTACCAGACTGTACCCGCTGACTTTCACCCCTGCTGAAGGGTCACGTTTCGGGGGTGATGTGTCAAGGGTCGCGTGTTAGGGGTCGCGTGTGAGGGGTCGCGAAGCTGCGTGCGCTATTGAGACATTCTGTAACGAGGCATTATCCATTCATCCATTTTCTAAACCGCTTGTCCTGGTGAGGGTCGCGGTGGCAGCAGTCCAAGGAGGGTGGACCAGACATCCCTTTCATCAGCAACAGATTCCAGCTCTTCATGACGGATTCCCAGGCGTTCCCAGACCGGCCGAAGGATAAAATCCATCCAGCGTGTCCTGGGTCGGCCCCTAGGTCTCCGCCCAGTGGGCCGTGCCTGGTAGACTTCCAGGGGAGCCTTCCAGGGGGCATCCTTACTAGATGTCCGAACCACCTCAACTGGCTCCTCTCAATCCGAAGGATATTCCAAATGTTCGATATATCATGCCATATATTTTCTGACTTTGGGCGCCGTAGAAAAAAAATCCTGATAACACTAAAGGGTGCCACGCGTGAACCGAGAAAGTTCGGGAACCACCGATCAAGAGTGAGGAGGAGGAGGCGCTCTGCTGCTGCAGCGCTTCTCCAGAGAGACGGAACAATACATTCCTGTGCATGCGCTAATGTGTGTATAAATATCGCTGGCTGTTTTAATTTAGACTTACGTCTCTGCCTTCTTTCTTTCCCTCGCTCTCTCTCCGCCAGCCCTCCTCCCTGGCTTCTCAGAGGCACGCACGTTAGACCATTTAGGGGCACTTGTTTAAGGAATGGGGGGGATTGAGGGACGTTTTAAAGCACGTGTTTTTCAGCCGCGTGTCTCACGTTTGTTTAAATCCCTAATGAAGTGGAGCACTTGCGGCGTGCCGTGAGCGCTGGGGCCACCGTCAGCGCGAGACTACGCAACGAACCCGCTGACCCGTCGTTCGATTCCCAGCTACGGCTAACGCCAGTGGCGGCGGCAGGGTGGCGTAGTTGGTAACATTTGCGCCTCACAGAAAGAATGTCCTGCTTGAGGCGGTTCGATTCCCGCCTCGGTTGTGCCTTTCTGAGTTTGTGTGTTATTCTCTCCCCCTATTCGGCGTGGGTTTCCTCCGGGTTCTCGGGTTTTCTCCCACAACTGAAAAACAATAATTAATTGACCAATAACAATGTATAGGACGTAGTGTCTGCCAAGTTGGCGCCGGCTTACCGCGTGGCTGCCTCCCCCCCCCTCCCCCACCTCTCTGCGGTTTCCTCGGGCCTCTGAGTCGTTCTCTCTTCAAATGATTACCTTCGAATTTGAATGAATGGGCGCGTTGTAAGTTGTGTTTATATTATGAGGATGATCTCTGAATTGGGCCACCTGAGCCCCGCTTCTCCGACCTGCACTGTCCTGCTTGGGGAAGTGTGGCCAAACTAGGGACCACGACCGACTCGGCGCGGGAAGGAGGCCCTCATCCAGCAGTGCACTCACAGTGCTGAAGTTACTTAGTTTATTGGACTTTGTATGTTCTCCCCGTGTCCGCGTGGGTTTTCGCAGGGCACTCCTGTTTCCTCCCACAGTCCAAAGACATGCTGCTGCTGCATAGGTTAATTGGCATGCTGACTAAATTGCCCCCGGTGCCCTGTGATGGACTGGTGTACCATCATGGGTATAGCCCTGCCTTGCGCTTGTGTCTGCCGGGATAAGCTCCGGCTCACGGCGACCCTGTACAGGATTAAGCGGTTTCTGACATTGAATGAATGAATCGTCTAAAACTTCACTGTGGTGGTCATTCGGGGCTCGATGAGACGGGACTCGATGAGATGGACCGAGTGAGATAACTGACCTGGATTCTGCATTGCGTCAGGGCACAAACCCAAACCGTAGATGCAATATTTATAACATAATGGTTCTTTTTTCTATCCGTACAGAGCTTCATTTCAATCCTCGAGAGTTTGTAACCGCAGACAAGTGGGAAGGCGGCCAGAATTGGTGCCAACAGTTGCCCGAGCTCTGTGTTCCTATATTGGGACGTTTGGCCGACTCCATTATCGAGTGTTTAACACGTGGGGGGAGACCAGAGCACCGTACTTTCCATACAGATGGAAAGTAACACCCTTGTTGCTGTCCTGCCATCACGCGCAAGGCCATCTGAGTCAGGAAACGGGGGAGTCGGTGGGGATCGACGGCTGCTGGGTGGCGTCGGTGTGGGAATCGAGAGCGGGAGCCGGGCCCACAACACAGCCATAGCTGCGTGGCGGGGAGGACCGGTCATGTGTCCGGTCATGTGTGAAAGGCATAGGTGAGAGTAACTTAAATCTCTCACCGGTACGGTTGTATCGCAACCTCCCCTGACTGTACCCGCTTACTTTCACCTCTGGTGAAGGGTCGCGTGTCAGGGGTCGCGTGTCAGGGGCCGCGTGTAGCGGTGCGAAGCTGCGTGCCCGATTGAGGCATTCCGTAACGAGGCATTATCCGGGTCATATATTTTTTAACGATATATATTTAGAAAGTCGGATTTTGGCGCCGTAGGACTCGCGGGATGGCGACGGCGAGCGGAGGCCTTCAGCGCCGGCGACACCGCTAGCGTGTGGCAATGGTGATAGCTGTGTTGGTTCTCAAAGCGTCTCCCTCCTCAAATGAGGCTCAGCGCGATTGGCTACCCCGAGCCGGTGCAGGAAACTCCACGTTCCCGTGGCACGGGCCTGTGCGGGCATACGACATCCGCTGTTAGGCTGCCACAAAGTGGTGTTTGTTTTACTGACCCCAGAGGGATGATGGGCAGCGTTGGCCCCTCCCGTTGGAATCAATGCGTCACATCTTCTGGTTGTGTGTCGGGAGATCGGATTGCGCCGCGTTTGAGTACCGGCTTTGCGCTGGCGACCGCGGGCAAGATGACTCAAACCACTGGTAACTCAACGCCGTGACTCATCCACGGAGAGATTACTTCAATTTCCTCCCACAACATTAAATAACACTCATTAGTTGACCCATAACATCATAATAGAAAGGACGCAGTGTATGTCAAAATGTTCGTGCCGGCTAACCGCCTGTCTGCCTCCTCCGCCTCTCTGCGGGTTCCTCGCGCCTCTTGAGTCGTTCTCTGTTCGAACATCTTCGACATTGAATATGTGCCACGCGTTATAAATTGTAATTATTATTGATTATTATTACTAGCCGCGGGGTTGACCTATGAACCGGACATGGGGGGCCGCTGACACGTGGCTGCCACGTAGCTCTGGCACAGATTCCCCGGGGATCCGGGAATGACTTCACAGGCAGCAGTGGAGCTCCGAGTGAATGCCACGCGTGTTTACATAACAGCCCAACGTGATTGGGTAATCGAAACAGTGTTTGTGGGGATTGTTTCATATTTGTAATTACCGATGACTCAAAGTTTTGGAATTCACAGCAGAATCTTGCATTTGATATTTTGACGCTAATGTACTTCAGTAAATCTAATTATATTTGGTGAATTTTACCTCGTTCCCCCTCGTCATCACTTTTGTAAGTCGTCGCTTTAATTATAAAGAAGTAACCGTAATAGCGGTGTCCGTAGAGTGGCGGTAATTTGATTACACGGTGAGGAGGAGGGTGCCGTTTAGGAAGGCTCAGTAACAGGGTAACATACAGGATTACCGTCAACTGCCTAATGCGATTACGATGAAACCCGTTTTCGAGGAGTCGTGTGTTTTTCGCGAACATCTCCTCTCGAATCGACACAACCGCCGCAGAGACACACGCATCTCCGCGTCCAATTTGGCCGCAGTAAATAACGGAAACCGGCGCTTTACGCCAAGCATAACACGATAATTCACGAACACACACCGTGCGTTTTATCATCCCTCTGGCGAGTTACAGAGTTTTCCGCCATTCATTATCTTGCCGGTGTATCCTAGGGGGGACGAGCTAGTAGGGGCTGCGGGGGCCACGCTGGTGCGCCGCTGCGAGAGGGCTCAGGGGGCCCGTGGGGGCCCGCCGGCCGCTGCTCGACCGACCCGGCGCTGGCGGAAACTCCACGTTTTTATGGCAGGGGTGGGCCCGTCCATCCGTCCACTGTTGACTTCCCACAGAGTGGCTGGTGATGGTGGTGGTGGCGGCGGCGGTCTCGTTGCCCCCGGACAGATAGATAGATGTTTATTATTATTAGAGAAGAAAAATACCCAGTGAGCTTGCGAGCTTTTTACGGGACTCATGTATTGACACGACAAACACGGAGGAGAGCCGATGGGCCGACCCGACCCCGAGTTCACCCGGTGAGGCTCTGCCCGCGGTCTCGTGCTCTATCCGCTGCGCCGTTTCCGCCGGGCGGCGGTGACGATGATTTCTATCGAGGATGAACCGCGTCGGGCCGTGGCCGGCGTGAGCACACGGGCACCGCGAGACCAGGCCCGGCGCTGTGCGCACGTGGTTTAAGGTGCTTCCATGTCCTTTGTTGTGAACCTTAACCCTTTAGCGTACGGTGCAAACCTGACCTCGACCAAAGTGTGTGTCGCACGCTCGATCCAGTATACGCGGGTCGCTATCGTTTCATATCAAGTCAAAGTAGCTCCCTGCTCAAACGAGGAACGCGGCGACGCTCGTGTCTGTCGGCGAGCCGGAGCCGGTGGTGGCAATTGCGCTGTCCCGCGGCGGGAATCGCACGTTTCTGTCCGACCGCCGTTCTTTAGACGCTTCCGCGGAGTCGACGCTGGTTTGATTGCTCGCAGGGTCGGTGACGGAGGGAGTCGTCCCGCGAGCGGGGTTTGAACGCGAGGCGAGTGCCCCCGACCGCAGCTGTCGTTGTTATTATCAACCGCGCTTGAGCACCGTTACGTCTCAGTGAGGTTTCTTTCTAAAGACCGTTAAACCGCGCCGGCAGAAAGCAGCCGCGCACAAAACCACTCGGTCCGTATTTTGCAAGCGTCGTCAGTGATGAATGTTTGTAAAAAACCAAAAACAAAAAAATATATATAAAAAAAAAATCCCAAGTTATTATGAAGGTTTTTTTAAAAATCTGCTATTTTCAGGGCTTCAGTGGGTCTGTAACTCTGTGACTGTTTCACGATCGATGGGCCACCCTGTCGGAGACGTTTGTACGCCACGCGACATGAACACTCCCGCATGCTTCTCCCAGCGCTCAGCAGACGACGGAAGGGTGTTGTATTTATATGTATCGTTGGCTGTATCGCGACAGGTTAATAAAACTCCGGTGACAACGTTGGCGTTTGTCCTGTGCACGCGTTCTTCGCCCGGCACGTCCTCCTCCGGGTCGCTCGCGAGGATTCCGAAGGCCACGACTTCGCATCCCGCCCGGGGTTTGATCGGCCTGCTCCCCGGCCGCCCGGTAAACCGCGACGACCGAACGACCCCCGTGGGATTTCCTCCCTTCGTCGCGTCGCCGCGTGACGGAGGGACCGCCGTGTCGCGTTAAGCGAAGGGGGGTTTGTCGACCGTGCTTCACCACGCCGGTCGGTCAGGCGGTTTGGGAGCCGGAAGAAACCGTCGTCCCGGTAACCGGCGCCCGCGTGCTCCCGTGCCGGTGCCGGGAACTGATTTGTCGCCGAGCGCCGCCGCCGTTCACCGCTCGGGTTCGGTGGGCCCGGTGCCACGTGATGGAATTGGCGGTCGCTGCGGGCGCCAGCTCCACATGGAGCACATTGGCTGCTATTTAAATACGGCGGTGGTGGCGGCGGTGGCAGTGGGGGGCGGCCGCAGCGAGGAAGCCAAACACGAAACGGTGGCGCAGTGGTAACATCTGCGCCTGCACAGAAAGAATGGTCTTGCCCGAGGCGGTTCGATACCCGCCTTGGGCGCCTTTCTGTGTGGAGTTTGTGTGTTCTCCCCCTGTTCTGCGTGGGTTTCCTGCGGGTTCTCCCGTTTCCTCCCACAACTTAAAAAAACCCACTCATGAATTAGTTGGCCGATAACATCATAATATATAGGAAGCAGTGTCTGGCAGTATGGCGCCAGAAAAGCGCCTGGCTGCCTCCTCCGCCTCTCTGCGCTTTCCTCGCTACGCTGAGTCCTTCTCTCGTCGAATGAATATATTCGACATTGAATGAATACGTGCGCGTTATAAATGTATAATTATTATTATTTCCCCCTCGCTTCGCGGTGGCAGCGTGCCGCTCCGCGGATGAATGGCTCTTTCACGAGAGCGGCGGCAGTCGCCTTTGAAGCGCGTGCGTTTATCGAGCTTGCAAATCCGTCTGTCGTCGCGGCTCGCAGACGAAGATTAGGCCGCGGAGGAACTGGGGGGCCTTCCCCGCGCCCGCCGCCTGTCATTATCCGGCGCGACCGGGAGCGGCCGGGAGGGAGGAGGCAAGACGCAGCCGCATGACGATTTGGAGCCAAGCCGTCAGACAGCGGCGTCTAGAGAGCGTGTCGGAGCCCTGTCGAGAGGCCCGTCTGTCGGTATGTTAGTCCAGAGGCCTCGTCGGAGATTTAAAAACTCAAAACATTCGTCAAAAACGCTGCAAAGCCGACAGCTCTGCCTGTTGTCTAGAGACCCCGTCGGAGACCCAGGTTTGCAGTGGTGAGCAACCTGACAGCAAAATAAGTGAGTGGCGTTTATTGCAACCATAAAGCATACAGTAAATTGGTACAGTGTAGTTGCAGCCATAATTTGATATACACTTAAGTGTCGTTACGAACGCGCGCGCTCACGCGATGCCGCCACGCGCCGTCATCGCTGCCAGCGACGTGCGCCACGGCCGGTACACTCGGTACCCGGCACCACAGCCGGTCCTTAGTTACATCACCGCCACCATCATCACCGCCACCATCACCACCACCATCAACCACCACCACCACAGTCACCACCATCACCACCGCCGCCATCATCACAACCACCGCCATGTTCATCGCCATTACCGCCACTATCACCACCACCATCATTATTGCCACCACCGGCACCATCACCACCACCACCACCACCACCGCCACCTGGCATCAGCTGTTCCCCGGGTGGCCGACCTCCCGACCTGTGGGCGCCGCTCCGGTGCCCGTCTCGATGCCCTCTCCCGCTCCACGTCGTGGGTGCCACCCATCCCCACCTGCTCCTCTTGCCGACTAGTTTACAGTGCAACGCTCTCCCACCACCATCTATTCAGGAATTCCGCGTTGTTTACCCAATCCCATCGGGGAAATTCCTCGAGTGATCCGTACGAACGTTTCTCCCCCGCACGAACTTCCACCGTACGACCTTGACCTCCCACCTAGTCCCTTCGCTCACGTCCGGCTCCGTGACCGTTTCTCAAACGTTGACCCCGCGACCCCTCTCGCGGTAAATCCCGTAAAGAGCTTGCAAGCTCACTGGGTATTTTTCCTGCTGTAATCATGGCACACATCTGTAATGATCTGTAACGTGAGATAACACGCGCGATGCTTCACGACCGATTCCTCACGCGCGTCACACGCATGCCTTGGGACCCTGCCGCGTGGCGCGGTGGCTGACAGCGCGGGGAGCGGGAAGTGTTGACTTGTGTGCGCGCGGCAGCGTGTTGAATCCGTTGAGGAGCTCGATGCAAGGTGTCGAGGCTTTGGCTGCTCGACACGACGAGAGCGCGTGTCGTTTAGCCATCCCTCCCCTCCGTCTCCTCCGCGGTTTGCGAGGCGCTCCGTAGTTCGGGTTGTGCGGCCGCGAGTCGTTTGTCCGAACGGAGCGTGATCCCGCGTCAGGCGGGCCGCGGCTTGCGGGCTGAACTACATGACATTGCACTCGCATTGCTTCAAAGGTCCGACAGTCGCCAAACACTCATTCCGCGTTATAAAATAATCGTGATCGTAATAATAATAATAATATTGCTGTCGCGCTCCGTTTTCCAGAAACGGAGTCGCGCTACGATAAAAAAATAAGCAAACGTAACAAAACTGAACTCGTATTTGTTTCTTGTAATTATTATTAGCGAGGCGGGGGTTCGTCTGTAAATGTTTACAGTGAATTTCACTGCTTTCATGGCGTCGCGTGGGAAAGCAGCGGTTGTATTCCCCGCGGCCAGGCCTGACTGCGTCGGTGAGTCACCGGAGGTTGAACCCGGCCAGGTCGGTCGGTCGGTCGAGAGGCCACATGGGGTCGCACGTTGGTGTGAATTTCCTCTCAACGAACCGGCTCGCCCGGCACAATACCGAGCGGGAGATGTGTCGCGTGGCGTGACTGATCCGATACGCCACATTATCGGCGCATTTAAGAGGGCTCTTAAAAACACACTTAGATCGCTTAGCGTTGAATTCCTGTTTTAGTCTGTTGGATATTTTGTCACGGTACAGTTTAAAGTCATCCGTCCATCCATTGTCAGAAACCACTTAATCCTGTACAGGGTCGCGGTGAACCGGAGCCTATCCCGGCAGACACAGGGCGCAAGGCGGGGCTATGCCCAGGATGGGACGCCGGTCCATCACGGGTTGTATATGCTGCATAAAAAAAAGACACTCGTTTTTTTTAACATTTGTTTTGCTCCAATAACCTAACCGTAGCGTGATTTGCATATGATTGGCGTAAACGTAACAACGCACGTTCGTCCAACGTCCCCTTGCGACGCGCGCGTCGCGAGCGTCGAGGTTCGGCCGCGGGAATCGACGACGTAGCAATCGGCGCAGTGTTTCACCCCGACACGGCGCGGGATTACCGGCACCCGCCTCCGGTAATCTGATTTCAGTTACACGATCCTTCGTACAGCACGGCTCCCCGACAGCGCCCACAACCCGCTGACGGGAGACCGCGGTAGGGGCGGGGTGAAGTTGGGCGGAAAATCCCAGCGGGAACGCATTCTGTTTTCCCCGTCTTAAATTTGGATGGTTATTCTACGTCCCGCAAGTCGCCGAAATGCAGGAAACGCGTTGTCACAAACTCGACGCTCTCTGGGGAAACACCCCGAGCACCCCCGCCCCCCCCGCTCTGAAGGGGGACGTGAAGCCGGGTGCGTTCCCACAGTGAGTTTTTTTTCTTTTCCCAATTCCACCCCTGGCTCGTTTCTCTCCGTCGGCGCACGGGCCGCGATCGGATCGCGGCGATTCGCCGCGGTGACTTTCGGCGAAGTATCGGCACGGGGGTCTCGACACAAACCGATTCCTGCCGCCGCCGCCCAAGCGCCGACGCCAAATTCCCGGGCCGTCCCCCGACGGGTAGCAACCCTCGTTTTCAACCACGACCCGCCCGCCGCGCTCGCTCATCCGCGCCGCGGTGACCGCCGCCGATCGGCGCGTCAGGCTCGGAAGGGGATGGTGTTGTGGCGCGCCCGCTTGAGCGCCGTCGCCTGGCCCCTGGGCGGCGCGAACGGCGGGTGCGCGTCGCCCGCGCCCTGCTCCTCCCAGCCGCCCGAGCCGCCGCCCTTGCCCAGCAGCCGGCGGTACCCCTCGGCCGCCTGCTTGCCGTCCTTCTTGGCCTGGCGCAGCACGCGCTTCAGCTTCTTCACCTGCGGGGCGGCGGAAGCGGGCGTTGCGTGACGCGGCTGGCGAGCGCCGCGCGTCTGCGCGCGCGTGCCGACCTTCGTAGGTGATACTCGCTAACGGCACTTGACCCTACAGTCTGTTAAGGCTATATGGGGGACCTTTGCATTTGTCTTAAGCGAGTGGGGAGCGGTGGCTCAGTGGTTAACGCGCTGCTGGGCTACAAACCTGCCTATGACCCGAGTTCGAATCCCGCTCACGGCCAACACCAGTGACGATTTTCTAAACCGGTCCTGGGCCTCCCCTGGGTCGATTCGGCCTCAAATGAGTACCTAGTGCTGTGCGTAAACATTGTCACGAGGGAGACAAATTCGGCCGGGCGTGGTGCCGGTCACCCACCTCGTGTGCCGTGTCGACTTTCGTAGGCGCTCGCTAACGGCACTTGACCCGACGGTCTTAAAGCTATACGGGGATCTTTGTCTTTGGGGAGCGGTGTATTGCCGCCGTTCTTGACCGCTGGGTCGCGAGCGGGCCGCGCGGTCCGTCGAGACCAGACCCGAGCGGGCCGAGTCGGCCTTGAGGCGCGAAAGGTTGACAATCGACGGCGTGGAGTTTAGCGCCGCCGCGCTACGAAGCCGGCCGACCCTAGTTTCGATTCGCGCTCACGGCCCACGCTGTTGACGATTTTCTGAACCGCTCCTGGGCCCTCCGCCAAGGTCGGCTCGGCCTCACACACGATCACCTGGCGCGGCGTGTAAACATGGCCACGGGCCCGTGTTGACTCCGCGCAGGGGGGCGGCTTCACTCGCCTTTTGTTGCAGGTGCCGGTTCTTCTTCTCGAGGACGGACACCTGCTTCGTGAGCTTCCTCACGTGGTCCTCCTCCTCCAACAGCGCCGACTGGATGGGGGCGCACAGCATCTGGGGCACGGAGGGAGGGCACGTTGGCTGAATGGGAAACTCCGCGTTATGGCACGGACTTCGAATTCCCTCCCAGCGTGACCATTCCACGGGGCTCTTCTTTGAACGCTGATGGTGAACCTTCCACATTAGTGGGACAGGGGACCGGTCTGTCCTGAGTTACTATTGATTTGGCTGCACCAGGAGATGTTGCCTAACCCGCGCGGGACTAAGTCGAGCAACCCCGGAGTCACAATGATGGCTGCGATGACATTCATCGCGGTGACAATGGAGTTGATGACGATACTAACGATGCTGATAGATGTTTATTATTACGGAAGACAAATACCCAGTGAGCTTTCAAGCTGTTTACGGGACTCCTGCGACACAACAAACATGCTGATGATGAATGAAATCCCTGCGGCGTATTCCACCGAGCCACATTTAAGACAAGACGGCGAGTGCTTATTCACTCACTCGCCTGCCTGTGAGCGATACAAAGCATCGTCCGCAGCACTACGTCTCACAATCCAAACGGTACCGAGTTTAAACTGCACTCGGGTGGGGGGGGAGGGCGGGGGGCTACTCAGCCTATCATATTCC
>JAZEWU010000050.1:4462369-4477630 GCA_036362915.1 Geotria australis | reverse complement strand
CGTCGGTTTTACAGGTGCTGCGCGCGAACGGCACTTGACCGCACACCCCGCTAAGGCTACACGGGGGATCTTTATCTTTGCGTTTTTTATTCTCGCGACTCGCGCGCTATGCTTGCCGGGGGTCTCTTGACCGGGGACGGACAGACCGGTCTGGCGGGGTCCTCGGGAGGGTGGGAGGGCAGCAGACACGCCGGCCGCTAATGGGGTCTGCAGACGGGACACCTTGCGCGCGGTGTGAATGTCTCGCGTCTCCGCGCCGATGCGCCGTGTTTTGTCGGTGAGCGGTTCGTGTCGACTGTCGACCGCGGCGGCGGCGGCGGGTCAGACGCGCCGTCTGGAAAGAGTGGCGACGAAACTGGAGACGGAACTCGCGTCGACAAACACGGCGGCGTCTCGTCGCTGGGGAGCGGCCGCTTCAGTCGGCGCCGCTATGAAGTCAGGAACCGCGCTCCACCCCAGGGGTCACCTCCCGCTTCCTTCCCGCGAGACGGGGGTCATCCAGGCGGGCTGCCGACAACCCCCCGCCGGGTCGTCGCGAGTTGTAACGGAAATTGGCGCGTGTTGATGGTTGCTCTTCGGAGCTGTTCTTTCGGGATAGCCGTGTCATGGAGTTTCGTCTCCCACGTTGGAAGCATCATCAGGCGTTGATGGGAGGCAAAACGTCGCGAAGGAGAGAGGGAGATTGCTCGACACGGCTATCCCAAAAGAACAGCTCTGAAGAGCGACTATCGTGAGTCGAACCGTGAAAACATACATCACTGCATCCATACGTGTGGCCAGACTTCCACATTCTACTGAGCGACCGTGCTTACTGCGCGGCGTGGTAGCGACCTGCTTAATTGTAGGTTTGTCACGGCTCGATGTGTTCTCAAAGTGTGCGCCCCGGAGCGCCTCGCCGTACGTACACTTTGAGAACCACTGTCGTAGCAAGAGATTTGGGAATCTGCTGTGTGGCAGGGGCCTCTAGTGGCGGCGCGGGAGGCGAGCTGCATCGAACCGAGTGCCGCTGCTGCTGCTATCCGGCCGCGTCTCCTCCGCTCGGGGAGCCCTCTCCTGACCGGCCAGAGTTCGACTCCATGTCCCGGTGGGAAACAGTTCATGCGTCGAGTCAGACACGCTGCTGCTGCCTAGGTTAATTGCCCTGACTAAATTGCCCCCGGTGCTCTGAGACAGTGTAACTTGCTCACTGACTGACTGTTCTTCTTTGCGATTGTTCGAAGCACGATGGTCAGCTTCTGGACATCGTTGTCGTTCAGCTCGAAAGACAGCTTGAAAGACTGACTTTCAGCTTGAAAGAATGACTGTTTTCACAGCTCGATTCATGATGGTTGCTCTTCAGAGCTGTTCTTTCGGGATAGCCGTGTCGAGCGCTCTCTCTTTCCCTCGCGACGTTTTGCCTCCTACGTTGGAAGCGAAACGTCGCTCGACACGACTATCCCGAAAGAACGGTTCCGAAGAGCAACCATCACTGACCCACTGAGAAAATGGTTCTCTCGTCAGCTGCATATGGGTCAGCGTTCTCAAAACCCCACGGGGTCAAGTTCGCTCTCCAGCTACGAAGCCACTCGCTCTCGGCCCTGAAAAAGGACCGTTGCTTGAAACGTTTTTCGCGCCGTATTCGCCACCCATTGTAACCGAGCGTAAATCCTGACATATGAGACATTACGAGACGCGATGTTTGTGCAAAGCGTGTTTTATTTATTCCACGTAACACGACCACATCAGTCCTTGATAAATAACATAAACACGCAGACATGTCGCCAGGCGTCACGTGGGCTCACATTCACACTCGGAGCGGAACATAACACGGATCTTAGTATACAGCATTCATTCATTGTCAGAAACCGCTTAATCCTGTATAGACACAGGGTTCAAGTCGGGGCTGTACCCATGACAGGACGACAGTTCATCACACAACATCATTAAATAACATTGTGCTTTTGCGTGCGCAGTACTGTACATACACGCGTGCGAAGGTGGGGATAGACGGTGCCGTATTTCATTACATTGCACTCCAGTCCCAACAACCTGAGTTGGATTCCCATCAGGACACACGGGCCACCGCACGCACCAACGGCCGCCCTGCCCGGGGTCAGGGCGAGTCGAGTCAGCGTTTGCCCCGCAGGCGCCTTGAGTCACAGACGCGTTGACGACCGAGTACTCTATCCTTGCAGTCACGGATTCACGTGAACGCTCAAGGCCGCCAGCGTCTCTTCCCAGGCTCAGCACACACACCCCAGAGGTGTCTCTCCCCTCAGCACACGCACCCCGAGGCGCCCTCCCGATACAGCTCCTCCATGACGCTGGCGAACTCCGAGCTGCATGCCGGCGCCTGCCACCCGTCTGCCCCGTCTCCCCACACGGCGTCCCGGGGCGGGCTCGGCTTGAGGATGGACCTGGGGGGACTCTGAGCGAGTCCGGCGACGGGAGGCGAGCCCGCGTCCTCCTCCTCCCCGACACCGCCGCCGTTGCCGCCGCGGTTCAGGTTGAAAGTGACACGCCGCATTTTCGAGGCGCCGCCGCCGGCCCGCGCGATCACGGCCGCCGCCGCCCACGCCCAGCCGGCCCGGCCCGCGGGGATGTCCACGGCAACGCTCGGGGAGCCTTGATGAGGCCGGGCCGGGGGTCGCACGGAGGCCGCGGGGATGTCCACGGCACCGCTGGGGACTCGCTGGGTACCCCACGCCCAGCCATCCCGTGCCGCGGGAATGTCAACCGCGCCGCTCGGGGAGCCTTGAAGAGCCCGGGCCGAGGGCCGCACGGAGGCCGCGTCTGGCGGCGACTTCCTGGCGCCGGCGTGCGGAGCTGCGGAGTCCCTCCTCATGGTGAGAGCGCGGGCAGAGAGCAGGAGAAGCTTCCCGCCACCTGTGGGGACAGCCAGCAGTCGCGGGGCGCGTTAGCGTTGCGCGCTGGGCTAGGAACCCAGCCCACCCGAGTTCGATTCCCGCTCACGGCCAACGACAAGTGACGATTTTCTGAATAGTTCCTGGGTCTCGTCTAGGTCGACTCAACGTCAAATAAGTTAACTTGTGCGTAGTGTAAACATCGCCATTGGGGAGAGAAAGGCGGCCGGGCGTTGTGCTGACCACCCAAGCCCTCGTGCGCCGTTCTGGCTTTTATAGCTGCTTGCTAACAGCACTTGACCGTACAGTCTGTTACGGCTAACCTGGGGTGTTTTTGTCTTGCGCGTGTGTGGGTGGTGTGCGTATGTGTGCGAGCCGTCTGTCACCGTCGCTCACCGTGCCACAAGCAGTTTTGACGAGCGTCCGTCTCGCTCCTCCGCAATCAAAACACACGTATTACGGGTCCGCGGGAAGTAATCAGGCACTCGGCTGTGTGGGCGATGATGTCGCGACGGGAGCTTCCCGGCACCGCTGGCGAGGGACGGGGAAGAACGTGGAGTGGCGCAGCCGGGCTCCGCGCCGCCTTTATAAGGGCGGCCGCTGTTGACCGCGGGGTTCACGGAGCGAGTCGGTGCGTCACACGAGGCCCATTGGAGGAGCTGGACAAACAGACGAGGAGTTGCGAGTCACGGGGCCCCGCAACACACAGCAAGCACAACCACCCCCTCCTCCTCCTCCTCGCTCGAGTGTACCTTGTCAAGGTAGCAGCGGGTCAGGGGACACCAACCCACCAGTCCACACACCAATCCACGCACCCCCGACACTCGACTTTCTTTCACAGGCAAATTGTTGAAGTGTTTCCTGGACCAGCGAGGCGCCGGCGTGTTGGCGGGGCTCCCCGACCACACGCAGCTTGTCGTGGAAATTCCACGTTTCCATGGCCGGGTCATGTTTTGTCCGTAACAAGCCGCGCGACGCTCACCTTATAATAACGATCTATATCCATAACGCGGTGGCAGATATTCATTCAATGTCGCAGGGATTAATTCGAAGAGAGAACGACTCAGAGGCGTAGCGAGGAAACTGCGCAGAGGCGGAAGAGGCAGCCAGGCGGTTTTCCGGCGCCAACATTTTGCCACACACTGCATACTATATATTACGATGTTATCGGCCAATTAATTAATGAGCTGGCTTGGAGGAAAGGGTTGGTGGATCACACAGACTTGTTTACACTCCGTGAGACACGCTGGGCTAGGAAATCGCAGCACAGCAAGTGGATTGCACCCGTCTGCGGGTGAGTTGAGTGTTTTCCCCTGGTGAGTGAGTGCTGCTGAGTGGTTTTTTTTCTGGGTTTGACGGAATTCCTCCCACGTGCCAAACACTCATCGAGTGAACGATTGATTGATGTGCTGGGGCTGCGTTGGCAGGGGTACACAGGCAACACTCGACACCTCATTCAATAACAACACGGCTTGTGTGGCCGTGTAAGTGACATTGATATCATAATAGGCGGCGATGTGGGTAATGGTAATGGCCCCTCTTCAGAGCACATACATCAAATTGGCCAAATGATATCCAGGGCGGTCTTAGTGATTGTGGCGTGCCAGCCAACATTCAGCGATGACCCCGTCCACACACACTGCTTAGAAGGCCCTACATCCTCCTAATAATGCACTTACATTTTAATCTTAGATTTAAGATATTTATTATAACAGAGCACCAAGCAGTGAGTGAGTATTCTTGTACACACGACTAATCAATTGTGAGACTTGTGTAATTGTTTGTATGTCGAACGCTTGCGATGGACTGGCGTCCCATCCAAGGGTACAGCCCTGCCTAGCGCCCTCTGTCTGCCGGGAAAGGCTCCGGCTCATCGCGACCCTGTATAGGATTAAGCGGTTTCTGACAATGGATGGATGGACGAACGTCGCCCGGCCAGAGGGACTGCAATGACCCGGGTTGCCCCATGGTTAAGACAGCCGGTGCCCGCTCACTCATCCACGCACTTGCCTAACCACTTATTCCCTCAAGCACTCGCTCACCCACTCGGTATTACTTTAAATACATGTTTTATTTCGTTCATAATGCGACAACAATAGCTGCACACTCACCATCAGCATATATAAATGCTATTATTATTATTATTACCAACAGCCATTCTTCTTAATAATATAATCATCTCTCCGCGGCCCTTGCGCAGCGCTTTGTGACCCTCGGGTGAAAGGCGCTCTATACAATCGTATTATCATCATACGTACTAGCGCCACGACCACCAGCATCATAGTCACCTGCTATTCATCATCATAATTGATCATCGATCATCGTCAATATAATCATCATGAGTTCCAGCGGGATCATCGTCACCAACCGCACCCCCCATTCACTCCGCTAATCACATTCATTCATCGCCACTCGACATCGGCCTGCTGAAAGTGATGATCGCTCGCTCGCGCGCGTGCCGTGAACAGGTAAATGATGTCGGGGCGGGACTAATTATCCAATTACCTCTGGCTGAGCCAATTAACCAGTTGGCGCGGGGAAGAGCTCCTGTTATTTAAGCCGCCTCGCAGTGGCGGGCACCAAGCGGAGAGAAAGTCGGGGAGCCTCAGGGCCGGGGAGCCTTCAGTAAGTTAATCTCGTGTTAAGTCTAGTGATGTTAGGGGTTGCTCTTTCGGTAGAGCCGTTTGGAGCGATGCTCCCTCTCTCCGTTGCGATGGTTTGCTCCCTCCACGTTGGAGGAGGCACCCGCCAGTCTCCTGGAGGCAGAGCGGCTCTTGTTAATTCTGATTGAATTTAAAAATTACGATCTGGAGTTGGTTGAGCCGCGCGGCCTGGCCGCCTGCTCGTGCGGTATCGAGTTGTGTTTTGTTGCTGTAGATGATGCGAGGCGGGACGAGGGGACAGCCAACACCAGAGCCGCCTCAAGGTTACCGAAGCGGTCTAGTCTACGTGTACTGTGATGGACGGCGTCCCATCCTCGGTATAGACCTGCCTTTCGTCCTGTGTCTGCCGGGATAGGCTCCGGCTCACCGCGACATCTGTAGAGGATTAGGCGGTTTCTGACAACGGTGGACGGATGGACTCTGGCACGGACGTGTTGCTGGCCGAGCGCCTTAAAGGTTGTGTTTGCTTTTCAACCCGAGCTGTTTTGTTTATGAAACTCTGCACCGAACGTTCGAATTGTGCAACTGCCTTTTGACGCTCGTGTCGCGCTGTGTCCCCGACTCTCTCTGGAAAAAAAAACACGCGCGTCATCTCTCGCAATGGGCTCTCAGCCACTTGAAGTCAAGTGGGATGATTGTGCTGTTGCTGCTGATGATGATGATGATGACGCGCGTGATGATGGTGATGATTAGTACACGCATTCATTCATTGTCAGAAAAACGCTTAATCCTGTACAGGGTTGCGGTGAGCCGGAGCCTATCCCAGCAGAGACAGGCCGCAAGGCGGGGCTATACCTAAGATAGGGCGCCAGTCCATCACAGCATGATTCATACAGAGTGCGACATAAGTCGCTTTACCGAGGATAATGATTTGATTCGCCACGAGTTCGAGATGTTGACTTATAACGCAGGACTGTAATGCTGCCGCGCTATGTCTTGTCCCGTGGTCCACAGATTCAACACGTGGTATTCAACATGAGAGGCCATTGAACCATTTATGTCATGACTAATACAAATTCCAATGTATTGATATAGGTTTTCACGACTCTGTTCATGATGGTTGCTGTTCAGAGCTGTTCTTTCGGGGTAGCCGTGTCACTGAGCGATCTCCCTCTCTGCCTCGCGACGTCTCGCCTGCCACGTGCGAAATAACAGCTCAGAAGAGCAACCATCATAATAAATATTCCGTCCCACAACGTGACTTCATTATTCTCGGTAAAACGACTTATGCCGCACCCCGTATATCTCGCTTGCGTTGATCCAACGCCGCTAAGACTCTGCACGCGTGGCCCGAGTTCGATTGGATTCTTCGAAGCGTGATGGTTATGACAGTTTCCCATTGCAACAAGTTCTTCTTTAGTTGCAGACAGCCCAGATATAATAGTCAGTGCTGGCTTTAAAAGCGGCGGGCATTGGCCTCTCTTCTTACTCCAGACTGAGGGGCATCTGTTGAGCTTGTGGACATCGTTGTCTTTCAGCTCCTCGGCTTCGAAGTGTTTGGGTAGAATTTGCAGGTAATACCAAGTATTACTTGACAGGGATCGCGACGTGAACGCTTCTACCTTGGTCCACGCCTGGCTGATGGGCTGTGTCAAGTCACCCACGTCAAAATTCCTCGTGCTCCCCCTGCGTCGCGGCCGTGTTGGTTCAGCGGGCGCTGACGACGCCGTGACGCCAAGCGCCACCCTCCGGGCCGCACGCTCCCTTGCTCCCGACCTCGGGCCGCGGCGGGGGTCAGGGTGGGGGTCACGGTGGCAGCCGTCCAAGGAGGGTGGACCAACAGACATCCCTTTCCTCAGCAACAGATTCCGCGCGCTTCCTGAGGGATTCCCAGGCGTTCCCTGGGCACAGGCGAGAGATATAATCCCTCCAGCGTGTCCTGGGTCGGCCTCTGTATTGCATGAATGCGCGTCAGTCCAATACTCGGCAGGGTGGCGCAGTGGTAACATCCGCACCTCACAGAAAGAATGGTCTTGCCCGAGGCGGAGTTTGTGTGTTCTCCCCCTGTTCGTCGTGGGTTTTCTCCAGGCTCTTCGGTTTCCTCCCACAACTTAAAAAAACACTCATTAATTATTTGGCCGATAACATCATAATACATAGGAAGCAGTGTGTGGCAATATGGCGCCGGCAAACCGCCTGGCTGCCTCCTCCGCTTCTCTGCGGTTTCCTCGCGCCTCTGAGTCGTTGAATTAATACCTTCGACATTGAATGAAGATGTGCGCGTTATAAATGTCCTATTACTATTATTACTCCGATCCTTTCACTGGCTCCATAACAAGCCGTTGTGGGACGCGAGGGTCAGGCATTGCATCAGCCAGCAGGGAAAGAGGGCAGCTCTCGCCACAAAGGGGCCGCTGTTGATATCCACAAGAACGGGGCTATGTCCACGGCGTGATGCATGGGAGTTTATGTAACTCCGCCTCCTCTGTGTTTGGAGGTCTGTGGTGAAATCATCCCCGCGGTGAGCGCACCTGTCAGCGCCCATAGAGATGCGGCGTGACGCCGTGTTAATAGCCACCCACCCCCTCGCAGCTCGAGGTTGTTTTTCTCACCGAGCTGCGGGCTTGGTGCCATCGGTGCGACTTTTCATCGTCATCGTAATAATTATGGGAAATACTATTTATAATGGGGCGGCACGGTGGCCCGGTGAGAATCGCTGCCGCCTCACGGCAAGAAGGGTTCCCGGGTTCGAACCCCGGCTCGGGTGCCTTTCTGTGTAGAGGTTGCATGTTCTCCCCGTGTCTGCGTGCGTTTTCGCCGGGCACTCCGGTTTTCTCCCACTGCTGCTGCATAGGTTAATTGGCCTACGGACTAAATTGCCCCCGGTGCCCTGTGATGGACTAAGCGGTTTCTGACGATGATGACAATTTATAACGTGCCCCCGCGCATATTCGTTCAATGTCAAAGGCATTCGAAGATATAATGATTCAGAGGCGTAGCGAGGAACCCGCGGAGAGGCGGGGGGAAGGCAGCCACGCAGTTAGCCGCCGACAACAGTTTCCAGACACTGCGTCGTATATATTATGATGTTATCGGTCAATTAATTTAAAACAAAATTAAGTTATGAGAGGTAAACTGGAGAACTCGTGAAAAACAGGAGGAGAACAAACAAAGCTCCACACGAGTGGCTCTGGCTGTGGCCGCGTATAAACGGACGCTGAGCCCCGAGGGAGACACCGAGGCTCCCGGGTAAAATCAGCACAACGCCTGCTCACAAAAGCTGTGCATACATTTGCCAAAACACGCTGTTCTTTGAGGCAGTGAAAAGGGGTCCCGGTTGCCGCGGTGACGGAGCCCAGAGAATTTACACTTACACCTGACGCGGGTCAGTGCGTGTGTGCACGCGGTAATGGCGAGGTGTGTACGCGTGTGAATAGCGCGGTGGGTACACGCCGTGTGTGTGTGTGGCAGGGAAGCGGTGGCACGAAATCGGCCACCAAAGTTCGGTTTCCGACACGGGTGGGGAATATTTAAACCGGTCTTGGGCCTCCCACTTAGCTCGACTCAGACTCAAATGAGTACTTCGTGTGGTGTGCAAAAATAGAATCGACACTGGGGGAGATAAAGGCGGCCAGGCGTGGTGTCGGCGACCAACCTCCTCGTCTGCCGTGTTGGCCCTGCGTAGGTGTTCGCTAGCAGCACTCGCCCCAGGAGCCTGTTGAGGCTATCGGGGGGATCTTTGTCTGTGGCCGGAGCCCATGGCACGCGTTGCGCAATGCGCGGTAATGGCCTCAGTTGGTTTAGCGCGCGATTCTCTCCGCACACCGAGTCCTCGCTTTGAAAACATTTGCACAAGAGCACGCTCGGGTGCGCTTGTTGTGATGTGCCTGTCAATCGGTAAACCTGCTCACCTGTCCACGTGTTCACCTGCTCACCTGGCCACCAGCCTACCTGCCTACCTACCCACCAGCCTACCTGGTCACCTGATCCTCTGCCCACATGCCTATCTGCACATCTGCCCAGCACGTTTAGCTTCCCACATTGGAGGCATCATCAGGCGTTATGCCCCCAAACGTGGGAGGCGAAACGTCGCGAGGGAGCGACGGAGATCGCTCAGTGACGCAGCCATCCCGAAGGAACAGCTCTGAAGAGCAACCGTCACGAATCGAGCCGTGAAAACCACATAAATCCGATGCATCATCACCATCAGTGCCGTATTTAGACTTGGTGAGGTCCTAAGCTATATAAAGCTTTGAGGCCCCTCGTTAAAAAATTACACCAGATCTCACAAAACTTGAAAACATATATGCCTTTTAATTATTTAATAGCAAGGTGAAAATACGAATCATTTTCAAATTAATAAATTTACTGATTACATCTTTATCATTTGATTGGTTTGATCTCAACTAAACATGACGATGGAAACGCAATTAGGAACGTTTTCACAACGGCTCATAAACCAGGATAAAGATGTGGAATTTTGTGCTGCAACCATAAATGATGGTACCCTCTCTTAAATTTGGGCTTTAACTCTTCGTTGGTTTGTAATTCTACCAATTCTTCCTGTTATTGGATTTCTGTTTCTTCAACATTTATAAATGAGTGTAAAACCCAATCTGGAATCTTCTTGAGGCCCCTGCGGATTGTGAGGCCTTAAGCTGTAGCTTGTTCAGCTTATGCCTAAATCCGGCACTGATCACCATCATCATCTGGCCCACACAAAGCTCTGGCCGACTGCTCGAGCGACCCGTCGTTGGCCTCACTGTGGAGACGCGGCGCGGGTTGGTTGCTGTGTGCACCTGAAGGTCGGGGCCCCTGTGTCGCCCCGTGATTGACACGAGGCCACACACGGCCCGCGTGCTCCCCGGGCCCGGCTGCTGTGGCCACGGCTGGACGCGATTGTCCACGCCGGCGTGGTGGCCGCTGTCGCCTGGCCACCCGCTTTATAAACACGCAGAAGCGCCGGTGTTTGACAGCTGCACATGACTTGTTGGGAGGGGGCTCCGACAGCCTACAGGGTTTGTGTTGGATATTGTATTGTCCCGTGTCCCCCGGGTTTGAGTGAGAGGCGTCAGGCACAGTGGCAACAATCGAGACTCACAGCAGAAACTTCCTCCTAGGTTCGATGGGAGACTCGGGCCGCCTGTGTGGAGTTTGTGTGTTCTGTCCCCCTGTTCTGTGTGGGTTTCCTCCCAGTTCTCCGGTGGCCGCCAATAGCTAATAATACAAACACATACGATGGTTAATAACTAGTACTGTATTGATCAAGAGGCGTCACATTGCGAATATATCGACTTCAAATTAGAGATTGGTAGTGGTTGACTGACCGCGATGTTGGATTTGCCCATTCGGGATAGCCGTGTCGAGCGTTCCTCCTCCACACGGCTGTCCCGAAAGAGCGGCTCTTATATCCCAATTAGAATTACACATTGATGCCGTAGCTGTGATTGCGAATCTTGATTTGCGTTTGAAATGTTGCAAACGTTGCACTTGTTCGCTCTCCTAATGTGCAATAAGCTACCTAGAATTTTTTCTCATGGCATTGTTTAACTTCCTTGTATTTTTTCATTTGGTGACTTATGTGCAAGGCTGTGTGTAAATGGATATTTTTTGTTTGTTTAATTTGTTATTTTTATGTTTACTTATTTTAGTAAATTCGCGTATTATGTCAATGCAGGAAACCCGTAAAGAGCTCGCAGGCTCACTGGTTATTTTTCTGCCGTAATAATAAACCTCTATTTAATAATATTATTGCAGCCTTGTGCAGCGCTTTGTGACCCTCGGGTGAAAGGCGCTCTATAAATGTTATTATTATTGTCTTGAATCTGAAGGTAAAACCACTGGTCCTCAAATACCCGTCTCATCAACACGCGTTATGAACGAATCGATCCTTTGCATCAACTCCGAGCGAGCGATTCCATCCGTCGCGATTCCTTAGGACGCGATGCACAAGTGGAGAATCGATTCTCGAATCGAGCTGGCGATGACAGGGGGTTTCCCGTGACGCCCTGTTTCCGTTTGCGCGCCTGTGGGAGCGAGGCGCTAATTGGCAATTAGCAGGTGTCGCTAAGCTCACCTAGCTTCGCTAGTTCATCCTGTGAGTGAGAGACGCGAGGAGGAGGAGGCGGCGGAGAAGGAGCGCTCCCATCCCGACACACGGGCTCCGCGAGCGGCCGGGAACCAGGAAGTGGTCCCATAACCAAGGTGCGTGAAACTTCAGTCAACGCCGAACCTGTTAAAACTCGGGTCCATTAACTCTGACCTGTTAACCCGAACCCGCTAACCCGAGCCGCTTACCGTGAGGGTGAGTCGCGTGCTGTCCGGGCGAGACGGCCGGGGCGGACGCGAGGCCTGGCGTTCGTGGCTCGCCACCCCCCGCTTGCCGACCCCTGCTAGGCCCCAAGACGCACTGACGTCAAGCTGCCAGCCACCGACAGCACTGTTTGCAACGGTGTTGACACATGATGAGTGTTACGCGTCTGTTTAGATGAGCCGGGTTATTGGTACTGTATTCGAGCTGTGGGCAAGAGACGACGGTGGGAGGAGAGGCGGTGGCGAAGTGGCGCAGTGCGACGGTAGAGGTTTAAAGAAAACGTGGGGTGAAACCGTGTGGTGCGGTGATTGAGTGGGTGAGTTCAGAATTGGGTGAGTCTCCTGTGACTTGCGGGGTAGTGGTTGGTTGAGCGAGTGGTTGAGTGAGTGGGTGGTTAAGGGGAACAGGTGGGCGAGTGGTTGAGTGAGTGAGTGGGCGAGCGAGCGAGTGGATGGGTGGGTGGTTGAGTAGTTGGTTAGGTCAGTGGATGGACCAGTGGTTGAGTATGTGGGTGGTTGAGCAAGTTGTTGAGTGGGTTGACGGGTGGTTGAGTGAGTGTCTTGTGACGTGCGGCAAAGGGTGGACACAGTCGGGATGAGACTGTTCACCCTCGACACTGCCCCGAGTTGTCGGCCGCCGACTGTATGACCAAGGTTATTATTGCTGTTATCACGGCGCTCTGCAAGAGTGGGCTACACTTGATGACCAGAGTTTGTACAAAACCCTCCAGTGGAGAAGGCGTCATGCCACAAGACTGCAGAAAAAAACACTTCTTTATGTTCAACGGTGGCCGAACGGCAGCTATGCATTTTGGTCTTCTTCTTTGCGATTCTTCGAAGCGCGATGTTAAATTACAGTTTCCCATTTTCTTACACAGCCCCTTGCATTTTCATTGAACTCCGCAAGGTCTTTTGAGCTGCAGAGGTTGGGTAGTAGAGCACAGACAAGGCAGTGTTCCATAGTATGGTCTGCTTCTCCACATTCACAGGTGGTTGGGCCGGTCTTGTAGCCCCATCTGGTATGAATGCCAAATTTTGACATTTCTTAAAAAACAAAACAACGCCATGATGAACTGGATGGAAAATGTAATTTTGTGTCGGTCGTTTCCTCTATAATTGCATAATTGTGCTACCATCTTAGCACGAAAGTGGAACATCAACAGGCTGATGTGCACATCGCCATAAATGGATGATTAAAGGCAAGCCACACTGGTTCCATTGTGGCCATGGAACCCAAACTGTGGAGCGTACGTAGCGAACCGGCGCAGCCTGCTCGGAAATGGACGAGAGACAACAACACGACACAAACTCTGTCCTCAACGCGGCTCGTCGTGACTAGCAGACCTCGGTGCTGGCATTTACTGTAGCTCGTCAGCACATTGCCAAACGCAGGAATAGACTGCGTGACGCGTCGCTTAGTTTTTAGACGAAAGGCAAAAGCATCCGTCGTCGGTGCGATTTTCGCGTTACCTGGCACGGCATCAAACGCACACGCCAAGCGGAGCGTGCTAAATCTGTGATGCGAATGCATCCGATTTGCATCTTGAAATAAACAGTTGTTGACTACAATAATGAGACCTTGCCACTGCTTAATAATAATAAAATATAGTGGCCACACATCATATGATGAGTGTGGCGTTAATGCCGTCGTGATACATTTAGCCCACCAGCTTGCTGCCAAATGTTTTAGAGCTGCTTGTTCGAGGCATGCATGCACAATGACCAATCCGCAATTTGCTGATCTACATTCGTTTTTGCGAGCGAGGTCATTTTTGGCGGCAGGGTGGCGCAGTGGTAACATCTGCGCCTCACAGAAAGAATGGTCTTGCCCGAGGCGGTTCGATTCCCACCTTGGGGCGCCTTTCTGTGTGGAGTTTGTGTGTCCTCCCCCTGTTCTGCGTGGGTTTCCTCCGGGTTCTCCGGTTTCCTCCCACAACTTATAAAAAACACTCATTAATTAGTTGGCCGATAACATCATAATATATAGGAAGCAGTGTGTGGCAATACGGCGCCGGCAAACCGCCTGGCTGCCTCCTCCACCTCTCTGTGCTTTCCTCGCGCCTCTGAGTCCTTCTCTCGTCGAATGAATTTTATCTTCGACATCGAATGAATTTGTGCGCGTTATAAATGTAAAATTATTATTATTATTACTAAAGGCAAACGGGCCATAATTCCAGAAACGAGTCTCCCAACCGAGTAAGAGGAAGTAGGTGATGTTTGGCTTGCCGGGCACGCGTCCAGTATAAGCGAGAGACCACAGCGTCACGTCGTGCCGTGGCCGCAGCCGGTGGCGCACCGATTAAACAGCTCGACCCGCGGTGGATAAACAAACCGCGGCTTCAACCCCCGTTCGGGATCAACTCCGCCAATCACCTCTCCCCAAGTGCCCAAGTGTGCAGCACGGGTGCTGGGAGGGTTCCGACGGTGTCGGCCCTGTGTAGGGAGTGGGTCTTGTCTCGGACTTGGAACCCGGCTACGCGCCGTGACCCTCACCCCGCGCTTGTCGGGCTTCTCACCGCGGCGTAACGATACATCGATCGATCTATTCGTAACGATTCTCAGCGCTCGGGTCGCAAACGTTAAATCGCGTGCGCGAGTTTACATGTTTTGATTTGCTGACGTTACATCGAAGCTCTTGGAGCAGGACCAATGAGAAACAGTACAAATGAGACGGATCGCCGAGTGAAAAATAACACCGTTCTCGAATAAATTCGCAGCCCTGAACGGAGACGGTTGATGGCACCGCCGTGGGGAGAGGGATGTTGACTAGGCAGTCGCGTTCCTTCGTGCGCCGTCAGCTTGCCGGCTCCGGCTCGCGGAGACCGGCTGCGAAAACCCACCCTCCGTCGAGGTCGCTTAGCGTTGTGCCGATGAGACGACCTTTGACGGCGGCGTCGCTAATCAGCTGTGAGATGTCCCGCACCGTGTTTGTTGTGTCAATGCAGGAATCCCGTAAAGAGCTTGCAAGCTCACTGGGTATTATTCTGCTGTGATAATAAACATCTATCTATGTACATACCTGCCTTCATATCTGCCTGCCTACCAGTGTGCTAACCTAGCTATGTAGCTACCTATCAACCTACCCACCTAACTGCCCGCCTACGCTAGTGCTTGCTAGGGTTAGGGTTATCTGTCATGCCTATCTGTCATGCCGTGTCGTGGTCCCGTAGGCCTGTTTCCAGTGTGGAGTCCAGCAACCGTAATGACCAGATTCACGTGTCCCATTATGACAGAGAAGCGATATTCGTCACGCAAACCGCATTGCGAAACGACTGCCTCGCCTCGCGAAAACAAGTGCGAATGGGGAAGTGAAAGTAGCAAGTTCGTGGCAGTGCGGCTGCGTCTGTGTGTCTGTGTGTGCCTGAATGTGCCTCCGCCGTGGGGGGGCGAAACGTCGCGAAGGCGAGAGCAGGAAACACTGGACACGGCTATCGCGAAAGAACAGCTACGGAGAGCGATTCTCACACGTGGCTGTGTTTTGTGCCCGCCTGCCAGCGAGCCTT
>JAZEWU010000050.1:4401642-4430100 GCA_036362915.1 Geotria australis | reverse complement strand
GGGGGAAGAGGAGGTTAGGGGCTGTCCCGCGGTTGAAAATCAACGGCAGCACACGTATGATCTCTCAGGCACCCGGGCGGCCAGTCAGGGGCGGTGTTGTGTGTGGCGGATAATTAGCAAAATAACCAGATGTAGTGTTCCTCTGAATGAGTGTCTGGACACTCGGCGAGGTTTTCCCGGGTAGTAGTAGTAATAATAAGGTTGTTATCATCTCCACGATGTCCAGTGAAGGAATCGCATTTCGAGAAAAACGCACTTGCACATATTACGTGGCTTGGCTGGCCCCTACGGTCAACTCCTAAATGTCAACGGTTTAATCGCGACTCTGAATGGTCTGCAACAGTGTTGTGTATTCGGGGCAGATTTCGTGTCTTCTGAAGGCCGGTTGGCTGGTGCTGTGCTCAGAGCATCGCAACATGAGCGGAAGGAGACGAGTTGGATGTTTGTCAAGGGTGAACACAGTCCATCATACATGCAGGGCAGAAAACGGAGTACAGCTTTGTGGCAACTAAACAGTGGTTGTTGTTCAGCGAGCCTGGCTCCTGCCATAGACAGGTGGAACTTCTGCAAATAGCAAGGAGACACACTGTCTTGGCTCTTGACCTCTGAAGGCATTCTCTCCAAAGTAACAAAAATAATTTAGTCCTTTCTCAATCCACCGCTGGATGAACGCTTCCCGATGCCGTGCCGGTCATGGGGATTCATTAACCGTACTTTACAATGCTGATCAGTGCGGGTTGGAAATTCCTCGCCACTCTTTCTAGCCATGCCTAGGGACCGAACTCGGGTTGACAGGTTTACGTGGCAGTGCGTTAACCGCTGCACCATCGCTCCACCGCCTCCTCCCCCCGCGTGCCGCCACCGCCGTCATCGCCGCGGCGACGATGGTGACGACGTGACGCGACCGCGCGACCGCAGGGCGAGGCACCTGTTTGAGCTTCTCGTTCTCGTCCATGTACTTCCTGGCGGCGTCGCTGGCGCTCTCCGCCTGCTTCTTGAAGGCCTCGTTGGTGGCCACCAGCGTGGCCTGCTGCGAGATGAGGATCACTAGGCGGCGCAGGATGCTGCAAGCGGCGCAGTGGGCGGGGGGGCGGGGGGGGGCCGCACGCGTCAGACGGCAATTAAATTCAACTTTATTGTCAATTCTGCCATATGTACAGGACACATAGAGGATCGAAATGCCGTTTCTCTCAGACCCCAGTGTTGGCATATACGTGGACCGGAACACAACAATGGTTTAAAAATACTAGGATAAAAAAAACAAATACTAACCGTTTTTTTAATATTTACAAGTTAAGCGCGGCCGTGCGGGCCGATTCACTCCCCGTGCGCGCGAGGCGGACGGCCGGATCGCCTGAGCGTGTGACGTCACGCCGTTGCGAGCGACGCCGCGCGTGTGACGCCGTCAAGAGTGTGCGAGCGACGCTTACAACCAGAGCAGCAGCGCGAAGCCGGAGATGTAGAGGTTGCGCTGCGCGCGGAACAGCTTCATGTTAACGTGGTCGATGGCCATGGGGTTGTGCTTGAGGTCCACGTTGTCGCTGGTCGAGTACTTGCGCGACTCGCGCCACCCATCTGCGGCACACGCGGAGGGTGGGGGGGGCGGCAAGCCGTGTCCGTTCAGCGCCGGTAGTGACTGTCGCTTCAAGCCGTAAGCTTGAGCTACAATCACTACCGTCCATTGCTAAACCTAGATCCCAGTTAGAATTGAAATTTCTGCCGAGTTGTGATTGCTGATCTTAATTCGTGTTCTAAAGGGTCCAATTTTTTTGCACTCTTCCGTCTTAACGTTGATTATGTTTACCCTTAATATGCTTTCGTTTTTTTCACTATCGCAATGCACAGCCTTGATCGAAAATGTGTGCAATGATATGTGTAATTGGTTTTTTTGGTTGCTAAAAATTTGTTTTGGTTATGTATGAATCTTGTATATATTTAAATTTTTGTCATGTTTGTTGTCTCGCAGGAGTCCCGTAAAGAGCTTGCAAGCTCACTGGGTATTTTTCTGCTGTAATAATAAACATCATCCATCCTCACACAGGCTCCCAGCACACCCTGCTACACTGAGTCTACACGCGCACACACACAGTCTCCCTGCCAGCACACGCATCCAAGTGCCCCCTCCTGCTCAAATGGGCAATGCAACTTATAGCCTTCAGCCTGTTCCGGAAATTCCACATGCCTATGACATGCCATAGCTTAATCGTCGTTTACTTTAATTCGTCACCGACGCTGTAGGGATGATGAGACGGGTCCGCCCCCCAACCCGGAAGCAAACTCGGGACCTGCCGATTGCGAGCTGCTCGCTCTACCGCCGAGCCGACTCGGCGGACTTAACGTACGAACGGCGGCAGGGAGTGCGGACACTCACACGAGTCTGTGGCCAATTGCACGCACACATTAGACAAAGATCCCCCGTGTAGCTTTAGCAGACTGTAGGGGCACGTGCCGTTAGCGAGTAGCACCTACGAAGGTCAAGACGGCACATGAAGGGGTGGATGACCAGCACCACGCCCGGCCGCCTTTGTCTCCCTCGTGACAATGTTTACACACCACACTAGGTACTCATTTGAGGCTGAGTCGACCTAGGGGAGGCCCAGGACCGGTTCAGAAAATCGTCACTTGCATTGGGAGCTGGGAGCGAGATTCGAACCCGGGTCGTCAGGTTTGTAGCCCAGCCTAGCGCTCTACCACTGAGCCACCGCACCCAGGGCGACGTGCATAACATAACATAACAACCGCCATTCGCCATTAGGTGGCGGTGACGTCACCACAGCGCCTGTGCCAGGCCATATGCACCTTGAGGCCACGTGAAGTGTCGAAGGCTCGCCGACAGGTCACGGGACAGACCCAGGTGTCATGGGCGAGGCGCACGCACGCACACACAGGGCCGTGTATGCACACGTGTAAGCGCGGCCGGGTCGGAGCTGCGACTCACCGATGAAGAGCAGCACGAGCACGACGATGAAGACGTTGAAGTAGAAGTTGGCATAGTTAACCAACACCGTGAGCATGCGCGAGCGGAAGATCTTCTGCCATCTACGAGCAAGTGGGGGCATCCACACGGTTTATAGCGATGTGCGTTTTCACGGATCGATGGATGAACGCCTGACGGTGCCTCCAACGCTGGAAGGATGGATGTTTATTATTACAGCAGAACAAATACCCAGTGAGCTTGCAAGCTCTTTACGGGACTCCTGCGACGCAACAAACATGCGAGTTGCTGACAAAAATTAAAATAGATATGTTTGGAGGCGAAACTTCACGAAGGAGAGAGGTGGAACGCGCGACACGGGTTATCCCGAGAGAACAGCTACGCAGAGCAAGTTCACGCGTTTACACGTTCAAACTATTTTTCCGTCAATTACAACTCCAACCACCCAGCGATCATCGCCGAGGATAGATCATCGCATAGGCCCACCATCGCCTACGAGATGTGTGGATACCACTTGAGGTTGTGAATATTTTTTTAATGGTATGTAACTAGAGATTAGTGTCGAGAGCCAATGCGTTGGTGCTAACACACCTTGCCACCGTCCACTGCCTCCCACTAGATCCTGCAGCTGTTGCAAGTCCAACACTCAACCACCCTTGTACACACACGCGCACCCGCGTATCTCCATTGGCCTGCCGGTCCGTGAGTGACGGAATATGTATCAATCCCGTCACAATTTTACTGGATCGATCCTGGGAGCCATGGCAGTGTCTCTATGCGGCGGTAACAAACGCGCCTCACAGAAGAAAAAAAAGTCCTGCCCGAGGCAGTTCGATTTCCACCTCGCAGGTCTTTCTGCATGGAGATTGTTTGTTATCCTCATGTTCTGCGTGGCTTTCCCCCGGGTTTAACCGGTTTGCTCCCACAACTAAAGAACACTCATTAATTAATTGTCCAAAAACCTCATAATATAGAGGACGCAGTGTGCGCCGGGTAGGCGCCAGCTAACCGCGTGGCTTCACAAACCCCCTCGCGCGGTTTCCCCTTGCCTCCGGGTTGTTCGCTCTTCAAACGAAAACCTTTGAAATTGAATCAATGTGCACCACGCATAACACATTGTCTTTATACGATGAACTGTGAGCGATCAAGGTTTGATGTATATAAAAAAACCACGACCGAGTGTTTCGCCATGCTAATCTAGACGAGCGATGGTGCCACCTATCAGAGAAAGCGCGGCACCGAATAGGGAAAGTGACCGGGCGGCGGAGTGCAGCGGAGGTCAGCGGAGGTCAGTAGAGGTCGAAGCTAAATGAGGCTTGCGGTCACTTGTGTTTTATTAAGAAGTGTAGCTCAGAGGTCACCAGGTGGCTCATGTGAGACTGCTGAACCAGCACAACTGACTTCCTGAGTTTCCACCCACGTTCCAGCTGCCTTTTATTAAACAAGGTTCTCAGGTAGAGTGAGAATCAACGGTCTTGGCCCACGTCTACACGCTGATAACGTTTGCACCCTAAACAATTCACCCCCGGTCCCACCTTGGGAGAGTTCAACGTTCACCAGCGAGTGGGTATAGGTAATCGACGGAGACGCCGCCACCAGCTCGCTCACCTTTGTACCAATTGGCCGGAGCACTCACCGCGTGGGGGGGATGAACGGGAGGCACAGGATGATGAGGATGATGCCCTCCAGGTAGAGGAAGGAGGCCACGGCCGTCCACTGGAGGCTCATGGTGGCTCAGATGCGGCTCCGCACGGGGGGCTCCACGCGACTGTCTCGGCACCGCGGCTCCACCCTGCGGCACATTGAACCGGGAGCGTGTTTATAGACAGACGTTTATTATTACAGCAGAAAAATACCCAGTGAGCGTGCAAGCTCGTTACGGGACTACTGCGACACAACAAACATGCGAATTGCTGACAATAATTAAAATATATACAAGATTCATAAATAACCAAAAATTTTATCAACCAACAAAAAAAACATTTACACGTAGAATTGCCCATATTATTGATGAATACGCTCCAAGGACCCTGGCTTCTACGGTGTCCTCCTCATCTCCACGACAACCACCGTCGGTGTCGTCACTACGGCCGCTCTCTCGCCACGCCGCCTCTTCCTCGTCGGTCTGTCACCGCCATCGCTCTGGTCGATCAGTGGCCGCGACAGCCACTGTCGGTGTGGGTTTCCTGCTCGGCTCTCTGCCTCGGCCACTGGCTTGGTCACGGCTCTCAGGAGCCGCGATCCCAGACTCTGCCCCCGATCGCCAGGAAGCCGTCTCCACAATCGCCCGACTCCTTTTTGTTCTAGACCTGTGCCTTGTTTTTGTCTCCCCCGACCCCCCAGCTTAGCTTATAAAAATAAAAAATTGTTAGTATTTAGTTTTTTTTATCCTAGTATTTTTAAACCCTTGTTGTTGTGTTCCAGTCCGTGTATATGCCAACACCAGGGTCTGAGAGAAACGGCATTTCGATGCTCTATATGACCTGTAAATATGGCAGCATTGACAATAACGTTGAATTTAATTTCTCCTCCTCCTCGTCGCTGTTCTCCGCGCTGTCCTTAACCCACATCGGCTTTGGAACTCCCTTCCTTCGTCTGTCCTCGCAGCCTCAGAGCCTGGATTCAAGACGCTCGTCACTTCCTTGCTCCGCAAACTAATTAGCCTGCTCTCTGTGTAAACAACGAATTTAAAACATTAAACACCTCTTGCAATCAACACAGCTACTCAAATGTAAAACACAACCGTCTCCATCTGAAGCCACTTTCCCCAGGCAACAGCCTCGTCACCACAAAAAAGCCTCTTCGTAAACCAATATTCCTGCAAAACAGAAAACGATTCGAAGAATTCTTGCAATGCACTGAGCTATGTACTGTACAAAGCTTGCAGGCTCAGCAGAATAAAAGCCACATTTTAAACTGTGGCCACTCTCTTCCTCATAGATATGTTCCACAAGGGCCCCAAATAAAAATTCTAATGCCGGAGCCCTCTTCAGATTATCCTTCACGAAAGGAGAAGTGATGAATAGATGAACATTATGCGTGATATCTTCTTCAGTAAAATATTAAGAGGCTCTAGCGAGCGTTACAGAAGTGGAGTGAGAATGGCAGGTTCTCGTAGTGATGGGTTACAGCAGGAGCAGAGATGGCACGGATGGGAGTACTTGTGCGTGTGCGTTATTCAGGGACCTCCTGTCAGCGGGCCTTCGAGACTCTGCTTGGCCTCAAGGTGCACTTGGCCTGGCACAGGCGCGATGGTGACGTCACCGCTTAATGGCGAACGGCGGTTGATGTTGTTATTCAAGGAACGGTGGTGCAGTGGTTAGCACACCGCACTATGCACTCTTGCAAGCAGTGTAAACCCAGCAACCCAAGTTCGGCTCCCAGCCACGGAAATCAACGGTGAACAAGTGAAATCAGAATCTGTCCTGGGCCTAACCCTAGTCTGACTCATCCTTAAATGAGTACTTGATGCGTGGTGTAAACATCACCAATGGGGAGCAGCTGGGTACAGTGCCGTCCTTTTACTCGAGTTGTGTAAAAGTTCTGTTCCCTCCGCCATGTGTTTTCAAAATATTCTGTTGGCCGGGACAGAAAAATTCTGCTTATGACTTTAACGTGGTGAACCCAACAGTTAAACAATCATGACAGCGGCATCCATTACGCTTCCTGAAAGTAGAAAGGCAGTGCATCACGCAATCCGCAGCAATGTGAGGAGTCAAGGGCCTGTTGATGAGAAGCCATCCTGGCAAAAACTGAAAACAGAAACACAGCTGGAGCATTCCAGCTCAACATTACTCATGCCGTCGTGACCACCACCTACCTGTCCGATCCAGCTGAAGCCGACTAAAGCTTACATTCCAACCAGACATTACTCACAATGCTGTGGCTATTACGCATCGAGATTCGGCGATCGCGCGCCGAGATTCCGCGATCGCGCGCCGAGATCCAGAAAGAAAATGGTGACAGTAGGCAGCATATTGGTGGCACCATAGAAGACCAGTACAACCATGGATGTTGCTGCACGGCCCTCTGCTGTTCACCAAGCAACCCCCACAGCCTACAGCATCTAACCAGCATGCTGATCTTCCATCCAAGCATAACCAGGCACTTTCCTTGCTTAGCATCCGAGACAGCAGCATTGCGGGCCTTAATCATTTATTTTTTGTTGCTTTGGTTTTTGGTTGTTTTTTCTTTCGTTGTTGACATGCTGTTCTCTTCGCGGCCCTTGTGCAGCGCTTTGTGACCCTCGGGTGAAAGGCGCTATATAAAATGCTATTATTATTATCATTTGGTCATAGGCCATCTGGTAAGCGTCTCATCGAAGTAAACATGGGGTTATCTGGCCTGAAAACGATTTGACAAGTGCACATGACTCGAGTTAAACGCAGCACCAACAGCTCCGCCAAAAGGGCGTGTCTGCCGCTCAAGCTGATGAAAACCCTGTATCACGATGTTTGGTAAATGTGTTGTTTTTCTATTTGGTATCCATCCATCCATTATCAGAAACCGCTTGATTCGGAGCCTATCCCGGCAGACACAGGGCGCAAGACAGGGCTATACCCAGGACGGAACGCCAGTCCATCACAGGGCACCGGGGGCAATTTAGTCCACAGGCCAATTAACCTATGCAGCAGCTCGGCGAAAACCCACGCGCACACGGGGAGAACATGCAAACTCCACACAGAAAAAGGCCCCCCGAGCCGGGATTCGAACCCGGATCCTTCTTGCTGAGGCGGCAGCGGTATTTATTTTTCTCAATTCGCACGTTTGTTGTGTCAATGCGGAAATCCCGTAAAGAGCTTGCAAGCTCAATGGGTATATTTCTGCTGTAATAATAAGGCGCGATATAAAATGCTATTATTATTATCTATATATCGCCTCACGGCCACGCGGTGTCACTCGGTGTCACTCGCGAGCGCTTGGCCCTGCCCCCCTCCGGTACAGTAGGCGATGTGGCAGAGAGCTCGCCTTCTCGTCCCAACCCTGGCCCCTACCCGCAAGCACGGGGAAATAAAAAAAAACTACAAGGTTGCTCTTCGCAGCTGTTATTTCGGGATAGCCGTGTCGACCAAACTCCCAAGATCCCTCGCGACGTTTCGCCTCCCACGTTGGAAGCATAACGCCTGATGATGCTAACGACGTGGGAGGCGAAACGTCGCTCAGTGACACGGGCTATCACGAAGGAACAGCATCACGAATCGAGCCGTGAAAACCTACGTCGGTACACATGGAGTTATCCGTTTAATGTAATTGCAGTGGGGAATGTTGACGAGGCACCAGAGAATGGGTTGGGTTCGATGGGACTTCCTTAGATGGTCACACGCTAAGGCTGCTGCTTAGGGGGCGGCAGGGCGCATGGTACATTCAGGATTGCCTCATGCTAAGCTGTTACTGGAGCCCTCTTAGTTCATCATCATCGTCAGAAACCGCTTAATCCTGGCGAGGGTTGCAGTGAGCCGGAGCCCATCCCGGCATATACAGGGCGTAAGGCAGGGCTATATCCAGGATGAGACGCAAGTCCATCACAGGGCACAGGGGGGAAATTTAGTGAGCAGGCCACTTTTATTGTCAGCATTTCACATGTATGTTGTGGCGCAGGAGTCCCGTAAAGAGCTTGCAAGCTCACTGGGTATTTTTCTGCTGTAATAATAAATATCTATCTTTCCACTTAACCTATGCAGCAGCATGTCTTTGGACTGTCCTTGGATTGCGGAACAAAAACATCGCGCTTGAGGCTTGTTAATCACGGGGAACATACACGTGTACATGTACTGTATTGTTGTAAGGCAGAGATGTGACATTCGTACTGTGCAAATCAAACAAGAATCAAATGCAAGTGGTCGGAACCTGAAACCCTCATTAAAGTAAAAAAAATATCCAGTCTCTCTCCATGAGCCAAAGTTAAATGAAACCGGACTAAGCTCAAGAAGCAGCTCTGTGCCAGTGGTGGCAATTCCACATCCCTACGGCAGGTTAGATAGATGTTTATTATTACAGCAGACAAATACCCTGTGAGCTTGCAAGCTCTTTACGGGAATCCTGCGACACAACAAACATGCGAATGAATGAAATTCGCATCACTATGCAACCACCACGGTTGATTACCACGAACGTTATGCACACCATCAAAAACTTGGGTGATTATTGGCTGCGAGTGATGCTATGCAATACAGAATCGATGGCAGGACTGTAGGCAGGACTGTAGGCAGGGATGGGTTGAGAGACGCTGCCAATGGAGCTGCCAAGGGGAACTTTCTCCATTACAACGGATTGCACCATCGGGTCACGGCCCTGTGCACCCTGCCCACCGCCTTCCGCACACGCAGAGTTATATTGCACCCAGTGTGTTGTGTTACAGCTAAGGTGTTATTGTACACACTGGGGAGCGGTAGCTCATTCGTTAGCGCGCTGGGTTACAAACACGGCCACCCGAGTTCGAATCCCACTCACGGTCAACACCAGTGACAATTATCTGAACCGGTCCTGGGCCTGCCCTAGGTCGACTCAGCCTCTAATGAGTACCTAGTGCGGTGTGTAAATATTGCCACTAGGGAGACAAAGGCGGCCGGGCATGGTGCTGGCCACCCACCCCTTCGTGTGCCGTGTTGGCCTTCATAAGCGTTACTCGCTAACGGCACTTGCCCCTACAAGCTTTCAAGGCTATACGGGGGAACGTTGTCTTTGTTATGTACACTCAACATCGTGCTCGTAAATACATAAAACACACGCGAGTTAAAACAGTTAAACATTGGTAATGGGGGTTGTACACGACAGGCGGCGAGCTAGGACCGGGGTTTGAGGGCTCGGTGGCGGTCTGCAGAGCGGGAACGCGTCGCCTCCTGGGGCCTACCCTGGTTCGACACACCCGGGCAGTCCTTCTGCATGACACACCACTGATTCTGGGTCACAGGCCGAAACGTCGCACGCGGTATACCGCCCTTGTAAGGTCAATGCGCGGAGGGACTTAGAAAACCACGGCCTATGAATCGAATCGCAGAAGGGAATCGCGCCAACTTGATTGACTCGATGGAGCGGGTAACCAAAGATCGCCCGTATAGCCTTAACAGACTATAGGGTCAAGTGCCGTTAGCGAGTAGCACCTACGAAGGCCGACACGGCACACTAGGGGGGTGGGTGGCCAGCACCACGCCCGATCGCCCAGTGAGGACGCACGCCAATCTAGATTCCGGAATTGACACGGGGCGGGAATCGATTCCCCGCGAACATGCAATGGATGGTTTGTTATTAGAGCCAGCGACGCGTCGGAGAGACGCGGGGAAAGGCGGGGAAAGGCGGGGAGACGCGGGGCGCGGAGCCCGCGGAGGGAGCGCGGAGCCCGCGGTGGGGCGCGGGAGACTCACGCTCGGGATGCGTGACTCGGCTGCTCGCTGTCCGCCTCAGACGAAGCCTCCGTCACCGGAACTGAAAGCAGGCTTCGCGATGACGTCAAAGTGCTGGTGCCGATGTCACCACGTATGTAAACCGTCCGTGATGTAACACGTGTACACTCCACCCAGTATGACTTCATCGGCTCGGATTATAACATAGGTGATGTCACGACGTAACGTTACATGTATGACGTCATGTGTATACTCCGTGAGGAGCGCGCTGGGCTACAAACCTGGCTGACCCAAGTTCGAATCCCGCTCACGGCCAACACCAGTAATGATTTTCTGAACCGGTCCTGGGTCTCCCCTCGGTCGACTAGTGCTATCCTGAAAGCGCTGAGCCACCGTTCCCCACTAACCGCACCCCCCACTCAGCCGCCTCAACACGCTGCAACCTGCTGCAACCTGCTGCTACAATTGAGTGCGTGGCGTCGCTTTAGGTCGCCGTGGTATGGGATTCTAACCCGGGTTTTGAGCTGCGTGGCTCAATGCGGCGACGCGGGAATAACACAAATCCCCGCGAGACCCCCGCGCGCCCTCGCATGATTTTGCCATTTGGAGTTTTTCAGAAGCCAGATTTAGGGGGGAATTGTTCTTGCAAGGGCCTTCCTCGATTTTATTTTTGTAATGTTTCCTGTCTCCAAGGCATCTGTTAAACACGCATGGGAAACGGGCCTTCGAGCCAACGCCACAGTGGAAACTGCAGAAGCGTTTACGTGTTGTAAATTGCCCACTTCAGAGCGATGGAGGGCGGCGCGTCGGCCAACAGCATACCGCAGACGGGGCCCCGGGGTATTTATCTTCCCGCAATTGCGGGAAAGCGCAGTTGTTTTTGGCGGCGTGTGCAATATCAGAAATATAAAAAAAAATGTGTTGCTTCAGCACGGCTGGCATTTCCGATCGTGGCCCAAATCACTTAAAATTGCTTGAAAACCTAATAACTGTTGCAACTTTGGTGTTTAGAAATTGCAGGCCGGAGCACTTTTTGCGTTGACGGTCAGAGAGAGACTCTGACAGACCATAAACCGGCTTGTTTGAGGGTCCCGCATGGGATGTTCTGCCAGTTCGCTCAGTTGGAGGTCGCTCCATCTCCTCTGATGGCCCCGGGGTCTGACACTCCGTCCCACCGGCCATTCGCGCCGTTGCCTTGCTGCTGTCCCACGCCATGCCCTGCGTCCACCCTTGCTTCTACCCATCCAGGGGGAGGGCGGCTCTGGACCGTGACCATCAAGTCAGCCGTTTGAGGCACTCATGCGGTCGTTACTATCTGTCGTGACACCGCCCTGACCTGGCAGGAAGGCCTCCCAGCCTGGAGAAATGCCACGCGTATGAGTGGACATCGTTGAAATGCCATCCATCCATTATCAGTAACCGCTTAATCCTGTACAGGATCGCGGTGAGCCGGAGCCTATCCCGGCAGACAGAAGGCGCAAGGCAGGGCTACACCCAAGATGGGACGCCAGTCCATCACAGGGCACCGGGGGCAACTTAGTCCGTAAGCCAATTAACCTATACAGCGGCATGTGTTTTGAACTGTGGGAGGAAACCGGAGTGCCCGGCGAAAACCAACGAAGACACGGGGAGTACATGCAAACTCCACACAGAAAGGCCCCCGAGCCGGGATTCTAACACGGTCCTTCTTGCTGTGAGGCGGAAGCGCTACTCACCGCGCCACTGTGCCGCCCTACACGCACTAAAAAATAACTAAATATTGCTTCTTGCTTCGTTGTGATTGTGGTCATATCTACAGGTGTGTGTTGAATAAATGTGCCCTCAGAGCAGTTCTTTTGGGATAGCCGTGTCACTGAGCGATCTCCATCTCTCCCTCGCGACGTTTCGCCTCCCACGTTGTTAGCATTATCAGGCGTTATGCTTCCAGAGTGGGAGGCGAAACCTCGCGAGGGATCTTGGGAGTTTGGTCGACACGGCTATCCCAAAAGAACAGCTCTGAAGAGCAACCATCATAAACAAGCGACGCAAACACAGCAAGAGCAGCAGCAGCCGTGGTGGAATGTTGCTGTTTGCCTCACAATGCGCGGCACCGCGAGTCCCGCCGCCCTCGCTAGGAATTACAATAACAACACACGACACCCATCGAGGTTCATTTGGGAACACGTGAAGGTTGGGCGCGACCCATCTGCAGGGCTTAGCCATTTAATATCCGGTTCCACGCCCAGGCAAGAGGGCCAACACAAACAGGGCTGGTCGCTGGCATTGTGGCCGCGTTGCGCGCACAAGCCTCTTCCCGTTTCCCGCGGGTGCATTGGCACCACGGGTGCGTTCTTGCAAAGTGCAGGTGGCTTAGGGGGCGACCGGAGGAGCCCCGAGCCATCCATCCATCGTGAGAAACCGCTTCATCCTGGAACAGGGTCGCGGTGAGCCGGATCCTATCCCGACAGACACAAGGCGCAAGGCAGGTCTATACCCAGGATGGGACGCCAGGCCATCGCAAGGCACCGGGGGTAATTTCGTTCCGAGGGAGTGCCGCCGATATCGGGGTTTGAATTTGGGTTCGGCCACCCGTGATTGAACCGGGCTCTCGGGTGTACACAATGTACAGAATGTTGGGTCGCCTCGACCTGGTCACGTAGGAGTGAATAAAGACAACATCACGTTGTGGCGTTTGGTTTGTCACTTGATTTGGCATAATGACGGCTCTGAAAATTCAGTTTGGTTCGTGAGCTGCGTGTATCGCGCTGGAGAGTCCTGCTGAAGGCAACTCAGATGTAAAGGACAGCTCCCTAGCTGCAGTAACGGACAACTCCCTAGCAAAAGTAACGGGCAGCTCTCTAGCTGCGCAGATGTCTTCCGTCGAGGATCTGCGTTGATAGAAGGCTACGCGCCGTTCGCGGCAACAATGGAAATTAATCTCGTGGAAATGTTGCCGATTGCAAGATCTTACTTTGCCAATTAAATTATAAACAAGAACAAATCAACTTGCAAATGTCCCTCGTGGAATAAACAGCATCGCTCCCAGCCACGTTAGTGAGATCCCTGATCCAAAATTAGGTTCATCTTCTGTACGAGACATTTAATAATTCACGTGATATAGTGAAGAAACTAGGACACTAGGTGCCAGGAGCCATGGCCAGGTTAAGCATCCGCTAACACGTGGCGTCCCACCATCATATTCCATCACATTTCCCCTTGCTACTGCTGTAAATCAGCAGACAAGTCACTTCCACTGCCAACCACCCAGCCCACGAAATAATCCACCCAACCACAAAACCATCGACCCAGCCGCTCAGCCATCCACCTGGTCACCCACACAAGCGCTTACCACCAACACCGGGCCAGAGTCGCTGCAGGTTTTGGTGGCTACAAGCCGCGACAGTTACACCTGGCGGCAGGCGGCACTTGCATCGGGTATCGGGGTCGAGCGTGGGGAGCGTGCGGGGAGCGTGGAGCGGGCGGCGCTCCGCGGGGGCCGAGCCGCGCGACTTTCTGCTTCATTTCCCCGGCGCTGCCGCAGCAACGCGGCGCATTGTCCGCGGGGCCTTTCCCATGCTACGCGGGGTCAGGGCGCGACGCAGCCTCCGTTGTTTCTGCATTAATTCCCAAAGGGGGGGGGGGGTTGGTTGGCCACGCAGCACGTACGCGGGCTGGAAGCGCGAAACGGGCAGAGCGGGGAGAAGCCATCGGGCTCCGGGGGTTGTGGAGACGTGGGAGCCCGGGGTTGGCTCCGTGGTTCAGTCCGTGCACTCTACAGGGACATCGGGGACATAGCGAGGCCCTACACAGAGCGATGAGCGGCCCGGGTACAGCTGGCAGCTTTCGCCATACGGCACCCTTCACGTGCCGTGCACTTCAATGCAATTCAACTTTATTGTCAATTCTGCCATATGTACAGGACATATAGAGGATCGAAATGCCGTTTCACTTGTTCCATCATCCTCATGGTCGTCGTCGCCAGCATCATGGATGATGTCCCAAGGCTCTAATCCCCACGCAGAAGTGATCTTTGTCTCGCTCCTCAAACCATTCACCGGTCCCGTCCCAGCGTCACCATTAGATATCAATTTCCCCGTCTGTGTCACGTGTGGACGGCACCGGAAGCTAAACTTGGTGAAGTATGGATTTCCGCGGATATTTAGCTACGAGAGGAAACCGGAGACCCGGGAAAATGCACGTTTAGAACATTCGGAGAACTCGTAAAGTCCACACAAGACGGCGCCCGGGGTCGCGAATCGAGCGTAAGAAGCGCCTCCATCCGTCAGCGCGCGACACACAGCCGATGAATCTCAATGTTCCCTCGGCGCTGGGGGGCCGAACCACGGTCGCCACCCGCCCAGGTCTGGCTCGGACGGTATGGGAACTGGCATCGGCTGCGTCCGGACTGTGGCAGGAATTGATTTGTACCGAGATCCGGTGCCGCGGTGTGGCTGCTACCAAACTGCTCCGTGGCAGGGCCCCGCACGGTGTCGACAGTCGGCCGAGTGACAAACGAGACACGTGTCCCGTTGTGCGACGGAGGCGGTGGCGATCGCGTCGATTACTCCGCCGCTCGGTAGCTTCGCCATCGCGAGAGAGCATCTACGGGGAACAATTCTCATACACGGAGGCGTGACAAAGCTCCACCATCACGAGGTGCCAACCGAAGTCCGTGACGGGGAGGCGGCCCGGCGGCCCGGCGTCCAGCGGCCCCCGCTCGGAATGCGATGAGCGGCGGCCGCCAACGCCTCAAAAGCCGGGCGCCTTCCCCCGACGGAGCCGGCTAATTAATCAGCCTGAAGGCGGGCATTGTTCTTGGGTGTTGCAAATCGTAAAAAGCCACGACGGGGTCAGTGCGCGCCTCGCCGCGGCCTCCCCACTTTGTCCCCCCGGGCACAATGCGGCCTCGGCGCGAAGCTCCCGCGGCACCGCGCGGACAAGTTATTTTTGGGGAGAGTCTGGGTGTATGTTTCTGCGTTTTTCCACCGACGTAAAAGCGCAGGTTTAATTCACTACCCAGAGCTTGTGGCTGCCAAGGCGGAGTTACGTCTTCCCCCACTGGCAGCCGCCTCACACATTGGAGACCAGACCCATAAACACATCTCTCACTTGGCCAAGTTTAACCCTGAAAAGCGAGCGGTTTGCTGCAACAAAGCTCAGCGTAATATCCTTAGCAGACCTCGGTACAAATCAAGTCCTTGCGGCGCGCGAACGCAGATGCAGATTCCTGGAGCGTCCCGGTTAGAAGACGGACAGGTGGCAACCCCCAGTCGAATGGTTCTTTGACCCTGAATATTTCTGCGCGCCTCCCGTGTGAGCCGTGGGAGGCTGCAGCCGGAGGGGACAGGCCTCGCCGTCCGTTAGACGCTCTCTGGCTGGCCACGAGCAACTGCGTGGCCCCCCACGACACGTGTCTCCAAGCGAAGGCCGTGGCTTTACGGCACGAATGCTCGTCTTGTTTATGTTTTGACTAGGCTACCATTAATTCGGGAATGCGCCCGGCTTTCGGTGCATCCATTTAAATATGGTATTTAATTATTGCAAGAATTTTCAGAATGTGGAGGGGGTTCAACGTGTGGGATGCTAATAATGGATAAATATTAACCGCAGCTCCGCGTTCCCGAGGGGCGGCAAAGTGGCCCACCGAGCGCCACCGAGCCGCGCTTGTTATTGCCGCTGTCTCGCGACAACACAGTGAGTCGTGTTTACCGCCCGACACTCTCCCGGGGCTCGGCAGTTTAAACCGACACAAAGCAACACAAGGCGGCCGTGGCCTTGGTTACAGAATAATTACCTCCAGCAGCGACTCGACTGTGAAACACACTAATATATACACGCCGGCGGTAATTACGGAAGGCGCGTTGGCATCCTAATAACCGGAGTGACATCGGCGTCTCGCGGAAAGGTCCTGCCCGACGCAGTTCGGTTCCTGCCTCGGGTGCCTTTCCGTGTAGAGTTTGTGTGCTCTCTCCTCCTGTTCCGCATGCGTTTCCTCCGGGTTCTCCTGTTTCCTCGCACAGATATAATAAAAAAAAAAAACACTAATATATGGGACGCAGCGTCTGGCATATGTTGGTGCCGGATAACCGAGTGGCTGCCTTCCACCCCGTCTCTCCGCGGTTTCCTTGCGCCTCCAAGTAGTTCTCTCTGAACGAATGCATTGGACATTGAACGAAAATGCGCGGCGCGTTATGCATTGTAATTATCATTATTACGAGAGCAACAAGGGAGGGAGGGCGGGCGTGCACAGCAGTGGTAGTGGTGGGCAGGTTTAGTGTGTGTAGAGGTGGGTAAGGTCACACGGGGTAGAGCTGGTGGGGTCGGTGTGCGTGGAGGTGGTTGGGTCAGTGTGGGTAGAGTTGGGTGGAGGTTGGAGGGGTCAGTGTGGGGGTCGGTGTGGGTAGAGGTGAGAGACTTCACGAGAACCACCATCCACCTCTCGCAACAGCACGAGCAGCGACACCGGGACACAACGTCGGCACAGACGCACGGCTCGGCGACACAGCGGGGTAGGGGGTTGTTTATAGAGAGACAGGAGTGAGAAACGTCGCGTACAAATGTACAAAATGCATTTTTTTAAGAAGTCGTTTTAAATATTTTACCTTCGGCACCTCCTACGGCTAAGCAAATTATTTTCAATGTGCAATTAAATAACCTTACAGCATTAAATACTGTTTCCGGTGGATTTACTGTCAATTGCTTGTCTATAAATTAAGTGCATTTCGAACGTGTTAATTTCGGCTGGCGAACGAGAGCAGCGATGTTCGGGAGCGCAGAGTGGCGGCGGCGGCGCGGGTTTGCCTGCGTATCGCAAGGCTCGGCACGGTGAGACACCGCACGTTACCACGGCCAGTCAGCGCCGCGGATCCACCGCTGGATGAAGGCCACACTGTGACGGTCACGGGGCATATTTGACCTTACTGCGCCGTGCGGGTCAGCGGGGGTCACGGGGCATATTTGACCTTACTGCGCCGTGCGGGTCAGCTCGGGTCGACGAAGGGGGGTGGAGGCCAGGACCGGGTCAGATTCCAACCGCGGTCGATGTTAGACGCGGCCTCACGGGGAGCGAGATGCAATCGGCTCGCACGCGCAACCACACACCCGGCCGCCTGGGTACCACTCCCAGCCGTGACGCATACCTTTATTATCGAGCGGTACATGACCTCCGCTGGGCCACCCCTCGGTTGACTCAGCCTTAAAAATGTACGCCGAGAGCTGTAATCGTCATCAGCGTTAGGGAACGGAACGCTCCATAAATGGCGTTGGTCGTGTAAGCCGCTTGTGTGCCGCATCAGCCTTAACAGGAGCTCGCCAACATCACTTACCCTACCGTCTACACCAGTGGTTCCCAAACGTTCTCGGTTCACGGCGCCCTTAGTGTATCAGGATTTTTTCCACGGCGCCCAAAGTCAGACAACACCTAACAGTTACGTTTAATTTGGAATATCCCGCGGCGTCCCTGAGTGCTGCGGTGCACACTTTGGGGGACCACTGGTCTACACGGCTGTGTGGAGGTTGTGTTTGTACGTAGGGAGCGGTGGCAGTGTGGTTAGCGCGCTAACACCAGTTTTGCACCCTCACGCAGTGTTAATCGGTATCTGAATCTTGAACAGGCCTCCCCCGGGTTGACTTAGCCTAAAATGAGCACCTGATGTGGTGGTGGTGAAGTTATACCACAGCGTATAGGATACGAAAAGCCGCCTCAGCAAGATGCCAGTAACATTACACGTGCACCGCCAACCCTCAATGGGCGCTCGCTAACGGCACAGGCAGTAGCCTTGGTAACGCGGGATCGCTTAGTAACCGCGGACACGGATCAGAATCTGTACAGCCCTGACACCGAACATCGACGCAAACAAATCGCGTAACAACGTACAGAAACGGCGTCAACGGGATAAATGCGTTTCAACGTGTCTGGATTTAGCGGCCGGATTCGTTCAAACATAACTTATGATTGTTGTGTACATCGCCGCACGGGTGACCGCGGAGCCAGGGAACGTGCCTAACGGAAGCCGATGGCACACGCTGTTTCAACCGGATGTCAAAAAGTCCCGGCGGCCCGGGTTCGTTTACACGACACCCGTCGGAAAAACGCTGACTTTATTTGCTATTCGGTGAAAAATTACTCATTTCCGGAGTTGTTTCAAAACAAAACCCGGATAGGCACCGCGTGAACTTTAAACCCGTCACCCATAGTGCCGCGCGGGAACGAGCCGTTACAAATTCCCCGCAGCCACGCTCGGTGGAAACGGGGCGATCGCACCGGCACGTGGAGTGGCAAGCTGAGCGGCACGCGGGGCGGCACACGGCCCCGCTCACACCCCTCTCTCTCTCTCAGCGTGGGCCGGCCGCCTGCCACAAAGTGGTACACATTTTATCGACCTTGGAGGGACGATCTGACGGGCCGAGTCGAATTCCTGCTGGGACCGAAACCCCTCGCAACGGTGCCGCGCGTTGCGATGAACGCGCGGTGAACACGCGGTGAACACGCCATCTTCGCGCCGCCCCCGACTGGCCTCCGCGCCGGTGAAGCGCTCGCTCACCGGAGCCGCCGCAGGGTCGACGCGTGAAGCGCGGGAGGTGTTGGGAGGCCGGCGCTAACGTCCCACAAAGCGGAACCGATTTTACACACCCTGGCGGGACGACGATGATGTTAATGATGACGGGCGGAGTAAATCTCACGGACGGGTGTCGAGCCCCGTAGCCGCGCGACGGCGGGCAAAGCGCTCCAAACGGTTCCACCGCCCGCGGCGCGGGCCGCCGCCCCTCCTCGCGGCGCCGGCGGCAATCCTCCCCGAAGCACCGACGCCCCAAGCATCTGCCAACGTCCCTGGTTCCGGTTAAGCGATCGTCCCGGGACGGCGCGAGTCTCTGTCGGCAGCCCCGACCCGGCAGTTGTCTCTCCGTCGCTTGACGGCGTGGTTGACGATCCTGGCGGTGCGGCGATGGCGGCGAGCCGGCCGCCGCGCTGCTTTCCCGCGACGTCAACTCCCGCGAGCCGCTAACGAGCGGCTAAACAGCGGCCGTCGAGCGGCTCGCGCCGCTCCAGAGGTCCGGTCGCGACTCTCCGCGGCCGCGGCTCGGACGCTCCCGGGAAGGTTTGAATTAACGGGCGGCACGGCTCGCACTTATGTCCTGGGGCAGCCGGCCCGCAGGAAGGCCATCACCTCCTTGGCCACGCTGCTCTTCCACGGCTTGACGTAGCTGTTCAGGTCGACGACCAAGCGTTTGGTCTTCAGGTCCTCGTGACCGGCGATTAGGTAATCCATTCCTGTGACAAAACGCGACAAAGACGGAGGGTGTGAGCCGCGCGTGCCGAGCGGGCGGGCGGCCGCCCGGCGAATCCCGACGACGGTGTCGAGCCGGCGACGCTCACCGAGACAGAGCCCGGGGTAGCGCGTTTCCCCCTCAACGCGTCTTAATTGACGACTTTACAGGCTCCCCGAAACGGATTAATATTTAATCTGCATACCACCGCCGCACGCTCGCATTCCTCATCGTCGTTGCTCCGCGCGCGCTCGCGAGCGATTGCCGGGAGTCCGCGACCGGCAAGCGCACCGCACAACACTTCGCCCGGAAGCATCCGGGGGGTTCGCAAAACCCGCGCGGCGCGGCGTCGCAACGCGCGGTCTCCGGAGAGGTTGCGTCGAGACGGCGCTGAGCGACCGTGCGAGAGTCGGGCTGAGCCAGCGGGCGAGTGCGGTGGGTGACATCGGTGGGCGAGTGCGCCGGGCGAGGCGTCACGCAAGACAGCGGGCAAGGCGGTGGGCGAGTGTGTCGGGTGAGGTGTTGGGTGAGGCGGTGGGCAAGGCAGCGAGCGAGGCGACGCGCGTCGGACCCACCGGGGTTGAGCACGGGGCAGGTGCACCCGCGGTGCGTCCACGACTCGGGGTAGAGCGTGGATGCGGGGGGCGCGTCCCCTCGGTGCCGAGCGCCGCGCAGCACCTTGTCCACCTTCACGTTGACCTCGGCGTGCGAGCCGCGGTCGTGCGCCGACAGCACGCGCGCCTTCAGCACTGCACAGGGGCAAAGATCCCCCCGCGCGGCCCGCGCAGGATTGTAGGGTCAAGTGCCGCGAGCGCTAGCGCCACGACGACCGCCGGAGTGGCGGCGTACACGTGTGTAAGTGTATGTGCGAGAGTATAAGTGTAAGTGTATGTGAGAGTATAAGCGACCCGAGTTCGAATCCGGCCAACATCAGTGACGATTTTCTGAACCGGTCCTGGGCCTCCCCTAGGTCGACTCAGTCTCAAATGATTGCCTAGCGCGGTGTGTAAACATCGCCACTAGGGAGACAAAGGCGGCCGGGCGTGGTGCTGGTTACCCACCCCCTCCTGTGCTGTGTCGACCCTCCATAGGTGCTCACTAACGGCACTTTCCCCTACAGTCTGTTAAGGCTATACAGGGGATCTTTGTCTTGTATAAGTGCGATTGTATAAGTGTGAGTGTACAAGTGTATGTGCGAACATGTAAGTGTTCCGAGTGTTTATATTCGTTGCATCCCAAGGTATGCTCCGGGCACGCTGCACCAGGATTCTCACCGTAAGTGTATTTCATGGCACAGAATTCCTCCGTGCTCGCAATGGTCCGGTCCTTACACAGGCACTTTCCTGCACGACACGGAACAGGTCACTCGCTCCTTAGCACCGATTCACTCCGCACACTCCCGGCGGGCGGCAGGGTGGCGCAGTGGTAACATCCGCGCCTCACAGAAAGAATGGTCTTGCCCGAGGCGGTTCGACTTCCGCCTCGGGCGCCTTTCTGTGTGGAGTTTGTGTGTTCTCCCCCTGTTCTGAGTGGGTTTCCTCCGGGCTCTCCAGTTTCCTCCCACAAATAATAAAAAGATACTCATTAATTAATTGACTGATAACATTCTAATATATAGGAAGCAGAGTGTGGCAATATGGCGGCGGCTGCCTCCTCCGCCTCTCTGTGCTTTCCTCGCACCCCTGAGTCGTTCTCTCGTCAAACGAGTACCTTCGACAGAGAATGAATATGTGTGCGTTATAAATGTAACATTATTATAATTATTAAATTATTATTATTATTATTATTTGTTGTCACGCTGTACGGTTTCCCCAGCTCTTCGGGGATAGCTGTGTCGAGCGTTCGACCTTCCTCCACGGCGCTCACCTTCCAACGTTGGAGGCATCGTCATGCTAATGACGGTGCCTCCAACGCGGGAGGTGAAACGTCGCGGAAGAGGAGGAATGCTCACCACGGCTATCCCCAATGAGCAACCGCCGAGAGGAATTCTCTCGCTCCCCGCGAGATCCGCACAGGGCGGATCCCAGCATGCACTGCGGGTAGCTGTGTTCACAGAAACTCCGCGTAAGAAGGGTGTCCCAATTGGGACTTGAACCCAGGTTGTTCTGCGTGCGAGGCACGAGCGGTGACCGCCGCTCACCGGGATCGCGTGCGGCCGAGAATCCCTGCTGCTCGTCCTCCCAGCGTTCCCCTGCCGGGTGCCGATTGGACGAGTAGGGGATGATGTCAGGGATGCGCCCGCCAACGGGCACCTCGTACCGGGGCTCGGCGTCGAACCTGCGGCCGGTGGAGTGGGGGGGGCGCGACGTGAGCATGTGGGCGAGCCGTGCGGACGAGCGAGTGCAGACCAGCGTCGTGCGGGGTGTGCGGGGGCGAGTGTGTTGGCAGAGGAGCGTGTGGGCGAGCGTGTGAGACAGCGAGCCGGCGGGGGTGTTGTGTCGGCGAGTACGGGGACGAGCGAGCGGATTGGCGAGCGTGCGGGCGAGCGAACGGGCGCGCGCGCGGGCGGGCGTGCGGTCCAGCGAGCGTCACCCCTCGGTGCAGGCGCCCGTGTGCGGGTCGCAGGAGCCGGCGCAGTGGCACGGGATGCATCCGGCCTCGCCGAAGCCCCAGTATCCCATCATGCAGCGGTCGCAGTGCCGGCCCGCGACGCCCGGCTTGCAGAAGCAGTATCCCGTGCCGGCGTCGCAGCTCGCCTGCCGTTGGTTGGTGAGCGCGCCCAGCGGGTGGCAGTCGCAGGCTGGGGGAGGCGAGGGTAGTGGTGGGAGGAGGAGGGGCGACGTTATCCTCACGACTCTTCAGTCGCGCCTCGGGGTCACGGCCGGGGCGTCGTCACGGGCGATGCCGCCGATGCCGTCGCACCACGTGACGCGAAATCGGTCAACGCTCGGCCCAAGAGGTCGGCTCTTACAGCTGACCGCCACAGACTTTGCCGCCACCAACACGACAAGACAAAGATCCCCCGTGTAGCCTTAACAGACTGTAGGGGCAAGTCCCGTTAGCCAGACGGTTTGCCCGCGGCATATTGCCACACACAGCTTCCAATAAATAACGATGTTATCGGCAAAATAATTCACCAGTGTTTTTTTTAAGTTGAGGGAGGAAACCGGAGAACCCGGGCGAAACCCACGCAGAACAGCGGGGGAACACACAAACTCCACACAGAAAGGCGTCCAGGGCGGGAATCGAACCGCCTCGGGCAAGACCATTCTTTCTGTGCGGCGCGGACGTTGCCACTGCGCCGCCCTGACGCCCCATGACGACGATGACAACGATGATGACGGCATTGACGATGACGACATCATTGATGATGATGACGACTGTGACAACGTTCGGGATGACGACGCTGGCGTCAACGACGTCGATGGCGACGCCAGCGTCGGCCGCGTGGCGCGCGGCGCGCTGGCCTGCCTCGGCACGTGCGCGGTGACGCGCCGGCCTCGCCGCCGTGCCGGTAGAACCCCGGCTTGCAGCGGTGGCAGTGCCGCCCCTCCGTGTGGTGGCGGCACCCGTCGCACACGCCGCCGCTGCGGTTGCCCGACGCCTCCCAGAGCGCGCGGTCCAGGTGGCAGCTGTCCGCGTGACCGTTGCACTGGCACTCTGCGCGCGGGGAGGGGAGCGGAGCGGGAGACGCGAGCCCCGAGGATCGGTCCCGGATCAAACGAGATGCTCGATAACCGCCGCCGCGGCAGACAGATTAGACGGACGTGTTAGCGTTACGGCAGGAAAAAGTACGCAGTGAGCTTGCGAGCTCTTTGCATTGACACTACAAACACGCAGAGGTTAATTCGGCACGGAGCCAGGGCGTGGAAATTCAACATTCTCTCGGTCGGGGGTCAGTCTATTCGCTGTTGACTTCCCAAAGAGGTGGTACTCACTTTTATTGACCCCGGATGGATGATTGGCCGAGTCAAGCCCCAAATGAAGATTCGAACTCGTGACCTCATTACTGCGAGCGGCTCGCTCTACCGCCGAGACGTCCGGGTGCGGTGCTGGCCACCCAGCAGCCCCGTGTGCCGTGCCGGCCTTCATTAGGCACTCTCTAACAGCACAGCACTACTAATGCTATATACGGGGATCTCTTTCTCTGTATATACACATACGCGGGTGTTTGCGTGTGCACGTGAGGAGCGGCGGCTCAGTGGTTAGCGCGCTGGGCTACAAACCTGGCGACCCGAGTTCGAATCCCGCTCATGGTCAACACCGGTGACGATTTTTCTGAACAGGTCCTGAGCCTCGCCGAGGTCGACTCAGCCTCAAGTGAGTATCTAGTGCAGTGTGTAAACATTGCCACTAGGGAGACAAAGGCGGCCGGGCCTGGTGCTTGCCGCCCACCATCTGGCGTGCCAAACTGGCCTTCATAGGTGCTCGCTAACGGCACTTGCCCCTACAGTCTGTTAAGGCTACACGGGGGATCTTTGTTTGTTGTGTGTGCGCTCCATACTCTGGCACTCGTTGGGCTCCCCGGTCTTTCCGTTGCCGGGCTGCCAGGGCCGGTCGTTGTACATGGGGCGGCAGCGCTGGCAGTGCGGCCCCTCCGTGTGGTGGTGGCACACGCAGCGGCCGTGCACCTGCTCCGTGGTGGCACACACACACGCGTCTCCACACTCACGCATCTCCACACTCACACACCCACGCTCACGGCTCCACCCTCATACACACCGACAACCACCGCCATTCGCCACTAAGTGGCGGTGACGTCACCGCGGCGCTCGTGCCAGGCCATATACAACTTGTGGCTGTCACGTGAAGTGTCGAAGGCTCGCCGACGGGTCATGGGACAGACCCACGTGTTATGGGCTGCTTGAGCAAGATGACTAGTAAACTCACTCACTCACACACAACCCTGCTCACGCATGTCTCCACACAACACAGTCTGTACACACTTGTACACACTCCCGCTCATGCTGGGTTGCAATCACACATGCAAGACGACACAAAGATCCCCCGTGTAGCCTAAATAGACAGTGGGGTCAAGTGCCGTTAGCAAGTACCTATGAATCCCGACACGGCACACGAGTAGAAGAAGCGTTCACGTCGCGATCCCTGTCAGGTAATACTTGGTGTTGCTTGCAAATTCTACCAAACACTTCGAAGCCGAGCTGAAAGACAACGATGTCCACAAGCTGACCATCGTGCTTCGAAGAACCGCAAAGAAGAAAAGGCACACGAGGGGGTGGGTGGCCAGCACCACGCCCGGCCGTCTTTGTCTCCCTTGTGACGATGTTTACACCCCGCACTAGGTACTCGTGTGAGGCTGAGTCGAACTAGGGGAGGCCTAGGACCGGTCCAGAAAATCGTCACCGGTGTTGGACGTGAGCGGGATTCGAACTCGGGCCGTCAGGTTTGTAGCCCAGCGCGCTAAACACCGAGCTACCCCTCGCCAGCACCACACACGGACACGCGCACACACACGCGTCCCCCCAACTCACGGCGACGAGGCTGCCGCTCGGCGCTCCCGGCGCAGGCTCGCAGCGCTCCGCGTGGCCGTGACACAGGCAGCTCCCGCGCAGGATCAGGTCGTAGACGGCAAAATGTCCGGAGCCCGTCGTCTCCGCGACGTCATCGTCGTCGCCCCCGTGCCGGACGCCGGGGGGCCGCGGCGACGACGGGCGGGGGCAGCGCTCGCAGTCCTGCCGCTTGAGCAGCCGCAGCCGCAGGTTGGTCACGCCGAGACGCTCGCGAGCGACGGGCCCGAACGGGTCGTCCAGGGGTCGCGACGGGGTCACGGCCCGGAAGATGACCTGCGTGCGCCGGACGCGAGGCGGACGGAGGGAGGCGGTGACGTCGCTGCGCGCTCGCCGGTTCGAATCCGCCGGCCGGCCCTGGTTAGTACTGCGGTGTGCGTGAACCGTAAAGTACTCGTGGCCCACGTTTGAAAAATGACACTGCCGCTTGCTCGTTTGGGGTGACACGTAGCAGCAGAGATGTCATCTCCCTCGCCCGGTACGTAGGAGGTCGTGAGGTGAATCCCCAGACCGTGACGATTCCAGATATTCCAACATATTAACAGCCGCGTGTGACCAGGTTGTCTCAGAAACAGCGCTCAGAGCTCATTTGACTTTACAATAATAATAAATACAATTTGCAACCTGCACACATTTCTCGACTCGTGTGCAACGAGCGTGAACTCGGAGGTGAATACAATAGTTTAGTTTTTTATCCATTGCCTGTTTGTGGTGGTAACCCTAAACCGCAATTCCTGACTCAACGAAGTAAACACGCCACACTCTCTACACTCATCTATAGCAGCGTCGATCAATGCCGTTCGTCGCTGGCCGCCAGACGATCCGCCCTTGAGCCTTTGCCCGGCAACCGTGCGAAGCATCCGAGGGGCGAAACCCGGGGGGAGTCAAAGGCAGCCGCGACGCGATCGCTCAATCGCCGACCCGCGGGCGCCGCGGCCTCTCCCCGCGATTGGCGCTCGCTCCCCGACTCCGATAGCGCGCCGCTCCCTCCACGGCAACCGCGCCGGGGGGAACGCGCCGCGTCGCACGTCTTAAACCGGCGCGGATTATAACTCGGGGCGGTCGAAAGCGCGCTCTTCGCGTGACCGGTAATCTCACGAGAAGCAAAGGACGGGGGGGAAGGAAAAAAAAAACCACACACAAACCCACGCCTAGCCGAGGCCTAGCACCGAAATCCGTGCGGCAAGCGAGCCGCGGTTAACAGAAGCAGCTGTCTCGGTGACGGTCACCGCCCTTCACGGGCGGAACGGAGGCTGCCGATCGGCAAGCCGTGTGCGGTGGGGCAAAGTGTGGGCAACTCCCGCGTCGTGTGAACGATCGGCGGCGTCGCGACCGTCCGTCGGTTAAGGACCGGACCTCGCCGCGCGCGTCGGGCTCGTTCAAGGCCGTTGGCTCGCCGCGAGCGGGGCCGCTCGGAGGCCGTTCGGGCCCCCGCTCGGCTCGCCGCACGGGAAACCAGCTCCGCTGCAATGCTCACGCGCCTCGCATGCCTGCGCGACACGCGAGCGCGTGCAGGCGTGTGCGTGCGTGGGAGCGGTGGTCCAGTGGTTAGCATGCTGGGCTACGAAACTGGCGAGCCGAGTTCAAATCCTGCTCACGGCCAACACCAGTGACGATTTTCTGAACCGGTCCAGAGCCTCTCCTAGGTCGACTCAGCCTCAAATGAGTACCTAGTGCGGTGTGTAAACAATGCCACTCGGGAGATAAAGGCGGCCGGGAGTGGTGCTGGTCACCCACCCCCTCCTGTGCCGTGTCGGCCTTCATAGGTGCTCGCTAACGGCACTTTCCCCTACAGTCTGTTAAGGGTATACGGGGGATCTTTGTCTTTGCAGGGAGCGGTGGCGCGGCGCTCCGCACACCGCAAACTCCTGCAGATGGATTCGCCGGCCAAGGATAACGAGAATAACAGGAGCATTCCTGCGCAACCACGACTTGATTGAGACATAGCCTAGATTGGCTCGGCCTCAAATTCATACCCGGATAGCCTTAGCAGACTGTTGCGGAAAGTGCTGTCAGCGAGCACCCGTGAAGGCGGGCATGACGCATCAAGGAGTGGGTGGCCAGCACCACGCCCGACCGCCTCCATCTCCTCAACGGTGATCTTCCCACGCTGCATCAGCTACATATTTCTGGCCGAGTGGACCTAGCCGAGGCCTAGGACCGATTCAAATATGCGCCACCGTTTTTGGCTGCGAGTAGGAATCCAACTCGGGTGACCGGACCGGTAGCTCAGCGCGCTAACCGCCGCACACCGCCGGAGAACATCCCGCTCTCGCGCGAGCGAGCGAGCGCTCCGCAGGTTTGATCTCCCATCAGCGGGCCTACGCCACCGGTGGAAATTCCACATTCCTATGCTGGGGCGGGGGAGCGGGGAGGGCTGGGGTGTGGGGGGGAATCCTCAACGTGACATCACTCTCGCCGCGGCTTGCCGACCTCTGACCCGCCGCGGAATCCGCGCGGGCGGCGCGCGCGCACAGACGGCGCCGTGTGCCTCGAGCGTGCGCCGCGGCGCCCACCGCACGCCGCACACCGCGACCCCGCTCGCTCGTGCTCCCCTCCGCAACAAAACCCCTTTGTGACACGATCAATGGGCGATGCGAGATTTATCGGAGAACCGTGGCCCCCGTGGGCGGCAGGCCCGCCGTCCCGCAGCGCAATCCGCGGCACTATCGGCGCGGTTTGGCCCGGCGAGCCGGTCGCGGGGGCCCGGGGTCACGAGCCCGGGGGTCGAAGGTCGGCCGCGAGAGACGGATTGTGGCGACGCTGACCGCTCGGGAATGTGCGTGGACGCCAATCACCGACACACAAGTCGGTTCTTGTTATTTTACGGTCTCCGGAGGGGTAGAAACTCGGATTTGAACTCCGCTGACAATCTGATGACTTGTCACACACGTTTACACCTTGTGACTGCGGCAGCCCCGAGCGGCTGCAGGGATCGTGAAATCCGTCACGAACAAGACACGTTGGAGTAGATGAGCGTCGATTCCATGCACGAGCTATTACTGTAGGTAAGCAACGAGCTCGGCTAAAACAATCTCGAATAACGGAAACTAAATAATCTCCTTGGCTGCCGCTGCGTCGCCGTGCGTGCGAGCGACGCTCTTCACCTGCGTGCGCCCGTTAATCCGCGCGCTCCGCGGGTGACGCCGGGGCCTTCGCGCCGGGCCGCGACGCGCCGTCGCCCGGCAACGCCGTCGCCCGGCAACGCGCGGAGGGGGAGCGTAACCGGGAAGCCGCGCGTCTCAAGTCCCACGAACCTCTCTGCCCACGGACGGTCTTGCCGCGGGACAAATCGACTTTGGACTCCCTCTCGGCGGCCTGGCCCGGCCCACGGGACGGTTCCTACCGCACGGAGGCCGCCCGCCCACGCGGCCCGGAGTCCGAGCGAGCGGGCGGGACGGCCCGCGCGCCCACGGCTCGCGCCGCCTCTCCGCGAGTTTAATTTGCGCGGAGGAAGGCAAACATTGAC
>JAZEWU010000050.1:4380566-4391713 GCA_036362915.1 Geotria australis | reverse complement strand
CGTTGGTATCGTCTGACGTAGAGTTACAAGGCAGCGCTAGAGAGCAATGTTGGGGTGTTTCATCCACTCACCCACCCATTCACTCACTCATTGACCCAAAGATCCCCCATATAGCCTTAACAGACCGTAGGGCCAAGTGCCGTTAGCAAGCACCTATGGAGGTCCATATGGCACACGAGGAGGTGGGTGACCAGGACCACGCCCCGTCGCCTTTGTCGACCTAGTGGCGATGTTTACACACAGCACTAGGTACTCATACGAGGCTGGGTCGACCTGGGGGAGGCCCAGGACCGATTCAGAAAATCGTCACTGGTGTTGGCCGTGAGCGCGATTCGAACTCGGGTCATAGCCAGGTTTGTAGCGCAGCGCGCTAACCACCCACTCACTCACCCACTCACCCACCCACTCACCCACCTATTCACCCACCCACCCACCTACTCACCCACCCACCCGCCAACTCACCCACCCACCCACCCGCGCACTCACCCACCCACTCACCCACCCACTAACTCAGCCACCCATCCACTCACTCACGCACCCACCCACTCACTCACTCACCTACTCAGTCAGCCGCTCACTGGGCGCGCTGCGGCTGACAGCACTCCTCAGCGTGTCCCGTCGCTCTGCTCCGCTGAGGAATTCCCTCCTGCCCTCGTCATTACCTCTCTCCCCCCGAGGCTCTTGCAAACAATAGCCTCGCTCATTTCACGCTCAGCCTGTTAACAAACTCGTGTCTATTACGACCTCGATTAGTGCTGCTCGTGGCTGGCCACTTGATGTTGTCTTTGGGGCCTGTCCTGAGCCTGCTGTGTTAAAGCGGTGTGCGCGTGTGTTCGTATTGACCGGTCCTGGACTTCTTCCCCTTGGATGACTCAGCCTCAACGTTATTACCTGGTGCGGTGTGTAAGCATCGGGCGTGGTGCTGGCCACCCACCCCCTCGTGTGCCGTGCTGGCCATCATCGGTGCTAGTCGCTAACGGCACTTGACCCTACACTGTGTCAAGGCTATACGGGGGTCTTTGTCTTGTTTTGAGCCTCCTATAGCCTAGGATTGCCTTTGGCAGCTTGCCACATATCTGTGGCAACAGAACACAAATAAAATAAGGCAGCCAGACAGACTGTTACATTCCAAAGACGCTATCTCCTCCGTGTCGCTCGCACTTTTCTCCTGACACAACCCTCATGAGCTAATGTGTTATCGCGAGCGAGGCTCCACCCGCGCGCGGTCTCGAGTCACGCAGCAGACGCTGGGCCTCGAGGCCGGGTCTCACCAGGTCACGAGGAGGCCCCCTGTGGCCCCGACACGCGGGGTCACGGCTGCCGGGTCCCGGGCAGTGCCGGATTGAGGCATAAGCTAAACAAGCTACAGCTTAAGGCCTCACAATCAGCAGGGGCCTCAAGACGATTCCAGATTGGGTTTTGTACCCGTTTTTAAGTGTTGAAGAAACAGAAATCCAATAACAAGAGGAATTGGTTGAATTACAAACCGACGAAGGGTGGAAGCCCAAACTTAAGAGAGGTTACCATCATTTCCGGTTTATGAGTCGTGAAAAAGTTCCTGATTGCGTTTCCATCGTCATGTTTAGTTGAGATCAAGCCAATCAAATGATAATAATAATAATAATAGCATTTTATATAGCGCATTTCACCCGAGGGTCACAAAGTGCTGCACAAGGGCCGCGGAGAAATCGGCATGTCAACAACGACAGAAAATAATAATAATAAAAATCAAAGCAACAAAAATTAAATGATCAAAGCTGCGTCGAATACACTGTCATCTGTAAATGTATTCACTTGAAAATAATTTGTATTTTTCACCTTGCTATTAAATAATTAAGTCATATATGTTTTCAAGTTTTGTGAGATTATCTGGTGTAATTTTTTAACAAGGGGCCTCAAACCTTTGTATAGCTTAGGGCCTCACCAAGTTTAAATCCGCACTGGTCCCGGGTGCTTTCACACACAGAAGCGGGAAAAAATTAACAAGATTAGCAGATTACCCGCCCTGCGGACCATCTTGTTCCACCCGTCTTAACACGTTCGTCTGACGTCTCTTGTTGAGACGCTTTCTGCCAACATGACTGTTTTCATGTGGATTTGTGAAACAGACCTGACTCGCTCCCTCCCAATGTATCCGCTGTTAATAAGTCACCGGACAATGGGCACCTTTTTGCCCGTGTACAACTAGTTGGTGTTTTAAGATCTTGACACTCGCTTCATTGCCAGAAAAGGTAAAACCTCGTATGTTGTTTACACAGGACAATGTCAATGCTTTGGACCATTGCCTTCTGCGTTATCTAGCCCCGACCTTGCTTACATTTCACAGTCAGAGTTGATTCCTGCGGCGCGTGACTCATGTCTACAGCAGCTCAGCCAGTGGTGGAGATTCAACATTGCTATGGCCGGGGCTGGTGTCGCCACAGAACAGCTACCGCCGAGAATCGCTCTCAAAAGCTGCTCTTTTGGGATAGAAGTGTAGGAGGCGAAAGGTCGCGAATGAGGCAGAGGAACGCTCCGTGACACGGCCTCCAAAAGGTCTGGACTGTAACTTACCCATCAGACCCACTACACGTCCAACAGCACCAGACGTAGGAACTTTTTTTCCCCAAGCATATAAGCACCCACACATTCAGCACCAACCATTGTGTCCAGAACACGACAACAACTGCTGCTGACTACTCGTCCTGTAGATGGCATATTACTTGCACATCTTTTCATCTATATCTGCACTATATTAGTTCTAGATGCCTTTCTGTGTGGAGTTTGCATGTTCTTTCCCCATATCCGCGTGGGTTTTCGCCGGGCACTCCGGTTTCCTCCCAAAGTCCAAAGACATGCTGCTGCATAGGTTAATTGGCCTGCAGACTAAATTGGCCCCTTGTGCCCTGTGATGGACTGGCGTCCCATGTCTGCTTTATTGACCTGGTCAAGGCCTATGATACCATCAGTAGGCCAGGGTTGTGGGTTGTTCTACGTGCTTTCAGAGTCCCTGACTCTTTGCTCACAATCATTAAGGACCTTCATGAGGGTGGGCGAGCCCGAGTAAAGCTACGATGTCGGGAGTCGGAGCCATTCCCTGTTCACCTTGGGGTGGGACAGGGATGTCCTCTGGCTCACCTTGGGGTGCGACAGGGATGTCTTCTGGCTCCCACATTATTTAACATATTTTTTGACGACGTAGTTCGAGAAGATTTCCATGGCTGTACTGGTGGAATCTCCATCTGGTACAGATACAATGGGAGGCTGATCGATGCCCGGGTTGGCTCTCTTTTGGCCAACCATGTTATGTTAGCTTAACTTGTAAATATAATTTTTTTTGTATTATTTTGGTTTTTTATAACCTAGTATTTTTAAACCCTTGTTGTTGTGTTCCATTCCGTGTATATCCCAACACCGGGGTCTGAGAGAAACGGCATTTCGATCCTCTATATGTTCTGTACATATGGCAGCATTGACAGTAAAGTTGAACTGAATGCTGCCGCTGCTGCGCGGTGCACCTTGGGGTACACCTTGGGGTGCACCGCGCTTGCCGAACCAGGGCCACTCGTTGTCCGTGTCCGACCCGCGCTCGGTCTGAGCCTGGTTCTGGTCGTACACCGGGGCTCTCGGCGAGCCGCGGCTGCTTCTGTGTCGGTCCGCCAGAGAATGCGGCGTCGAACAGCGGCGCCGGAGGGGAGTGTCCGCCCGGTGACCGCTTTTCGCCTGAACGTAAATCACGGGCCGCACTGGGCCTCACCTTTGCCCCGAAAGAAATGGAGGTGAACTCAGCGGCCACGGCACCTGGCCGCCACCGCCACGCGTCAGCCTCCCGCGGCGTCAAGCCAGCACCAAGCGCGTCATCCTGTCAGACAAGACACACAGACTAAGATCCCCTGTGTAGCCTTAACAGACTGTAGGGGCAAGTGCCCCTACAGTCGGCTACCCGTGTTCGATTCCCGCTCGCGGCCAATAGCAGTAACGATTTTTTGAACCGGTCCTGGGCGTCCCCGAGGTCGACTCGGCCTCAAGTGACTACCTAGTGAGGTGTGTAAACATCGTTAGTAGGGAGGCAAAGGCGGGCCGGCGTCGGGCTGGCCACCAACCCCCTCGTGTGGCGAGCTGGCCTTCATAGGTGCTGCTCGCTAACAGCACTTGCCCCTCCAATCTGCTGAGGCTATACGGGGGATCTTTGTCTTTATAGTGGAGGCGCCGCGCGGAGCCCTCTTGCTTTGTCTCCTGTGTCCTGCGCTCGACGCTCTGGGCAGACCAAACACTCACACGTGCACAGGCCCTATCTCTAGCGGAGATAACGACTTACTGTACAGGAATTCCGCTGTGGCTGTTCTGGCCTATCGCAAATCATATCGTTACTGGCATATTTTTAGTTTATCAAGAGCGTCTTTGTTTAAGAAAAAAACCTGATTTTTAACATTTTACATTTCGTCGCCGTGTTTGTTTATTGTGTCTCTGCTCACAGTGCTTAACACGCGTGTTTCGAAACGCACATCGACGTTCCTAAACATATTTCTGCATAAAGAAGCGAACGGTACAGTTATTTTTCACGTGCGATGCTCGGTTGCTGAGGTTTAATGATTTTTAGTGTAAAAAAAAATGCGTTATTTTCTAAGAAAGTGGGCGGCTCTGTAAGAAAATGGGCGGCTCTGAAAAGAACCGTTGCGTGTCATGGTGGTTGGTAGAAGGCGGAGGCGCGTTCACTTCTTGGCTTGGGAAGTCTTCTTCTCGGGCAGCAGCACGGCTTGGAAATTGGGGCAGCACACCGCCATCGGAGATGGTCACGCGGCCCATGAGCTTGTCGAGCTCCTCGTCGTTGCACACGGCGAGCCGAAGGTGTCGAGGGATGATCCTCGTCTTGTTGGTGTCGCGGGCGGCGTTGCCAGCCCCAGAGCCGACCCGCTGGGCGTAATTGCCCTTTCGGAGCAGCCTGTGAACACGGCCCACGGGGAACCACACAGGCTGGCACGGGAAGAGCGCGCGATTTCCCGGCAGTTTTGTCCGCGTCCAAACGTGTTCACTAGAACGAGAAGGCGCACGCTCACCTCCACACGCTCGCTTTTTTATAGCGGACCCGAGGATCGTAGAGAGGCGACGCTGCGGATTGGCTCTTCTCGGTCGTGTCCCTCCCTCTCGCTCAGCCACCCACGAGAGGTCGGGAGGCGATGATCGCTTTCTTATTTTTACGTGCATTCTTCGTGGACATTCAACTTGTGGAATTTCTTCAATCACGTTATAAGCGCTAGGTACTTCATTATATCCGCGTAGCGACTTTTCATAGAAGACACCTTTGAAATCAAAGTGAACAGTGTTTTTTGCGATGGTGAAGGTATCCATTCCTTCATTGTCAGAAACCGCTTACTCCTGTACAAAGTTGTGACGAGCCCGATGCCTTTCCCGACAGACACAGAGCGCAAGGCAGGCCTATACCTCGGATGGGACGCCAGTCCCGTCTTGCCACGTGGTACCTGAACTTGCGCATTTCCCACCTAATACTGCCACGGAAGTCCAGGAAACGTCCACAGTCACCAGTCTTCGAAAGCGTAGAGTTGTTAATCTGGGAGTCATCTTCACGTCAATCATCTCCAATAGTGCACCTGATTATCGCTATTGCATCTAAAGTAATGAATTATCACTTAACAATTCATCGATTTAATTAAAATCCATTCTTGTGTAACCACAATGCGCATTCAATCTCGTGTCTTAGAGTGATTAATCTTGAAATATATATTCAATTTATATTCCGATCCTGTGTGCCTCCACAAAAGAGAAAACTATTTACAAGACAGGTCAAACAAGATTGACAATATAAATGCCACGGTACATGTCCGTTGTCGTCGTGAATCCCCTAACCCGCAATGTCTGTAGGCAGTTAGTTAGGCTCTAACCAGACGACTAACTAACTGCCACCAGTGGCTCGCGTAGCGCAGCGGTAGTAACACCGGAGACCCGGGTTCAAATCGTTCACGTTTTTATTGCGCAACTTACGCGGTGATGTCAACACCTATACCCTTGCTGCAATCGGTGCGCACAGTGCAATCATAAAAGGGTGCTGTAGCTGAGTGGGCTGGATGCGCGGCTGGCATCGCACGAAGCCGAATAAATTCGGCACGTGAGTTGGACCCTCCGACAAGGTAAGCGTGATTTCAGATAGAGTGATTATACAGATAGGTGCGTGACTGGTGTGTGGAATTAATTAAAATGTTTGTGCATGTAATTAATTAACATGTGCTGTGAATGTATTAAGAAGTTGTGAGGTATGTGTTCACAGGTGAGGGGTGGGTAGCGCTGTGGCGCCCCCTCCTGGAGAGGAAGCCTCAGCACCCGACCGGTTTGGTTGTTCAATATTGTTTTATTGTACTTAATAACCAGAAGACTAACTAACTGCCACCAGTGGCTCGCGTAGCCTCCCAACACCGGACGCCCGGGTTCAAATCCCGCTGCAAATGTTTACATTTTTATCGCGCAACTTACGCGGTGACGTCAACCTTTTTAACACAACAACACTAACACACGAGCGGTAGAATCCATTCTGGAAAATAGCTTCAACTTTGCTCTCGCAGCCCCGGGATATACAAGAAAAAAATATCACACGGGAGGAGAAGTGTGCATTTTTAATTTGCTGAAGAAATCCGCCAAGATGTGTGCAAGAATGGGAGCGATCTCGATTCAGACAAGAGAGACGTGAAGCGACAACTCCAAGGAGAAATCGGTGGATGAGTCATGTCACAACAACCCCAAAGACACAGTAAGAGCAGACATTTCCTCGTAAACAATATGTACGTGTTGATTGACTGCTAACCATGTAAAATTAACTCGAAGGCTTTCATGACCAATGTTATCCATAGTGAAGCTGTGTTTATGAGTTTAGGTCATGTGAAAAAGATTGTAAGTGTTGTGCACCCGTCGGAGAAAACGAGCGAGCACACACAGCACTTACTTTCAAAGATGGTACCGACGTTTCGCTGAAACTTCCACTCATCCTGATGAAGCTGAGTGTGCCCGGCGAAAACCCACGCGCACACGGGGAGAACATACAAACTCTACACAGAAAGGCCCCCGACTCTGGGTTCGAACCCGGGTCTTCTTGCTGTGAGGCGGCAGCGCTAGTCACTGCGCCACCGTGCCGCCCTCTATACATTTCAGTCACGTTTGTTTGTTCCTTTTTTTAAATCTAAGCCGAGCAATTTCTAAAAGTTGTCCAGCGGGGATGGGTAAGCAAGTTACCATATCTCAGAGCATGTAAGGCGATCCACGTTGTCTAACGCTATTATTTTCCGATAATAATAATAACAATAGCATGTATAGAGCGCCTTTCACCCGAGGGTCACAAAGCGCTGCACAAGGCTGTGGAGAGAACGGCATGCCAGTAACATCAGGAAAGATAAACTGAGAGTCAAGCAATCGCCATAAATTATAGGACATAGATCATAAAGACACCAGAGAATAATAATATAATAACAGCAACTCTCTTTTACCAGCGGCGAGGGGCGGCTATTCCCGAACAATACTGCTTTTCATTAATGGAAGCACGTGGTGACGAGGGACAACTGACACCGGGAATTCTGCGTGAAGCATGCACACCGCACGGCACACCGCACGACTGGCCGAGCTATTTTGTAAGAAAGTAGGTGGCTCCGAAAAGAGCCGTTGGCTATGGTGGCGGTAGAAGGCAGCTCCAGGATCTTGGACATCGAAGGAGGACATGTCCATGTGAAGCCAACGCTCGCCAGGTACCCCACAAAGGCTCTTTGCAGAGCCTCGCCTACCTAGCCCCGTCTACCTACAGCTTTCAGAGTTATCAATTCGCTTAATTGTTGTGTCGCAGGAATCCTGTAATGAGCCGCCTCCAAGCTCACAGGGTATTTTTTCTGCTGTAATATTAAAGATCTATCGACCAATAAAATCAACAAAAACGTTTTGGGGAGACGGTTATCTGCTCCAAAAAAGCAGATCATTCTCGCGGTGTCGCTGCTGAATGGCTCGTGGTGTAACAGGCTTGTGGTGTAACAGGCTCGCTGCTCCCATCGCGCAGCTGCCAACCAATCGGTCGCGGGGTCATGGTGTCAATCGCCCAAATCCGCGTATCGCCGCAGCTCCCGCGGGTTCAGCAGCTGCGGAGACAACGATGTCCAGAGGCTGACCATCGTGCTTCGAAGAATCGCAAAGAAGAAGAAGACCCAAGGGTCACAGAGCGCTGCACAGGGCTGCGGAGAGAACGACGTGTCAGCAACGACAGAGAACAGAAAATCAGCAACAATTATTTTTTGGATTTTTTTTTTGTTTTAACCATCCCTGCCTTCGGGCACAATTGCGCACGTAACAATAGCACTTTAACGAATCTGGTCGTGAGATTATAATGATGACCATTTTTTCAAGGTACCTAACATATACATTGTAAAAATAACTGACTATGTTATGGTTAAACGGAAACATGTCAACGACTCACAGTGAGAAGAAGTTGTCCAGCCGACCAAACGAAGAACGCTCGACGCTTTACACAGGTTTTATAAATTCACACCAACTAAAGGCTATTGGGTTTATAACACGACAATACGCATGAACAAACGAATAAACCTTTACAATTCCCTCTCGCGATCACGTGATTCTTTCCTCTCGCTATCGTTTGTACTGCGCGTGATGCCATCTGTTCCTTGCTACCACACTCTCCAGTTGAAGGATTTTACGCAGTTTTTAAAATAAGAAATTATTTGGAACAAAACATAAACCATATCACAGATTTAATTGACCGGCAATATAGCGATTCCTGTTTGAATTGGCGGGCGGCACGGTGGTTCAGTGACTAGCGCTGCCGCCTTACAGCAAGAAGGTCCCTGGTTCGAATCCCCGACTCGGGGACCTTTCTGTGTGGAGTTTGCATGGGGTTTTCACCGGGCACTCCGGTTTCCTCCCACCGTCCAAAGACATGCTACTGCACAGGTTAATTGGCCTGCGGACTAAATTTCCCCCGATGACCTGTGACGGACTGGCGTCACATCCTGGGTTATAGCCCTGCTTTGCGCCTGTGTCTGCCGGGATGGGCTCCGGCTCACCGCAACCCGAATGAATGTGCTCGTTATAAATGTAAAAAAAGAGTTAATTCAACGATCCGCTGATGTGCATCTTCCCTGCTATGGGGCACAAATTGCCCACCTAACAATCGCACTGGAACGCATCTAGTCTTTACATTAACGTGATGACAATTTCTTTAAGGTACATAACATTTATCCAGGGGCGGCACGGTGGCGTAGTGGGTAGCGCTTCCGCCTCACAGCAAGAAGGTCCCGGGTTCGAATCTCGGCTCGGGGTGCCTTTCTGTGTGGAGTTTGCATGTTCTCCCCGTGTCCGCGTGGGTTTTCGCCGGGCACTCCGGTTTCCTCCCACCGTCCAAAGACATGCTGCCAGGTTAATTGGCGAACTGACTAAATTTCCCCAGTGGCCCTGCGATGGACTGGCGTCCCATCCTTGGTGTTCCCCTGCCTGGCGCCCTGTGTCTGCCGGGATAGGCTCCGGCTCACCGCGACCCTGTATAGGATTAAGCGGTTTCTGAAAATGGATGGATGGATGGACATTTATCCAATGTAAAAATATTGTTGTATATGTTAAAACAACGATATGGAGTTGCAAATGTTTGCCGCAACTGAAACACAATTGCACCGTTACATTCGGAATGCTGTCTTTTGTTACAGAAGCTTGGTGTTATCTTTACAGGCTGTCGCATCCAACCGTTATTCGAGTGCATGTTTGACGTAATTAGCACGCAGGCGTTAGTTTTACGAGAATAGCCCAGTCCACGCTGACATCCAATCAGCGCGCTCCCCTTGCCGCTTCCCAGCATCCCATGACCAATGCGCGCTCCGAGGAATCCAAGGCGCGCATCAAGCAGACAACGATGTCCAGAAGCTGACCATCGTGCTTCGAAGAATCGCAAAGAAGAAGAAGAGCAGACGGCGCTGAAGCCCACGGGGCGTCAAGGCTCCCCGCAAGCAGCTTGTCGCCAAGGCGCAAGGCAGGGCTATACCTATGATGGGTAGCCAGTCCATCACAGGGCACCGGGGGCAATTTAGGCAACGGGCCAATTAATCTATGCGGTAGCAGCATATTTTTTGGACTGTGGGAGGAAACCGGAGTGCCGGCGAAAACCCACGCGGACACGGGTAGAACGTGCAAACTCCACACAGAGTGGCACCGAGCCGGGATTCGAACCCGGGACCTTCTTGCTGTGAGGCGACAGCGGTTACTCACCGCTACGCCACCGTGCAATGTTCTACATTGCTGGACACGAGCGACATCACCTGTCACACTGAAGCCCAGACGGGCTTTCACACCGTCTTCACCGTGTTCCCATCAGCGGCGTAATCTGCCGTCAGCTCAAAACCTAACATTCCCTCTGATGTTTAACAGCGTCAGCGAGGGCTATGGATCGCTTCATTAGCAACACCCCATTACATCACTCTCGCAATGAACATCCATAGTGCCGGACTTCATCACACACTTGCATGGTCTGCTTCTATTACAGCCACACTCGAGGCCAATATCATAATTGTCCAATCAGTGAGAATGTTCTTGCTGACCACACGGCGTGACTGTGAATGTGTTTCGGCAGCGTGGCGTTCATGCGAGCGGCAACTGTTTGCGTGCCACACAGGCAGCGGTCGCAGATTCAGGATAAAATAAAATAGATAGATGTTTATTATTACAGAAGAAAAATACCCAGTGAGCTTGCAAGCTTTTTACGGGACTTCTGCGACACAACAAACATGCGAATTGCTGACAATAATTAAAAAATATACAAATTTAAATCAACCAACAAATAGACGAGTACTGTAACATGATAAAAAAAAATCACACGGGCAAGTGAGACAAATCCCAACAGCTGCTGAGCACGGCTCGTCTCGCGAGAGTTCAAGCAAAGGAACGTTATCTCAGTGATTCATGTCAATAATACAATGATACCCCCCACCCACCCACCCAACGTGTTACAGAAGTATTGCACATGTGTAACACTTTGATACACATGCGTCTGGACCAACACAGGTCTATGTGTAAACAATAATAATAATAATTTACATTTATAACGCACACATATTCATTCAATATCGAAGATATTCATTCGACGAGAGAAGGACTCAGAGGCGCGAGGAAAGCGCAGAGAG
>JAZEWU010000050.1:4369783-4380484 GCA_036362915.1 Geotria australis | reverse complement strand
GCAGAACACACAAACTCCACACAGAAAGGCGCCCAAGGCGGGAATCGAACCGCCTCGAGAAAGACCATTCATTCTGTGAGGCGCAGATGTTGCACTGTCAAGGCAAAGACATATCAAGCGACATCACTAAATTCTCTCTGCAGCTTTGTGCAGCGCTTTGTGACCCTCGGGTGAAAGGCGCTATATAAATGCTATTATTATTATTATATACAATGCTAGTGGCGGATCTAGGGTATGGCAGATATGGCACGTGCCCTGGGCGCCACTTGAAGGGGGGCGCCACTGAGCAGTTTCTATTAAAGTGAAAGCAAGGAAGGTCCAGTTATAATTTTCATGTCGTGCCTTAATTTGTTCCTTATTATTTTTAAAAGATTAACGAGATTGACTGATTTTTTTAGCTGATATTATGGTAAAGTTATCTAAAGGATGGGTGTGGGGTGTTTGGACAGGGGCTCAATTTCAGTGCTTGCCACAGGCGCTATTTTCCGTAGATACGCCCCTGTACAATGCACCATGGCAACGCAGAGTATTTTAAATCCACAATATGAATACGTGATGATGCTGACGTAAAGCCTTGTGAGAGACCACACGCTGGCTCATACCTTCCTCTCCGCCCGTCAACAAGCCCGCCACCCAAACACAAGGCACAGCCGCCAGGAACGCTGTTTCCCATCTTGGTCGAGAGGGTTAGCTGTAAACCTACACACGTGTAACGCTGATGTAAATTAATATGAATGATTCCATATTCATGCACTCTTAAATAAAAACGGATACTTTTACTTGAAATCGCAAATAAACAAGCCAGGGTCTCGCAACACACAGTCAACCCCAATCTCACCCATTGGAAACATCGCATCTGTTAATGTGAATACATTTAAACATATTGTAGCCTACATTTACATATAGATTATCTGGTAATGAAAACCAACCAGAGCTATTTTTTGTAAGATAATGTTCTCATAATGGGCAATGCGAACATGCGCAGTAAGGCTACGTTCAATGTTTATAGCAATGTCTACAATACGCAATTCACTCACCGCAGTTGTGTACACACGCACGCGTGATAATCATAAAATATACCACCTTTACAAATCCTCATCAAAACCCTCAAGGCGCTGTAAAACATTAAAAAATAACGTCGCAATGAACTTGCAACAAAGACGTCACATTGAATATTGAATTGGCATGATCCATCCATCCATTGTCAGAAACCGCTTAATCCTGTTTAGAGTCGCGGTGAGCCGGAGCCTATCCCGACACACACAGAGCGCAAAGCAGGGCTATACCCAGGATGGCACGCGAGTCCATCACAGGGCACCAGGGGTAATTTAGTCAGCAGGCCAATTAACCTATGCAGCAGCGTGTTCTTGGACTGTGGGAGGAAACCGCAGTGCCCGGCGAAAACATGCGAACTCCACACAGAAAGGCACCCGAGCCGGGAGTCGAACCCGGTCCCTTCTTGCTGAGAGGCGGCAGCGCTGCTCACCGCGCCACCGTGCCGCCCAGTGCAATGATGGAGGACTTAACAGGATCAGGCGATTCAAACCGTCAAAGGGTTGAAGCAACATGACATGAATTCATCTTTAAGAGACTCACGTTTTGACACGTGTGTGTGTGTATACGCTATGCACCATATCAAGTGCTTTGTAGGTTTTCCTCAATCGAAGGTTGGCGTTTAATGATTCACACATGTTTCTCTCGGCCACCTCGTTGTGATTCAACAACAAGGTGGCCTTGTTGTGATTCAGGGCCGTTGTTTAAGCCAAGCGTTTATAATAATCTTGTTTTTACCTCCTGTGTGTTGTATTGTTTTTCTCATGTAATTTACATAAACATGTTCTTGCACGTGATTGCACGCGTGCCCGGGGAGCCTTAAGAATGTACACCTATTTAATGAATCTACGTAATGACACCTCTACACACAAAACAACCTCGTGAAATGAACCGTCTTGGCTGTGATGGCACCTCGATCTTGAGCTCTAATGAGCGTTGGACGATGCTCATCGTTGACGCGGGGTGGCGTGGTGGGACAGCGTTCGCGCACAGAGCATCCAAATGCCGCAATGTCAAACTGACTTGAAATATAGGTCACGTAGGCAAGCAAGTCGTGAGGACCAGTTCTTTTTAAACGTAAGTGTAAACAAGACCTGTCACAGGTGTAACGCTCATGTCCTTAAATATGTTCATGTGTTGGGGCGGCACGGTGGCGTAGCGGTGAGTAGCGCTGCCGCCTCACAGCAAGAAGTTCCCGGGTTCGAATCCCGGCGTCGGGTGCCTTTCTGTGTGTATTTTTGTATGTTCTCCCCGTGCCTGCGTGGGTTTTCGCCGGGGCACTCCGGTTTTCTCCCACAGCCCACAGTCCACAATATCTGCCAAAAGGCAGACGTTCTCAGGACAATGCAAAGATAGATCACTGCGTCTGTAGCTCGGGTCAAGCTGTTAAGATTATTGGCAGCCACAAGCATATGTGGCTGCCTGCAAACTGGAGGCTTTGCAAAAAGGTGTCCATTTAGTGTTCAAAGATCTTAACACTTTTTTCTCATTGCCGGAAAGGGTAAAACCTCGTATTTTCTACATTATTTGTACAACGGCAAAAAGGTCCAACAGGCTTACCAGGTAAGATTGAGGTTGTGCATTGCGATGGTGAAAAAAACGAATGTGTCATCACAATTGAATAATTTGCGGTAATTTCTCAATTTTGTAAAATGTGCACCCATGGCACGCAATGGCTTAATGGCGAATTGTGAACGGGACGCGGCGCTGGTTGTGATCTGAAATCGTGGAGCTGCGGGATGAATCAGTGCGTTAATCAGCTCTGAATTACAACGGTTCATTTGGGTGACTGTTCAGCGGTTGATGCCGGGTATTAAATAGCAGTGAGCATCTGCTTATGAAACACGCATTAAACATTGTGACATTTGCAATGCTGGCTTCGGGTTCAATGCCATTTACCAAGTCACAAGTGTAACCACTGATCGCAGTAATACAAACTGAGCTTGGTCCCGATGCCACGAACGCTTCCTCCAGATGCTTTCCTGATTCAAGAGACGGCGACTCTCCGTGGGCTCCCAGGGTTACGGTGAGCTAGAGCCTATCCCGGCAGACACAGGGTACAGAGCAGGACCATACCCAGGATGGGACGCCAGTCCACCACAGTTCTGAACTAAAATTACTGTTACATGCCTATTCTTTAGGCAGTCTTTTCTCAATTGGCTAATGTGTCATGCTTTACAACAGAGGACAACTGAGTCACGAAGGTATACATACAGAGTTTGGCACAAGGAGTACTTGAGGCCTTCGGAGCGACGTGGGATTCGATGTGGAAGCTGAGCTTTCGGATGGATGTGATTACGCAGCACTTGTAAGAGGCTGTATGCTCTTTGCAGTCATTACTGAGTTAATTATTCATATCTTCTCTCCACTCCACTTGTTCTGTGGCCAAGAGCAGTTCCGTACCCAAGGGGAGATACAATGTGCAGTTGTGCTGCCGAAGCCAGCGTGCACACTCACCACAAGGCACACTGGCACACAGCGTTGCCTCGATACCCAATGAACCTTTGCGGGGAAGTATGGATTGGTGTAAAAATTAATATCACTAATATTTGCGTTGGTTGCTCTTCAGAGCTGTTCTTTCGGGAGAGCCGTGTCGAGCGATCTCCCTGTCTCTCGCGACGTTTTGCTTCCAATAATCAGACGTGGGAGGCGAAACGTCGCTAAACGTGCTTCCAACGTAGGAGGCGAAACGTCGCGAGGGAAAGAGGGAGATCGCTTGACACGGCTATCCCGAAATAACAGCTCTGAACAGCAACTTTCATGCATCGACCCGTCAAAACCTACATCAGTTATGTGAATTTGCGTCACAGAATTACCCATACGATTCGTAAATCAGATTTCCTCCTGGATGGGACGCGTGTGTTGTGCGGTCCCAGACCCGTGACTCCGTCAATGCTGCAGCTCCGGTTCTCTGTGACACGTGGAGCCATCCCTCTCAAGAGGCGATCTCCTGCTGAGAAATGACAGGGTCATTAGATGTAAAGAATAGAATGATTTACCTTTTCTGGCAATGAGAGAAGTTTTAAGATCTTAAAACACCATATGGACACCTTTTTGCAAAGGTTCCAGTTTGCAAGCAGCCACACATGCTTGTGGCAAAAACATGCAAACAAATGCTATGATAATATATGCATTGTCCTTCAAACTGATTGGCCGAACACTAGAGACTGCTTTTGTTAGAGACGAGTCTCAGTGTTTAGCCAAGTGTTGCCAAAAGGCAATCAGTTTTGGACAATGCAAATATCAATGCATTAGTAGCTCGGGTCTGAAGAGCAACTATCATTAGATATCACCAAACACTTCGAAGCCGAGCTGAAAGACAACGATGTCCAGAAGCTGACCATCGTGCTTCGAAGAATCGCAAAGAAGAAGAACGGTGTATCTCCTTATATCTCACACATTTGAAAGCTGAAAATTACTATTTTCAATTGGCTCCTAGTTGATTAGACATCCGTCACATTTATAACAAATCATAAACATTTATAGTATATTATAATCATTCACTGCAAAGAACCATCCGACAGAAGTTAGGGGATGATTTGAGGTATGATGACACGAGTGGTTAATGACCTCTCGACCTTCACGGGAAACGAAACAATAATGTGGTTAATTATTAGACTATAGGGGTTACTAATGGTCACATTTCTGACAGGAAATGGTATTAAAATATCCCCTATGGTCTGCGTTAATGTGCACTTTTCCAAAGTGAAGCTTACCAAATGAGTATACACATGTTTTATTCACCCAGGAAATCTCAAGACGCGGTGTTTTAAGGCAGTTCCTTCTCACTCAAACCGCCCATTGCCAGAAACCGCTTACTCCCGTACAGGGTCGCGGTGATCCGGAGCCTATTCCGGCAGACACAGGGCACAAGGCAGGGCTATTCCAGCGATGGGACGCCAGTCCATCACAGAGCAATAATAATAATAATAATTCAATTTATATAGCGCCTTTATTATGAGGCGGTAGCGCTACTCACTGCGCAGACGCCCCCGCCCAGCCCCCCGTATAGATGGGTGACAAGTAGAGGAGTGAGTGAGGCTCACTACTCTGCAGAGTCGAGGCCCTCTTTGTGTCCCGCCTTCTGGCCACTTTGCGGCCCAAGCCACCCAACACCTGGTATCCTCAACCAGACTCAGCCCTGCTCGCTCCCGAGATCTGACAAGACGGAGCGTCCGGGGTGATTCGGTCACTTTACGAACACCACCGTGAACGTGTCACGCGAGGGGCACGGGCCCCAAAACAGTGGTGCTTGACGCATCACGTTTTGTGCCACGCATCATAAACAAGAGACGGTAGAACAGTGATATTCTAGACCACATCAAGACCTGAGTGTAAATCTGATCTCACCTGCAGAGACGAGGTCGCCCATAACACTTTTACAATGTGGCTCTTGCCAGACAAGAGTGAGGGTTTCCAGTGTACCTTTTTTGTAAATGAGTGCTGCCATAGGTTAATTGGCCTGCGGACTAAATTTCCCCCGGTTACCTGCGATGGACTGGCGTCCTATCCTCGGTATAGCCCTGCCTTGCGCCCTGTGTCTGCCGGGATAGGCTCCGGCGTACCGCGACCCTGTACAGGATTAAGCGGTTTCTGACAATGAATGACAGAGCACCGTGGAGGCCAGAGCCGTGACTATTGGACACCATGCTGTCATCTTGAACATGATATTGTCAACACGGTGACGCGTTTTACATTTTGTCAGCTAAATATCTTAGCGGTCAGTAGGTAATAGCAATCAATATGAGCTGGTTGCCCCCTGCATATAATAGAGTTCAAAGGAAATATATTGAGAGATTAAAGGATATCATGTGTTTCACAACCTTTTAGTATATTCAAAGTAGCCTTAATCATTTATTTTCTGTTGCTTTGGTTTTTATTGTTTTGTCTTTCGTTGTTGACATGCCGTCCTCTTCGCGGCCCTTGTGCAGCGCTTTGTGACCCTCGGGTGAAAGGCGCTATATAAATTGAATTATTATTATTATTACTGTGTCGTGTTTATTGTGTCGTTCAATTTCTTTGCGTACGTAACCTCCACTTGACCTAATAAGGGCTCGTAGAGATCCATTACTCATTGTGAACGTGAGCCAAGTGAACTGTCGTTGAGTAGATATTATCACTCGTAGTGTTGTGAGTTACGTTGTTTGGTGGCAGTGTTACAATGGTAAGTTTTGCCTCACAGCAACAAGAGCCTGGGTCCGATTCCTGATCATGGTTGTGTGAAAACGAGGATTCACACGCACCCCCATATACAGCAGAATGTAAACCTCATTGGTTCTCGGTAGTGATTCATGTTGACTCAAAACCAATTGAACCGGTTACAGTTTTCCCAAACCTAGCGGCTATTCCCACCTCTCCCAATATGACTGGCCAACAGGAAAGAGTGGCAGGTCCCCGATTGACCCTATAGGCCCTATAGAGGGGATCTAGAGCTCCCCATAGTGGAGGCCCTGTTTGTCAGCAGTGGTGTGAGCAGTCATCCCATGGCACCTGGGTCTGTCCTGTGACCTTCTCCTGCACCTAGCCTGGCACAGCAGTCAGCCCATGGCACCTGGGTCTGTCCTGTGAGCTGTCAGCGAGCCTTCGACACTTCGCGTGGCCTCGGATGGCACCTAGCCTGGCACAGGCGCCGTGGAGACGTTACCGCCACTTATTGGCGAATGGCGGTTGTTGTTCATACTGAAACTCTGTTTATGAGTTTAGGTCATGTGAAAAAAAGTGTGTAAGTGAAGTGCACCCGTAGATATGTTGGAGCAAACGAGCGAGCACATGCATCACTTACCTTAAAATATGGTACCGACGTTTTGCTGAGGCTTACACTCAGCTTCATCAGGGCTTGCTCGTTTGCTCCAACATATCGACGGGTGCACTTCACTTACACACTTTTTTCACATGACCTAAACTCATAAACAGAGCTTCGCTATGAATAACATTGGTCATGAAAGCCTAAGAGTTAATGTTGGCGGTGGTTGTTGTTGGGCAAGTATCTGTCGAGCTGCATCGCCACCTTCCGTAGGGCCGGAGCTACCCTTAGGCCAACCGGGCGCACACCTCAGAGTGGCGCATTACTGACCTTTAAGGGTCATAATCAAAGATTGATTATTACCGCAAGATTGGGCAATCGGGCCAATGCTGGGGTAAATGGGCCCTAGTGAAGTTACTGGTAAATCATGTGAATTTGAAGTACTAACACGTGGTACATTTGCTCTCTTATGATATACATTTCATCTCTCAATGAAATTTTTATATCTCAGAGAAGTTTTAGGGACTTTGAATTATATTTAGGATTTTTTATTCATGTAGATGTCATTTTGTGTTTTTGTCGACAGCATAACTGTTTTTTCTACAAAACTTCTGTTTTTAAAAATTTAAGTTGGCAAATTTTTTTGTGGATAGGGCATGCAAGTAGCTCCCCTTGCGTTTGGCGCAAAATAGTCTGGAGGCGGCCCTGGCCACGAGATTATAAACATAAAATTAACTCGCAGGCTTTCATGACCAATGTTATCCATAGTGAAGCTCTGTTTGTGAGTTTAGGTCATGTGAAAAAAGTGTGTATTACCTAAACTCACAAACAGAGCTTCACTATAGTTTATAAACATGTTTGCAGCGCGCGGTGATGCGGTCGTTAGGTTTAAACGCAGGGTTAGAATGACGCATGGGTTTTATAATGAAGGCTTTCCACTTGGATTTTAGATCGCCGAGGTTCACAGGTTTTATTGGTGTTTAAGCTGGCGTCCGTTTAACGCCCAGCACATCAAGTCCCTCTCATTCAAGATAGCCTGGGGTAGCATTGTTAACGTTGGAAAAACTGGGTCAGTATTGTAAGATGTTTACGTAACGGTGGAAAAACACCGTTACATTTATGAATTATCCAACGTGTTTACTTGGCCGATGAGAAGAGATACCTGTCACGGCACCGGTACACGTCGACCAGTGCTCATCAATGTACGGGGGTGTGAGAGAAACGGCATTTCGATCCTCTATATGTCCTGTACATATGGCAGCATTGACAATAAAGTTGGAATTGAATTGAATTATCAGTCATGATCTATCCGCTGTTTGCTGTGTCACCGTCCCTCCTGGCCAATTCCACGTGCTCCTCCTGCACGCGAGATAATCTCATGGCTACATCTCCTGGGCCCCTCACTGACGCGCTCTCCCCTCTGCTATCTCCGCACGCATCCAAGGGCCACTCAGACAGTTGCAGATAGATAGATGTTTATTATTACAGCATACAAATACCCAGTGAGCTTGCAAGCTCTTTACGGGACTCCTGCGACACAACAAACATGCGAAATGCTGACTATAATTAAAATATATACAAGATTAATAAAATTTAAATCAACCAACAAAAATATTTACACATAGCAAAAACATTTACACATAATTGTGGGTTAACATCCTCGTGTGCCGGTCAGGGGCTTGACAACTCGCATTGTCTTCCCTCTCGCGTTGGTGAATGTGAAGGTGTTTTTTGAGAGGTCGTCGGTGACCAGGCTGAGACCATCGATACGTCACGTGAGAAGCCAGTTGAAGGCAGCGGGTTTGTACCCGGCGTCTGCGCGGTGCCAGCTCAGTGGTTTGACCTCTCGGCCACCCGGCCACGTGTGCTCTATTAATGTTGAATCGTCAGGCTCACGAGTATGCGTTTAATCATGTAGGTTCTAGTCTTGGTGTGTGCGAATTATATATTCGCACACACCAAAGGAACGCTCGACACGGCTACCCCCCTCCCTCCACTCACCGGCACAGACGACATATACAGGAGGCTACAGCAGTAAAGCCCTATGTCACAATACGAGTGTAGTTTAACATAGGCCTCAAATCAATTAAGTTGTTTTCAGTACCGTGTGATTGATTTTTTATTATCCTTTACGCGTCAGAAACAATGTGTTGTGGGTCGGACCTGGCCGGCAGCCCGTACGTTCTGCAGCCGTGACTTATGGAAAGAAAATACATGCCCTGCCCTACAGGCTTTCTAGATTAATGGTCTTCAGTCGCAATTGTTTAATCAATTTCAGCTTGGGTAGGTTTAGACTTTGTTCACTCACATATTCACGCTGTGGCATATTAAACGAGTGCTCCTTGCTATCCTGACACTGCGGCGTTCATAGCCACCCATGAATTACACGCCGCTCGAGAGGCAATGTGTAACATCACAAAGTGAACTTTCAGCTCTGCAGTAGGTCATTTAACTGCAACATGTATAATTAAATGGACAAACAAATAGGAAAACGAGTTGTGTTATCACTTAAACACTTTTAATCTATAAACCCCGAGAACATTGAAATTAACGTTTTAATGTATCATTTGTTAAGTGACTGAAGCTTGGACCATTTTTAACATCAACGGGACTCATTAGTACAATATCATCAATAATCTACCCAGCAGAGTCTCAATGAGTCTGAAGACTCTTTTTAGAATGGTCCTGCATTGTCTGTCCGTATTGAAGGTACGTGGTTCGAGTCATTCATAGGCACCAATTTGATCTGCACAACACCAAGGCTTTTGTCTTATTTTAAATATGTGTGGGAGGACATCAGAGTACGCAGAGAAAACACACCTGAGCAAGTGACACTCAGAATTTCTGTCTCCCGGTCACCTAACCGCCCCACGACTACACGACCTGGCAAGCCCTGGTCATCCATCCATTGTCAGAACCACTTAATCCTGAACAGGGTCGCGGTGAGTCGGAGCCTATCCCGGCAGAAACAGGGCGCAAGGCAGGGCTATGCCCATCCTGGGCAGAGATTTGTCCATAGACGGGGCGAGTCTCTTGGTGTGAAGTGGATGCGGCGTAGCTGTTCGTCTCCTCCATTATCTACTCGCTTTACATTAATCTAACCGGAGCTTTTATAAACAAATCCCCCGATTATTATTTTTGCACATTTATTATAAAATGTTAATTTTCTCCAAAAAAGTGTAATATGGTACATCATTATTCTGTCAGATTGTTTTCAAACCTTTCTATTTGCATACCGCTGCTTATTGTTTGTTTCAGATTTAATTGCGTTAGTCTATAATTAGTACCGCTGTTAAAGATTCAAATTGTTTCCGTCGGTGTTAATTACCAGTAATGCACACTCCGGAGCTTCAGATTTGCTATCGGCTGACGTTATAAGAATGTTGCATTAAATCAACGCTTACCACAATCTGAAATTTCTCAGTGCAATTAACGACAATAGTAATTCATGGCCATTGTGAAGCCACCGCGCAATGAAGGCGTTTAGCCGTCACCATCAGCCACAGCTGGGTGTGCAATTCAGGCTGCCGAGCTTACAGAGGCCGCCGTCTGACCGCCACAGATCCCTCTTTGCGTTGAGTGAACCAGGAGAAAATAAATCACGTGTGCCTATCGCCACTTACGACTGGATTTTTACTCTGTCATTAAATGGCCTTCGGGTGCATGAGCAATATAGGGTGGCGAATTGGAAACGTCAGAAGACACCCAGCACTTTTTTTTTTCTATGAGGTGCAGACGTTACCCATGTGTTTGTTGCGTCAACGCAGGAATCCCATGACGAGCTTGCAAGCTCACTGGGTATTTCCCTGCTTTGTAGCCCCTCCCCCGGGGCTACAATGGCGGCGCGTTCCCTACGCTGCAGCCACTCTCAGACCAAAGTACGGTGTTTTCATGTTTTTAATGTT
>JAZEWU010000050.1:4341719-4369392 GCA_036362915.1 Geotria australis | reverse complement strand
GACAGTAAACAACGCCGGGTCTGAGAGAAACGGTATTTCGATTCTCTGTATGTCCTGTACATATGGTAGAGTTGACAAATAAAGTTGAATTGAATTGGACAACAGCTCCTGGCCGAGAATCGGGCACGCGGTCACGTGATCCTCCCTCCATCACCCCCTTCGCTCGTCGCGTTGTTAGCATTCAGGCGTCTCGTCTAAACGAAGAGGGGGGCCGCCTTAAGTGTGGAACCAATCAATAATGTGAACCGCTGACCCGCTCCCCCCCGCGCACGCTCGGCAGATGGACTGCTCCGCATCAAACATAAACGTGGCTCTCGCATGGGAGCGCTCTCAGTGCCGCCGGTCCGCGGAGGCAGCGCGACACCGCGACACAGCCGCCGCCCTGCCGCCGCCGTCGCCGCTCAGCCAGGTAAGGAGCTGCGCCGTGCTGGTGAGCCAGGTCGGGGGCGACGCGCGGTGCTGCTGCTGCGTCTGAGGCAGCTCGGGGTGCTATTCCGTGCAGCCGCTGAGCCAAGTGGGGCAGCTCTGCGGTGCTGTGCGCGGGATGGTCCGGTTCCACTCGCTGCGAGAGTGGGCAGGCGGCAAGCGGCTAGAGCGTGCGTGTGAGCATTGTGTGTGGATGACACCGCGATGTGGGGTTACTACATGGGACGGCCAGAGACAAGAACGCGTGATCGCGAGGCATTCGCACGCACTGTGCGGGGAGCGGTGCATGTGTGCGAGTGTGTCCTGTACGTACAGAACACACGGGGAGCGGTGCATGTGTGCGAGTGTGCTGGCAGGTTTGTCGCCGAGTGTTCTGTACGTATGTGTGCGCTTGGTGTGCGTTGCCGCTGACAGCACTTGACCCGACAGCCTGTGAAGGCTATATTGGAGGGGGGGTGGTGTCTTTGTCTTGTGTTGTCACGAACAGCACTTGACCCTGCAGCCTGTGAAGGCTATAGGGGGGTCTTTGTCTTTGTTGTCGCTATGATACACGGTGGTTGTGAATAGTTTAGCCAATATGAAACAAGTGTATTCAGGAGGGAATTATGTGTTAGCAACCCGGCCTTACGGATTATATGAACGGGGTTATATACAGTGCATGATTTAATTCTGTAAGTGTTGTATCTATGTAGTGTACACTGTTGTTTAATCATTTAGGTTAAGATTAACAAGCATAAGCACTTGATCTAATTGCATTGCTATATCTTCAATACAGTTGCACTTGGCGAATTCACAATTATGCAGAGTGAGTGTGATGTCTGTATGCACACAGAACTGTTATCGTTAAAACGGATTAAATCGCGTTTTTTTTCCCTAGAACAGTGTAATTAACCCCGGATAATTTCCTCTGCTGAGAATTTTGTTTCGCTGTCGCCTCTGCTCAAATGTGTCCGTCGACATAATAACGACCAGTACGGGGGTCGAGGCAGAAGGGTTCACGTCTCGCGATCCCTGTCAAGTAATACTTGGTATCACCTGCAAATTCTACCAAACACTTCGAAGCCAAGGAGCTGAAAGACAACGATGTCCAGAAGCTCAACAGATGCCAGTCTGTAGCAAGAAGAGAGGCCAATGCCCGCCTTTACAGCCAGCACTGACTATTACATTTTCAGAGACCGCTTCTTAATAATAATATCATTATTATTTTCCTGTTGTTTTTGTGTCCTATGTCTTATAATTTATCGCTATTGCTTGACTCTCAGTTATTCTGTCTCCCCGTTGTTGGCTTGCCGTTCTCTCCACAGCTCGGATTATACAAAACAAATTCTTGCTGATTTACCGTTCTCTCCGCAGCCCTGTGCAGCGCTTTGTGAGCCTTGGGTGAAAAGCACTCTGTAAATGCTATTATTATATCTCTAAATGTTGAAGGGCTGTCTGCAACTAAAGAAGAAGTTGTTGCAATGGGAAACTGTCATATAACCATCACGCTTCGAATAATCGAATCGAACGCTTCGGTAATAGGATCCAACCGCCTGTGTTGAAAAAATAATGAAGAAAAGTGGGAATAATAGCAAAGATGTCACTTATTAATGCAATTACTCATTCATTAATTGTCAGAAACCGCGTAATCCTGTACAGGGTCGCGGTGAACCGGAGCCGATCCCTGCAGACACAGGGTGCAAGGCAGGGCTTTATCTATCTTCTTCTTTGCAATTCTTCGAAGCACGATGGTCAGCTTCTGGACATCGTTGTCTTTCAGCTCGGCTTCGAAGTGTTTGGTATGATGGGACGCCAGTCCATCACAGGGCACCGGGGGTAATTTAGTCCGCAGGCCAATTAACCTATGCAGCAGCGTGTCTTAAGACCGTGGGAGGAAAACCGGAGTGCCCGGTGGCGAAAACCCACGCGGGCACGGGGAGAGAATATGCAAACTCCACACAGAAAGGGCACCCGAGCGAGCCGAGCGAGATTCGCTACTCCACCGTGCCGCCCCCCACATGCAATAGCCGCGCCACTGAATCACACGAACGTTGATTACGGCCTTAAGCTTGCAAAATAAACGGTGATCGTGATGCGAACGAGACTTTACTCCGTGGCGTCGGTAGCGTAACGCACATCGCGCTGCGTTCGACGGTGCACCAGTGTGGGTCTCGCTCTCCGCGTGGCCCGTCGCCGGCTCGCGGTGAGCGGCCGCGCCGGTGACCCGCGTCTCGCGCCCTGTCGCCGCTCCGCGGACGAGACACCGACCGGGCGGCCAGTCGGTCGGTAGGCACCGAGCGCCGTTGTTGCGCGCTGAGGATGGATCAAAAGACAAAGGCAAAGATCCCCTATATAGCCTTAACAGACTGTAGGGACAAGTGCTGTTAGCGAGTAGCACCTATGAAGGTCGACACGGCACACGAGGGGGTGGGTGACCAGCACCACGAAGACCAGGTGCAGACGGTTGATTGAACCCAGTCGCGTGCAACTTAAAGCACGTGAGAACTATTATTGTTCTACCGATCTAGGTTTGGGGGGCGGCACGGTGGCTTAGTGGGTAAGCGCTGTCGCCTCACAGCAAGAAGGTCCCGGGTTCGAATCCCCGGCTCGGGGGCCTTTCTGTGTGGAGTTTGCGTGTTCTCCCCGTGTCCGCGTGGGTTTTCGCTGGGCACTCCGGTTTCCTCCCACCGTCCAAAGACATGCTGCCAGGTTTATTGGCTCGCTGAGTAAACTGCCCCAGGTGCCCTGCGATGGACTGGCGCCCCATCCTGGGTATAGCCCTGCCTTGCGCCCTGTGTCTGCCGGGATAGGCTCCGGCTCACCGCGACCCTGTACAGGATTAGGCGGTTTCCGAAAATGGATGGATATAGGTTTGTCATGGTGGCTGGATTCACGACGGTTGCTCTTCAGAGCTGTTCTTTTTCGGGATAGCCGTGTCACTGAGCGATCTCCCTCTCTCCCTCGCGACGTTTCGCCTCCCACATTGGAAGCATCTTCAGGCCTTCTAGTTGTACAGTATATGGAAACTGACCGGTTATAACGGTAACAGGGAGATCGCTAGACGCGGCTATCCCGAAAGAACCGCTCTGAGGAGCAACCGTCAAACATAATTTGTCACTGCCAGATAGGGCTTCTCTACGCCGTGTTAGCCAAGAGGAATGTTTGTCCATCACACGACTCCGTGTGGATTGCTAGCTGGCGAAGGAGGGACGGTTGCCCATCCACCCACGTTCTAAACCGCTTGTCCTGGTGCGGGTGGCGGCGGCAGCAGTCCAAGGAGAGTGAACCAGACATCCCTTTCCTCAGCAACAGATTCCAGCTGTTCATGGGGGTGATTCCCAAGCGTTCCCAGGCCAGCCGAAGCATATAATCCCTCCAGCGTGTCCTGGGTCCGCCTCTAGGTCTCCACCCAGTGGCTTGCCCACTGATGTGAATCCTAAGTATGCATTCATGCATTGTCAGAAAACGCTTAATCCTGTATAGGGTCGCGGTGAGCAGGAGCCTATCCCGGCAAACACAGGGTGCAAGCCAGGGTTATACCCAGGATCGGACGCCAGTCCATCACAGGGCACAAGGGGCCAATTTAGTCTGCAGGCCAATTAACCTACGCAGCAGCATGTCTTTGGACTGCGGGAGGAAACCGGAGTGCCCGGCGAAAACCCACGCGGACATGGGGAGAACATGCAAACTCCACACAGAAAAGCACCCGAGCCGTGATTCGAACCCGGGGCCCTTCTTGCTGTGAGGCGGCAGCTCCACCTCAGTGCCGCCTCAAGCAAGGATGTGAATGGAGAGCTCCGTTCGTGGTGTTGGGAGCGCTGGCCGTGACCCGCGTGACGAGTCTGACCGTCGTCTCTGCGTGCCTTATCTACAGCTGGAGGAAGACTCCTTCTCCTCGTGATTAAGAATCATTCTCTCGGCCCACAGCAGCGCTGACGCCGTGGGTTAAATCTCGCTCCTGGGCGCCGTGACTGAGCCTCCTGCTCACTCGCGCAGTTTGTCTCCACTGTCGCCGGCCACAAAGCGCCGTTGAGGCAGCTGCAGTATGCAAATTAGCAAAGCACATTCAAACATGGGTGGTGCACGGTGGCTTAGCGGTGAGTAGCGCCGCCGTCTCACGGCAAGGAGCACCCGGGTTCGTATCCCGGCTCGGGTGCCTTTCTGCGTGGAGTTTGCGTGTTCTTCCCGTGTCCGCGTGGGTTTTCGCCGGGCACTCCGGTTTCCTCCCGCAGTACAAAGACATGCTGCTGCTGCACAGGTTAATTGGCCTGCGGATTAAATCACCTCCGGTGCCCTGTGATGGACTGGCGTCCTAGCCACGCCTTGCGCCCTGTGTTGCCGGGGGATGAGCTCCGGCTCGCCGCAACCCCGTACAGGATTAAGCGATTTCTGACAATGGCTGGAGGGATGGACGGACGTTCAAACGTGGTCCGGCAAAGAGATGCAACGTCTAAACGTACATCTGAGACCCCGCGTCCCAGCCTGGACGCCGTGGGGTCTTTGTGAGAGAGCGTCACAGACGCGTCGCCGGGCTGGACGTGAAGACGCGACTGCCGCTGTGTGCATTAAAGCGGCAGGCGTCAACATGAAGGCGGTGACCCAGGGCGAGGGAGGCCCGCGTTTATGCTTGTGTTGTCTGTGAGAGTAACGGCTTCGTCGCGGTCTGCACTGCCATCCTCCCTACACCGATGGCGCTTGTGACGTCGGTGTGCGCTTGGACGTTTGTTTCGTTAAACGGATAGCGTTTAAATCTTCTTCTTCTTTGCGATTCTTCGAAGCACGATGGTTAAACTACAGTTTCCCATTTCTTTACACAGTTCTTTGCATTTTTGTTGAACTTTGCAAGGTCTTTTGAGCTGCAGAGGTTGGGTAGTAGAGCGCAGACAAGGCAGTGTTCCATAGTATGGTCTGCTTCTCCACATTCACAGGTGGTTGGGCCGGTATTGTAGCCCCATCTGACCAAAGCATCTTTTGATCATCCCGTTGTAGTTCTCAGGCGGATTAGGGTCTTCCACTGAATCCATGGTGCGTCTGAGCCAGGAGGGAGGTCTTCAGCAGGGGGGATTCCCATGCCAGATTTATAACCTGTGATGGACTGGCGTCCCATCCTGGGTATAGCTCTGCCTTGCGCCCTGTGTCTGCCGGGATAGGCTCCGGCTCACTGTGACTCTATACAGGATTAAGCGGTTTCTGACAATGGTATGGTATATTTATATTGCGTGGCACATGTTCATGCGATGTCAAAAGTATTAATTCGAAGAAAGAAAGACTCGGAGGCGTAGCGAGGAAATCGCAGAGGCGGAGGAGGCAGCCGGGTGGTCTGCCGACACCAACAAATTTGCACACATTGCGTTCTATATTTTATGATGTTATCGGCCAACTAATTCGTGTTTTTTTTAATTCGTGTTACCACGCACACGAAACGCCACCGCAACCCCAAACGCGGGTTTTGTTTCCGCAGCGAATAAATGTGATCGCACGGCACCTCACCGCGGTGTAAATGTATCCACGGCGTGTTTGCTGTGTCGCGGGAGTCCCGTAAAGAGCTTGCGAGCTCGCTGGGTTTTTTTTTTCTGCTGTAATAATAAACATCTATGACGGCATCTGGGAGAGGGAGCGCGCCAGGGAGGGCGGCGGCTTTCCAGACCCGGCCGCGATCTCAGCGACCCAGCGTCACGGCCGCTTGTTGAGCAAGTCGGGTGACTCACGGGCAGGCTAACGCGCGGCTGGAACGATGCCGAGGTGCAATGGCTATTTTTCTGACCGTAATATTATATAAACAGCCCGTTGTCAGAAATCGCTTAGCCCTGCTGCACAGTGTTGCGGTGAGCCGGAGCCTATCCTGGTAGACACAGGGTGCAAGGCAGGGCCACAGCCAGGATGGGACGCCAATCCATCACAGGGCACCGGGGGGAATTTAGTCCGGAGGCCGATTAACCTATGAATGTAGTGGTTGAACTCCGTGGTTGTGCAAAGGCGGTGTGCTTCCTTGGCGGCAACGCTGACGACAAGAACGCGTAGGCGTCACGTCTTTACGTTGTTTTCGCACATTGTCAGGTGTTTGCAGACGATAATATATTGTTGTTATTGGCTAAAACGATAATATATTGTTGTTATTGGCTAACTAAAACGAGATTGGGTTTTTTAAAAACATTTAATTGCATTGCAACTTTTTTTTTTTACCGTACTTTTAGCCACATTGTCTTAACAAGATTTCACACATTCCTGAGCAAATGTTTATTTTATTTAGTGTAATGCAAATGCATTCCTTTATCCAGCAGAGTCCTTATTCTATCACAATATTATGCAATGAATCCCCCGGGGAACAATGTAGTGCCACCTGTTTCTATCAAAGAGAAATGCATCAACATGAAACCCCAGCAAGTGGTGATTGTGAAATCGATCCAATGTTGTTCAGACAGGTTTGATGGATTCACGTGCATCTTGACCAGGTAGTTTAATGGTCATTTTTTGAAGCAGCGTTTTACATAAAACCCACAGCTTGACCATGGCGGCAATTGGGGTTCTGCATTGTGGTGGGTGGATGGATTCAGGTCCTTGTGGATTCTGTTTAATTGTGGCCAGAAACAAGTTTGGATGGAGAGTCACCTCCTGCACAAGTCCTTCTATAAAGCACAGCGGACACAACTGAGACACTCACTCGCATGCTGCAGTGGATTTTACTTTGACTTGCATCGTCATACTTTTCCGATCAGTGAAGCTTTGTTTATGAGTTTAGGTCGTGTTAAAAAGGTGTGTAAGTGAAGTGCACCCGTCGATATATTATAATAATAGCGTTTTATATAGCGCATTTCACCCGAGGGTCACAAAGCGCTGCACAAGGGCCGCGAAGAGAACGGCTTGTCAACAACGAAAGAAAAAAACAACCAATAAAAAACCAAAGGAACAAAGATTAAATGATTAAGGCTGCTTCGAATACACTGAAAGGTCGTGAAACTGACGCATGTAAACACTCACAGACTCATGCAGACACTCATGGGCACATTTAGCTTCATACAGACACCACATATAGAGATATGTTTATTATTACAGCATTCACACACACACAGACTCGTGCAGATGGATTACTTACCTTAATCGACGGGTGCACTACACTTACACACCTTTTTTCACATGACCTCAACTCATAAACAGAGCTTCACTATGGATAACATTGGTCATGAAAGCCTACGAGTTAATATTCCGATCAGGAGACCTACGCAGCCACTTTAGCTTATTGGTATTTTCTTTCAATTATTTTCATGTTGTTTATATGAGCTGGCATTAATCCCGTTTTCTTGGAATGACTCAGTGGCTATTAATAGGTAACTATTATTTGCCTATTAAAACACTGGTTATCACAAAACATTTTGTAATTGTTATTCTCGTAAGGCCCATGATGTAGTGCAATTTCCCATCCTAATTGAGTGTTATGATGATAATGAACCATTACTGATTCCAAGGATAATTGTCATAACTTTACTTAAAATTTACTTTTTTCTTTAATATGGACTTAAGTAAAATGTCAAATCGTTGCCGCAAATAGTTGTTATGTTTTTCGAAGACATTGACACCTGTCGTGGTTTAGCGTGGATTGGCAGCCATTAAAGTCTTCATATTGTTCATATTGACAGCAGCGTGTAACGCCAATGCCTTGTCTTAAACACGCACATCCACCGGCATATCCTCTTGCGGCGTTTATTATCGTAGCGGTGCTTGTGAAGCGCTCATTCGTCCAGACGGAGTTCGCCCCTTCCTCTGGAAGCGTCGCACGCTTAGCCGCTCTCTTGCGACGAAACTGGAGGCTTAAGTTGGCTGCAAGAAATTTAGAAAAATATTGACCATCTGCCGTGCAGACTCGGGATTATATTGCACAGTAGCGACGGCGCCATCGAACGACTGTTTCCAGAATGTGTCTTTACATTCGAGTGCGGCATTGAAGGTTCTGAGCGCACCCAAGGCTGGAGGCAATTAACATTGAAATCTTATCTGCTGCTGTCTGGGAGTGCAACATGTGTACATCCACCAAAGTACAGCCACATTCATATTTAATGCTTAATTTCCATGGTAATTGAATTTGCGTCCACGTTGATTCTCTTTATTTTGCGATTATGCCATCGACGTGACTCATTACCACAGTTACACACACACAGCTAAGGATAAACAATACTGCAGTATTATGCTGATGTCGGTTTTCACGGCTCGATTCTTGATGGTTGCTCTTCAGCATCATCAGACGTTATGACGCCTGATGATGCGTCCAACTGTGGTAGGCCAGACGTCGCGAGGGAGAGATGGAGATCACTCGACACGGCTATCCCGAAAGAACAGCTCTGAAGAGCAACCAGCATGATTAAGTTTAAAGCATTCAAACAAGCGGTGAAAAATAATCAAGTGGCAAAACAATGAACGCGCGAAATCAAAGCTCACTAGAACTTGTCCTGGTGAGCGTGGTTTGAGAAGCGTTCCACGTGACACGGTTTGTAGTGAAAACTCACTGGCAAGCCTCGCTTCCGAGAAGATCACTTTAAAATTCTGTGCGAGCGTGCGTTCCGTACGAAGCGTGCTTTCAATTGACGCTGTGAATTGACGGTGTGAACACCCCACATTAGGAGACGGGTGACTCATTGGGCCAAATGATGTGTTTATTGGGAGCCAAGCCTCATGTGACCCTGGCTCTCATCCCGGCCAGGGAGGAGTGGCCCAGAATGCAAATCACGAGAGGCATTGACAGATCTGCTCGGCGGTAATCACGACAGTCTGAGTGCAGTCAGCCAGAGAACTTGGTTGTCCAGCACTGAAATATGTTGGCCATTTATTTATTAGTTATTTTGTCTTGAGCGCCACACCAACACAATGCAATGTCTATTCCATCCATCCATTTTCAGAAACCGCTTAATAATAATAATGATAGCATTTTATATAGCTCCTTTCACCAATCCTGTACAGGGTCGCGGTGAGCCGGAGCCTATACCGGCAGACACAGGGCGCAAGGGAGGGGTATACCTAGGATGGGACGCCAGTCCATCGTAGGGCACCTGGGGCAATTTACTCAGTAGGCCAACTAACCTGGCAGCATGTCTTTGGACGGTGGGAGGAAACCGGAGTGCCCGGCGAAAAGCCACGCGGACACGGGGAGAACGTGCAAACTCCACACAGAAAGGCCCCCGAGCCGGAGATATGAACTCGGGGCCTTCTTGCTGTGAGGCGGCAATGCTACCCACTAAGCCACCGTGCCGCCCCGCAATATGTATTCCAGCCTTGCTATCCCACGTTTTGTATCGTGATTCCGATGCCGATTATGCGGCAAACTCCATTAAGGGTCGACTAGAACTATACGGCATCATGATGTCGGTTTTCACGGCTCGATTCGTGACGGTCGCTGTTCAGAGCTGTTCTTTCGGGATCGCCGTGTCACGTCACTGAGCGATCTCCATCTCTCCCTCGCGACGTTTCGCCTCCCACGCTGGAAGCATGATCAGGCGTTATGGTTGTTTGTGGAAACTGACCGGTTATAAAGGTGAGCGACAAAGGCGGAGGGGGGTTCCTTCCCTCTGCCTGCTTGATCCCACAGTTGGTCCTTTGTATGGGTAGACTCCTTCGATCACCGTTGCAGCTTAGACGCTGAGTGTGAAATCAAATATCTATTTGTCGATCGACAAAGGCGGCCGGGCGTGATGCCGGCCATCCACCTCCTCGTGTGCCGTGTCGACCTTCATAGGTGCTACTCGCTAACGGCACTTGACCCTACATTCTGTTAAGGCTATACGGGGGATCTTTGTCTTTGTGACGAGCGGAGGTTTGCTGGGATCGTAGCGCTGTGCGTCTGCGTCGCTCACTCCCCTCAAACGCGCGAAATTAGAAAACCACACAACAGGTTTATCAAACGTGGCCAACAGTCAAAATAGAAATTCGCTACTTGCGGAAACCACGATCGGATGAAATCTAGACTAATGAGCGTCACGTGAAACGCATTTTTCACTGCTGTACGCCAAATGATGGTGGCAGCGGGCCCAGTGGGACGTGTGTTGTGACAGTCTATAAACAACACTAATGTTTACACATGATTATATTGCAGAGAGGTTTAAACAGTATGGGCGCACGCCGGTTTGTGGGAGCGTCACTTACGATCTGGCATCCCTTACATTTAACAAGCGGTACCTTTTTTTATCGTACTACACTCGGTGCTCCGTGCAAACCTTTCCAAAATAACTTATTCTACTACAGGCCCATCGGCCTGAATGTTAGCTAATATGATTGTAAAGCGCCGCGCACGGCCTGCACTGCACGACCATTCATTGCGGCTGATTAATGAGCGGCCCGCGGGGTCTGACGCACGGACACACACTTATGTTTGGCTCCGATTCCGTTATCTACTCTCCGTTTCTATCGGCCACACTCTTTATTCTTGTGCTGCTCTCTTCTCTGCTCGTCTCATTAGCACGCCGTGGGCAACCAGGCTTGTGTAGCTCTTGCTAACACGTGCCCCCATCCCGTCGCTTCCGTCTCCTCGTTCACCCCTCGCTGTGCCCGTCTTCTTCTTCTTTGCGATTCTTTGGAGCACGACGGTCAGCTTCTGGACATCGTTGTCTCGCGATGGGTATTCCTCCGCGTGTCCATGTCACCGTCTCACCGTCCCTTCGACACTTCACGTGGCTTCAAGGTGCATATGGCCTGGCACAGGCGCCGTGGTGAGGTCACCGACACCTAGTGGCACTTGTCGGTTGGCGTGAGGCCACTTTGCGAGTCGCACCCTCAAGCCACAAAATCGTAAATGTCCTGAGTTCGCTCTTCAGCATAGCTGGGCTGTGCTGAAGTAGTACCTAATTGGCACGATAGTGAAGCTATATGTTTGTGAGTTTAGGTCATGTGAAAAAGTATGTAAGTGAAGTGTACCCGTCGATATGTTGGAGCAAACGAGCGAGCACATACAGCACTTACCTTAAAAGATGGTGCCGACGTTTTGCTGAGACTTCCACTCAGCTTCATCAGGGCTTGGACAAACCTCACTGAGTGGATGTGTCGGGTGGAGGCGGGTTTACGACGCTTATTATTTTTACGTGACCTAACCTATCAAAAGAGCTATACTATGGATGACATCGGTGACGAAAGCGTTCGTGTTAAACAGTCTAGAACCGACCACCAACATGCCCCCTATATCTGTACATTCACAACCCTTGTTGGACGAGAGACACAATTTGGAGAAACGAATGTTTAACTTCATCGTCAACGGCGAGATGAGAGCGAGAGATGTTGCGATACTCCGCAGAATCGAACAGTTTCATTTTAAAATGAAAAGTTTTCCATCGTTTAAATCGAATCAGACGCCGCAGACGACGCAAACGCGAGATGCGTCTCTGGGCAAACGTGGGGAGCGGAAGCCCAGATGAGACGATTGCCGGGAGATGTTGTATCGGAGAGAGTGGAGAGAACTCGAGAGCATTCAGCAGCAGCAGCCGAGTAGAGATAACAAACAGTCGCGGTAATTAATGTGAAGGAGATCTTGGGGGGGAAAGTAAAATTTAAATTAATTTGCTAGTCGCAGAGAAACCCCGGGAGTGTCTGAAACAGCTGTGTCTGCAGCCGGAAAACGCGGGCAGGGATCACAGTGATCGTCACAGGTTCCTGTTGAATATTTCCGGGCAGCACGGTGCATAGCGCTGTCACCTCACAGCAAGAAGGCCCCGGGTTCGAATCCCGCCTCGGGCACCTCTCTATGTAGAGTTTGCGAGTTCTACCCCTGTTCTGCGTGGGTTTCTTCCAGGTTCTCCGGTTTCCTCCCACAACTAAAAATAAAAATCAATTAATTGTCCCATAACATCGTAATATACAGGACGCAGTGCCTGGCGGGTTGGCGTCGGCTAACTGCCTGGCATGTCTCCTCCCCCCGTCTGCAGGTTACCTCGCGCCTCTGAGTCGTTCTCGCTTAGAATGAATATCTTCGAAATTGAATGAATATGTGCGTGTTATAAATTGTATTGATTAATATCATCTTGAATGTAACATGGGTCATCAGCAATGGGAAACTGTCATATAACCATCACGCTTCGTAGAATCGAATCGAACGTGAATCAGCAATGACATGAATCGGCAGCAATGACGTGCTACATTTAATTGCAAATGAGTGCACATTTATCTGCACTCGAATAGTAATCCCGATGCTGAACATCCCAGTGTTGTGCTTTCGTGGAACAATGTTCTCTGCATGCTTCAAGCCATGTCTGATATATCGTTATTCAATCAAGTTTGACGCACCCGTCAATTTAATTACGCTCCTTCGGGCCCTTGCTACATGTTATATGTTTTAAACATTGCGGTTGTAGTGTTTGATCGTGCCAAAGACACTGAGAATCATTCTTTTACAAATGCTCCGCGCGCAACGGTCCCGCGACCTCGCTCGCGCGCGTGAATGATGATCACAGATCGTGTCTGTTTTTACACTGAGAGCGAAGATACACGTGTGTTTGTCACTAAGAGCGTTTGCGTGCCGGCCATTACACATCGGCATCATTGAAACCTAGTCCATAGCATAGCTCTTGTTATGAGATAGGTCACGTAAAAATAAGTGTCGTAAACCCGCTTCCACCCGACACAGCCAATTCGTAAGGGGTTGTCATGTGAACAACAGGTGCCGATTCGTTGCTACTTCAGCACACCGCTATGTTGGAGAGCGAACCCACAACATTTACGTGACATAACCCAGAAAAACAGCTACACTATGGGTAACATTGGTCACGAAAGCCTTCGTGTTAAATTAAAACCTCATGTTTGCGCTTCTCGGTCGCGGCACCCACAACCTGGAACAACCTGCCACACCTATCGCGTCAAACACAGTCCCCTACAGCCTTCAAAAAACTCTTAAAAAGTCACCGCTTCACCGACTCACAACAAACCGACTGAGCAGGGCTCCGCGCCTCCGAATCAACGGGTTGCAACGCGCCCGGAGAAAATGCGCCACGCGTTACAAAAGTAGATTATTATTATAATAAGTAGTATTAACCATGTAGCGTTACGCTGCTCTATGGGAAGTGTACTCCTGGCACCCGGGGCAACGCTGCCCGTGTGTGGCTGGTGGCTTGAGGGCCCCACAGTGTACACGCGAGACGACAATACGCTGTTGTTGATTACTTTTTCAATGTTTCAGTCGGCCACGCACGCTGACACAGCGTGTATGCTGGCTTAATAATGTAGAAATACTCCTGTGTAGAGTTAAAAGTTAAACCGTACAAATGAACCACTTATTTTTCCCACACACACACACACAGAGAATAAATACAAACACGCATTTCTAAACATTTGTCTTGTCTTAGTTTAATTGGCACTTTTATTTTTCTTTACAGTGGCGCGTTTGCTGCGTATTGTAACAGTGGAGCGATCGCTGTGTAATATGCTCCTGTGGGTGAATTCAACGGGTCTCTCTTTATCAAGTGCCGCGATGTGACGCGTGCAGTCGTGTAGACGGGAGTCCACACGGCGGGCGCTCACACATTAAGCCGCGCGTTATTTGTTGCAAACGCTCAAAGAGTCAGCCGCATTATCACGGTCCAAACATCCACCAATACGATGTTTGCGCGCTTTGTACATTACTCACGAGCGGCGGTGCCGACGCGTCTCCTGAAGCATTGTGAATCGACAGCAGCCCGGAATTGGATGTGAGTGTTAATTATGCAAATTTAATAGGCGAATGAATGATTTTTTAAACTTTGTAAAGTGTTTATTTCCACTGAATATGAACACCGTGCAATAGGAACGAGACCGCCACTTTCTCGAAGGAAATGTTTGGCGCTCTTCTGATTTCAAGTTGAAACAAAGATCATTACGTAATAATTGTTAATTTAAATCTTCTTTTCGATTTGTCGAAGCGTGGAGACTGAGTGGCTATTCTGTAAAGGCTTCTATCCTTACTGGGCTGTAATAGATATCAAAGGACAACAGTAAGGACAATTTTTTCACATGACCTAAACTCCCAAACAGAGCTTCACTATGAGTAAGGACATGTTTGAGATTAACAAACACAGGTTTTAACACACCCTGCAGTCTCATTGACTGTGCGGTGACCTGTGGCAATATGGTGGCGTCGGCAAACCGCCTGGCTGCCTCCTCCACCTCTCTCCGTTTTCCTCGCGCCTTTGAGTCGCTCTGTCGTCGAATGAATACCTTCGACATTGAACGAATATGTGCCACGCGTTCTAAATTTAAAATTATAATTATTAACCTTGTCATGTGTCCTCTGGGTTGGTTTCTGCGTTGGCCATCACAGCATTAATCGCGGATTGTTGCCACAGGAATTGAACGTGTGATTTTCACGCGTGACCAAACGTGTAAGTGGCCTGAACACGTTGGGCATGGCGAGGTCACGTGGGGTGATGGATCGGTCGTGAAATTGCACGGCAGCGGGCAACAGGTAATTATGTTCCATCCATTTTCAGAAACCGCTTCATCCTGTACAGGGTCGCGGCAAGCCGGAGCCTATCCCGGCAAACACAGAGCGCAAGGCAGGGGAACACCGAGGATGGGACGCCAGTCCATCGCAGCCGCAGCCCTTGTGCAGCGCTTTGTGACCCTCGGGTGAAAGGCGCTATATAAATTGAATTATTATTATTAATTATGTTGGCGATTCTAAACGTACTTTGTTAGATAAATACGTTGTAAACTACTTAGCATTTAAAAGGTACGGTGTGCCAGTTACTTAAACATTCCAATTAATTGTTCGTTAATTTAACATTCCTTTGAATTATTGACGTGATGGATGACTGACGCTGAGAAATAACAGCTGTGGTAACCATCGGGCATTGCGAAATCACATGCCACGGCGATTTCAGGCTGAAAATCATTAATTCAGTCATTACCAGTACCCGCTTAGTCCCATAGAGGGTTGGTGAACTGGAGCCTATCCTGGCAGACACAGGGTGCGATGCAGGGCTATACCCAGGATGTGATGCCAGTACGTTGCAGGGCATTTGGGGCAATTTAGTTAGCCAGCCAATTAAGCTAGCGTCGCATCACTAGCGTCGCACCACTAGTTATTTGCTCTGGGCTGCGGAGCGTCCCCGCGACCTTACTCATGGCTCCTGGCAGCGAAGCGTGGCGACGAAGCCATCAGTCGGGGATTTTCGTTGCGACCGATAAATACCGGTGTCAGTCAGCTGGCCGTGACGGATAGAGTGCACGGTGTTTGAACGGCGGCGCAATCGGGACAAGTGTACAATTGTGGAACTTGTTTTGTTAGGCCACCGCTGGGGTGTTAGATTCTTTGTGTTTTTTTGCTTTGCCAACAAACGCATCGAAAACACGATTAGAAAATGGGGACTGGTTTTTGTTGCACAGATATAAACGTCCGGCAATAAATGTAGGTTTTTTTTTTAATGGTTTGCTCGCGACCCAAAGGGTCACCGGTTTCATTCACTCTCCCGGTCAGGCAGTTGAAACAATGTGCGACCGTTCTTAAACGCCCCATGTCTGTCGACCCAGCAATATAAATGTCCACTCCACAGTTGATCGGCAGGTTGCGTGTGGTAGGGCACAGTGTGGGAACTTCCTACATCCTCCCACATGTCAGGCCAGCATGAAAACATAGGCCAAATACCCTCGAGAGCAGGGGTGCTCAGCTTATTTTTCATGTCCTGGCAGCACCAGAAGCTAGCCATCGTGCTCCGAAGAATCGCAAAGAAGAAGAAGCACCGACAATACATTTCACGATGCATCACCCCTCCTGGTCGCTTCACTTCTCTCCCAGTTTTGCTCAAAGCGTCGCTCTACCTCCCGTGACCCCTCCACAAACAGTGCCGGATTTAGCCTTGGTGAGGCCCTAAGCTATATAAAGTTTTGAGGCCCCTTGTTAAAAAATTACACCAGATGATCTCACAAAACCTGAAAACATATATGCCTTTTAATTATGTAATAGCAAGGTGAAAAATACAAATTATTTTCAAATTAATGCATTTACTGACGATGGAAACGCATTTAGGAACTTTTTCACAACGGCGCGTAAACCAGGATAACGATGTGTACTTTCGTGCTGCAACCATAAATGATGGTACACTTTCTTAAATTTGGGCTTCAACCCTTCGTCGGTTTGTAATTCAACCAAATTCTTCTTGTTATTGGATTTCTGTTTCTTCAACACTTAAAAATGGGTATAAAACCCAATCTGGAATCTTCTTGAGGCCCCTGCGGATTGTGAGGCCTTAAGCTGTAGCTTGTTTAGCTTATGCCTAAATCCGGCACTGTCTGCAAACCTCTGAATGCATGCACACGAGTGGACATTACAGAGGGCTGCCAAGGAATGAGTCGGTTGTGGAGCTGGGAGGATTCAACAGCACTGGGAGGAACAGACGGCATCATTAATAAGGACCGCATCTGATAGCCAACAGAATTACTAAGCAGACATTGATAAATCACGCGCAACACTGCTGTAATTATAATGTGTGTTTCCAGGGTTTGATTCTGGTACTGAATGCAAATCTGCGTGGACAAGCATTTCAGACGGACACTATTTTGACGTTCATTGGCATGCGGGGTCACCTCGGTGTGAGGATAATGACGGCAAACGGAACACGTCACTCAAAGCACATTTCATGCTATAAGTGGGACGATGGCGTCCAAGCTGTAAACCAGTCAAAGTCTCGTGAGGAAGACGGGCTCAGAGGCAGGCGTGTGATTCCATATCGCTCATTAATAAGCAATGTTAATCTTAACCCGGGGCATTTTTGCCGCTTCACACCAAGAATACCCCGGGTTCGAATCCCGGCTCGGGTGCCTTTCTGTGCGGAGTTTGCATGTTCTTCCCGTGGCCGTGTGGGTTTTCCCTTTCCACTCCGGTTTCCGTCCAGAGTCCGAAGACATACTGCTGCATAGGTTAATTGGACTGCGAACTAAATTGCCCCCGGTGCCCTGTGATGGACCGGCGTCCCATCATCAATTCTCATGTTGTGTAGCAGGAATCCCGTAAAGCGCTTGCAAGCTCACTGGGTATTTTTATGCTGTAATAATAAACATCTATCTATATCTGTCATGGGTATAGCCCTGCCTTGCGCCCTGTGTCTTCCGGGAAAAGCTCTGGCTCACCGCGACCCTGTACAGGATTAAGCGGTTTCTGACAATTGCCGGACTCACGAACTCGTTTCCTGGACGAGCTGTGAACGTCGCTAATAAAAGTCTAGTGGCAGGCGTCGTCTGACACAGTTTGTGAAAGGTGCTTATGACTGATCGCTCTCTCGTTGCGACCTGGACAACGCGACAGGAAATATTTCGCCAGTTTCCATCTCGGAGTCTCAACATCACGCCAGGGAGAAGTCACGGCCAGGGAGAGGTCACGCCAGGGAGAGGTCACGGCCCGTGAAATTCGTTAAACAAAACGGTGCCGCCGTTTCACGTGGACCCAATTCAATTCGACTTTATTCGTCAACTCTACCATGTGTACAGGACATACAGAGGATCGAAATACCGTTTCTCGCAGACCGCGGGGTTGTTTACTGTCGGTCTGCAAATGACTAACCCTAACCAACGGCGGTACTTCCCCTGGGTGTTTACAGCGCTGGGAGAGGAGGTTAATGTGAGTCGTTATTACGGATATGCAAATGACCGGCACCGTTTCACAAAGCGAGTCGTGGGGCCGTGAGTCTGGCCAGATATCTCATCCCAGCGTGACACTCGCACACAAAGGTGGCACTGTACACGCGGTGGCGTGTGATATTGATTCATGCAAATGTGCCAGAGGTGTGTTTTTGTGTGCCGCCTGCCTCACAGCAAGAAGGGGCCGGGTTCGAATCCCAGCTCGGGTGCCGCCTTTCTGTGTGGAGTTTGCATGTTCTCCCCGTGTCCGCGTGGGTTTTCGCCGGGCACTCCGGTTTCCTTCCACCGTCCAAAGACACGCTGCCAGGTTAATTGGCCTACTGAGTAAAATTGCCCCAGGTGCCCTGCGATGGACTGGCGTCCTATCCTCGGTATCCCCCTGCCTTGCGTCCTGTGTTTGCCGGGATAGGCTCCGGCTCACCGCGACCCTGTACGGGATTAAGCGGTTTCAGAAAATGGATGGATGAATTGACTTAGGTCCTCTTGCATTCGCTTCCCTCAGGCCTTGAGAGGTTGAATTAATAAGTGAGGCAGAGTATGCGATTGGAAAACAAAACGTAATCGACACGTGCAGATTACATGCGATGTGATGTTCTCTCGTCGAATGAATATCTTCGACATTGAATGAATATGTGCGCGTTAGAAATGTAAAATTATAATTATTGTGATGTGCCGCTCAGCCTCGCACGAGGCAGCTGCTCCACCCCGTGTGCAGCGCCGAGTGGGATCATCACCAGCATCGTCTTCCGAAACCGCTTAATCCTGTACAGGGTCGCGGTGAGCCCGAGCCTATCCTGACAGACACAGGGCGCAAGGCAGGGCTATGCTTAGGATGGGACGCCAGTCCATCATAAAACAGAATTGAAGAATGGCTCGTAGACAGACCGGAGGCTGGGTCAGTCAGCCTTTTACGGCTAAATCCAGTCACCATTCTTGCCGATATGCGGCCAACATCGTGAGAGGTGGGTATGGGCTTCCAATGCACACATGCTCTCAGAGACGTGTACCTGAGTGCCCAAGCATTATTAACCTTCGTCACCTGTAGCTTATGCGATACAGGGATGAAATTTGGTGATAAGGCTGTCTTGTAATATGTTCTTCCGAAAGCTATTCTATACACATCAAGACGTGTGTTTGTGGCCAAGCCAGCTTCATGTTGCCGTCGTCGCAATAAACAATCTTCCCCAATAACCTTGACATTTCTGTTGTATTTGCCCAGGATTGCATTACCCCAAATTCAAGTGATGTTAATAGATGTGGAAAGCTCAGCAGGTTTGAGCCTGATTATCACTTGGATGTACTGCGCTTTCGGGATAGTCGTGTCAAGTCTTCTTTCGACTTGACAACGTTTCTGCTCTCGCCGCGATGGGGTGTTGTCGCTTTGCATCAACGCTGAGTGTCATCCCCTCGTGTCTGCGTGTGTTCTCCGGTTTCCACCCACATGCCAATCACCCATCAATGTAAGTTGCCAAAACATACAATGCAAAAGCCTCATTTTCAGAATCGTGCAGCCTTACCCAAGCAAATAAAATACATTTATATTATTATTATTATACCCCAGGCCTCCCTTCTTCTTCTTCTTTGCGATTCTTCGAAGCACGATGGTCAGCCTCTAGACATCGTTGTCTTTCAGCTCGGCCTCCCTTATGACAAGGATCTTATTATCAATAGACTTCTTACTTGGATTTATACAAGGTTAATTGAGTTGTATCTTTATGTACATTTTTGTCTTGCAATGTTTTTTTTTTACCCTTGTACCTTTGGCATGGAATTTACTTTTGCCAACAACTGTTTTAAGTTTTTGTGTTCACGTTTTATTTGTAATTATTTTTTCATTTCATATTTTCCCGTACACGTCTGTGGTTTGATTTGTATCGCGGGTCTCCCTTTAAAAGTCCGTGTCACGATCGACTGTTACACGGTTCTAAACAAATCTGATTGATTCCATGAAGTCTCCTGTGTACACAAAGCAATGAAAAACATCGCCCAAGGTTGTTCCTCTGGAATAGCAAAAACCCATCAAAATCCCTCGCATTGTCGAGGATTATTTTTTTTGAAAGAAAAATAGGTGACCTCCAAATTGTTTAGTAAATGCCTCCGAGACGGCTTCTGACCTTGATGATCGAGCGTTCTTCTTGCGCACAAACGACCCGGGTCGGTGTCCGGCGCACAGGCGGGGAGGGTCGGTTGACCCCGTCGTGCGGTTGACCCCGGCGTGCGGTTGACCCCGGCGTGTACGCTTGACCCCCACCGTGTTGCCGCATTGCGAGTGACCCATCCGCCACGCCGCCCATGTTGTGCCGCGTTGTCTGAGCCCACCGTCAAGAGAGCAGAGGAGAGCGTCGTCACACCGCGCCGTGTGTTGTGACGCTTGTTGGTGCGAGCTCAGTGTGACGAGAAGCAGTCGTAGACAATTATTTGTGTAAAAACGTGCGCATCCACAGGTTTCCCCCACTGTCACCCCAGGAGAACGCGTCCGTAGTTTTAATTTGGAATTTTGAGATGGTTTTCTCATCCCAGGGCTGTGAGGGTTGACGGTGTCGTCAGGCTTGATCCAGCAGTGGATAGACGATGGTTGATGGTGATTTGTGTGTGTATATATATATACACTGTGCACAGAAAAGAAATAACACACTAGTGTATCATATGAAACAATGTAACAATATTACTGTCACGTGGATTATGTACCCTTGATAAACTCGCTGAGCCTCTCGACTTGTTTTAAACGAGGGCCCTGCATTAGGATGTTTGGCTAATTAATAAGTGTTTGCTGCTGCTGATAATAATTTTTAACGAGTTGTATTTTAATATGCATGTTAAATAAAATCTCAAGTTATAGCGCATTTATGTTATCAGCATCATGTCAATAAATATAAATAAATACAGAGCCTCAGAAAACTGCCCTAATGAGCGGTGCATCACTCTGTGTCAAACCACATCAGTATTCATCCAGACGCCTCTTTAAGACCTGTCGGCCGCTCGTTCCAGTGCAGGGAAAACGCCAAATGTTGTGAAACATGACTAATTGTCACTCCGCGCAGAATCATTAGTGTGTGGGCTGCAAACCCAGCACACGTGAGACTCCGGTCCAATCGTGGGTGGACGCCAGGACCCCGGCCCAGCTCTGCACTAGTGCTGCCTCACTGCATTGACATGGCCCGGTCTCCTGGGCCGCTCGGTCTCCCGCTCACATTGACGCGTTTACGACGCGACAAACGAGTCGGAATAAGAGAACGTGTAATCGTCATCGATGATCCAGGTGGGAATCATCAATGGGCGGCAGGGTGGCGCAGTGGTAAAATCCGCGCCTCGCAGAAAGAATGGTCTTGCCCAGGGCGGTTCGATTCCTGCCTTGGGCGCCTTTCTCTGTGGAGCGTGTGTGTTCTCCCCTGTTCTGTGTGGGTTTCCTCCGGGATCTCCGGTTTCCTCCCACAACTTAAAAAAAAACCACTCATTAATTAGTTGGCCGATAACATTATAATATATAGGAAGCAGTGTGTGACAATGGCACCGGCAAACCCCCTGGCTGCCTCCTCCACCTCTCTGCTATACTTGCGCCTCTGAGTCCTTCTCTCGTCGAATGAATATCTTCGACATTGAATGAATATGTGCGCGTTATAAATGTAAAATTAGTATTATTATAATCCAAGTAAAATAGCAAGAGCCCTGAAGCTTGTTTTACAAACTTGTGACTTCCTTGAGAATGGGGAGCACACCCTCTGTGCGTGGAGAACAGTGCTTCTATTAAGATGATTAAACCGCAGAGTGATGACGGCTCGGTTAAACGCGTCTGGTTATTGCATAAGAACAAATATGACCACACTCCCCGTGAAACTATAAATACTGTGATTGAATGTTGCGGTGATGGCCGTGCAGCGATGCGGTTTGTCACGTTGAGGAATGGCTTCACGCTTGTTTGCAGCAGAATTTACACAATCTGCCGGTGACGGGCTGGCCTGTGTTTCTGGGCCGCCCCATGGCACAAGCGCTGGCAGTCAATTACGGCACGTGGATTGATTCCAAGACAATTTCTGTATCTATCCCCGCTGGAAATAAAATTCAGTGGGAAAGTAAAGCGGCGGACATGAATCACAGGAACAGGTGCCGTCACGCGTGCGCACTAAGATGCGCTGTGACTTTGGCGATGATGTTTGTGGGTACATGAGATGTCCTCAAATTTGATATTTTCTCACGACATGGTTATGCTGCTGCTGCATAGGTTAATTGGCCTGCGGACTAAATTGCCCCCGGTGCCCTGTGATGGACTGGCGTTCTGTCCTGAGTATAGCCCTGCCTTGCGCTCTGTGTCTGCCAGGATAGGCTCCGGCTCACCGCAACCCTGTACAGGATTCAGCGGTTTCTGACAATGAATGAATGAATGAAATGTGATAATAATTATCAGGATCCGCAGCATTCACTGTTTATTAGGATTTAAGTTAACACGCCTTCAGTGACCAATATATTATTAGATTTATACATCTGCATATACATGAGTTCATCAACATTAAATATATGCATAAATACCGTAGTGCCAAAAACACAGTTTTCAACACGTTCTCGTTGGTAATTAGACACTCGCAGTTGTGACAGACGGGTGGTGGTTAGGGTCTAACTTGACAACCTCAAGTGCAGCTTGTACATGATGTGATAGGTTGACCCCATAAGTCATGAACGTGACGACACATCCATCATTCGCACCAGGTGATCACAACGCGGCATCAATCATCTCCAGTGACGTCCCTGAGGCAGCGGTGGAAATTCCAGATTCCCGCACTGAGGCCAGTCCATCTATGCTATGTTGAAACCTCACATCGTTAATAATCGAGAGCTTATAGGCTATCCCAAAAGAACAGCTTTGGAAAGCGATCGTCATGCATTGAGCCACGATATCCATCCATCCATTTTCAGAAACCGCTTAATCCTGTACAAGGTCACGGTGATCCGGAGCCTATCCCGCCAGACACAGGGCGCAAGGCATGGCTATACCCAGGACGGTGCTCTCTCTCTCTCTCTGTGGCACAGTGAGCTAGCTCTGTCTCTGCCCGTGTGCTCCACCGTCGTGTACACGCATGCAGGCGTGCAGTGAGGCGTGACGCCTCTAATTAAACAATTACACGTCGTGCGATGAGCGGAAACCTTTGGAACAGATTGCAAATTATAACGTGTATTCTTTAATGTATTGATGGGCCAAGTGTGTGTGACACTTCATTATTCAGGCGACAGCTGTTTTATTTTGCCAATGGCGGGAGTGAAAATGTTTCTGGAGGATGACTATACCTTCTTGTAATTGCCTAAACAAAAACAAAAAAAATCTTCAGCGTATTACAGAGAGTTGTCATTAATTCAGAGCAACTGATGGAATCCTGCCGGGCACGTAATATTACTAATTACTGGTGCGTGTGACGATGCAGCTAGTTAGTGCGCTGGCTGCTGAGCCACATCGCATAAGGCGAGGCATGTCACGCTTCCATGTTCCCCAGGCACAAACACTCAACATATTGTCAGAAACCGCTTAATCCTGTGCAGGGTCGTGGTGAGCCGGAGCCTATCCCGGGAGACACACGGCACAAGGCAGGGCTATACCCAGAATAGGACGCCAATCCATCACGGCATGCCGACTTAAGGCTTGCCTCATTTCCTCAGCCGCCAGAGGATTGACTGTAGGGAACATCTGCCCTATTGCAGACGTGGCATCCTCTGAGCTAGCCATGGCACATGTGGTGGTATGTGTCATCAAGCAGTTGTGAGCGGGGCTGGTGCACCTTGTGACGAGCTGCCATCTCACAGCCATGTACAGGGTTGCAGGGAACCGAGAGGACACGGCACAGTACGCAGGTTTCCCAAATGCAGTATTTAATAATAATCATACATTTACATTTATAACACGCACATATTCAATCAATGTCGAAGATATTCCTTCGACGAGAGCATGACTCAGAGGCGCAGAGAGGCGGAGGAGGCAGCCAGGCGGTTTGCCGGCACACCTATTGCCGCACACTGCTTCCTATATGTTATGATGTTATCGGCCAAATAATTAATTTGTGGGGTTTTTTTAAGTTGTGGGAGGAAACCCACGCAGAACAGGGGGAGAACACACAAACTCCACACAGAAAGGCATCCTCAAGGTGGGAATCGGACCGCCTCGGGCAAGACCATTCTTTCTGTGAGGCGCGGATGTTACCACTGCACTGTATCTGGGTATTTCTATTGAGTATCTGGAGATTTCTGTATTTTTCTGGGTTATGTTTAACATCCAAGGGTGTTAACCGTGTCGCATTAATAGATAGATATACGTGTATTATTACGGCAGAAAAATACCCAGTGAGCTTGCGAGCTCTTTATAGGATTCCTGCAGTATTTAAGCGTTGACACTACTGTGTGTGGGTTTTTCTATGGAGTATTTGGAGATTTCAGAAAACTCACGAGTGTTTTTCTGGGTTATGTTTATAATCCAATAGAGTTAACCGTGTCATATTGATAGATAGATATTTATTATTGCGGCAGAAAAATACCCAGTGAGCTTGCAAGCTCTTTACGGGTTTCCTGCGACACAACAAACACGCGGATTAATAATAGTAACATCTAGTTTACAAAACATATGGTAGACCGTAACAACAACATTTAGAGCCGTTATCCACTGCTGGATGATAATGTGGGTTGTGAGCATCCTTCACTACACCAGAGCGTTGCTGGGGAAGGATTTGGAGTCGAGGAGCGGTCCCGCGATCACGTGCCGCTTACGTTATAATAATAATAATAGCATTTATATAGCGCCTTTCACCCGAGGGTCACAAAGCGCTGCACAATGCTGCAGAGAGAACGCCGCAACGCCACTCTCTCAATTGTGGAGCTTACGAGTGAAAAAACCGTGCAGTGATTGAGTGGCGTACCTGGATACGTGTGTGTAACGACAACAACAATAACAGTGAGAGTGGGATCGATAGTCCGCGCGCCTATCGATGTAACGCACCCTGAGCGCGGGGGTGCGTTACAGAGCTACCCCGATCGCGTCACTGCAACCCCGCACATCATTCATCAAAGATCCCCCGTGTAGCCTTAACAGACTGTAGCGGCAAGTGCAGTTAGCGAGCACCGATAACGGTCGACACGGCACACACACACGAGGGGGTGGGTGGCCAACCACCTCGCACGGCCGCCTTTGTCTCCGCAGTGCCAATGTTTACACATAGCACCAGATACTTATTTGAGGCTGAGTCGACCGAGGGAAGGCCCAGGACCGATTCCGAAAATTGTCACTGGCTTTGGCCGTGGGCAGAATTCGAACTCGGGTCGCCGGGTTGGTAGCACAGCGCGCTAACCACCGAGCCACCGCCCCCCCTTTCATAATTCCTCGCTCAGACACGTTCACGTTTGCGTCATCTGGATCATCATCGTTAGCATCATCATCATCATCGTCGCTCGGAATCGGCGACATCTGTTATCGTAATGAACCATCGCCGTCGCCTTGCGCTCATTGCTAGAGTGCTTGTGAGTGTCGCTGATTTCGCCGCCACGAACTGTTGACAACATTACCGTCATTTTGCGTCTCAGTTGTCATGCCTCCCGAGAACGACGGGAGAGAGTGGGGGAGGCCGCCCCGCTACAGCGCCAGCACTTAATGCGCGCACACTTAATAGGCGCACTCCTGGGCGGAACCGCAGCCCGGGAGTGCGGGTGTTCGGACACAGATGGATGGAAGCAAGCTACTCAAGGGGCCCCCTTCAGCAGCAGCAGCAGCCATCACCAACAACACATTTCCTGACAGTGGGTTTCACATCCCGCTGTCCGGATGTACTTAAAGAACCCGCAAAAACCCAAACCTGCACGGTCATTTCGGTAATTCCAATCGGTGAATATTAGTGGCCGCAACAATTCGCGTGCTTGTTGTGTTAGTGCAGAAATCCCGTAAAGAGCTTGCGAGCTCACCGGATATTTTTCTGCTGAAAAATAAACATCTATCTAGAACCTGTCCGCTTGGGTTTTCGCCGGGCACTCTGGTTTCCTCCCACAGTCCAAAGACATGCTGCTACATAGGTTAATTTGCCTGCGGACTAAATGTCCCCCTGGTGCCCTGTGATGGACTAGCGTCCCATCATGGGTATAGCCCTCTCTTGCGCCCAGTGTCTGCCGGGATAGGCTCCGGCTCACCGCGATCCTGTACAGGATTAAGCGGTTTCTGACAACGGATGGATGTTTGGCAATGCCGTTGGTTGAGAGCCAGGCTGTGGCGCATTAGGAGGTGTTTCGTCCCGTGTGGCGTAAGGCCGACGGTTGTTTTTGTTGCTTTGTGCTCGCACGCCACCGACCATAATCCATGGCCTTCATTTGCACCTTTCACCACTGCTTCTGGCCCACACGCATTGTTTATTTCCGCCTGTTGAAATTCCCCTTCAGAGGGGAGAATTTAATCCGTGTCTTTCCGCCCCAAGGCTTCGTCAATGTTGCTCCCAGCGTAGGGACAGTGCAGCTTAACGTGACTCCCTTGAGGTGCAAATTTCGCCGGTCGGCAGTGACAGTTATGGTTTTTTTTTCTGATGAGCCCAAATACAAAACCAGCACACGGTTGCTTTGTGCTTCTGCTGCCCACGTTCTAAACGCCACGACCTCTTTCTTGAAGTGCATAGCATGCTTTGATTCCTGCCACGTATTCTTGGCGTCTATTTCAGTTTGAGACAAATGTTTGGGTGTCGCCTTTTTCGTGTAAATGTATTCTCCATTGTTGTTTATGTGACATGTTTACGTCTGATATCAAAACCTTGATAATTGTATCATCGGTGTTGCAAGACATCATCATATTGTGATCGCCTCACGGCAAGAAGGTACCGGGTTCTAATCCCAGCTCAGATGCCTTTCTGTGTGGAGTTTGCATGTTCTCACCGTGTCCGCGTGGGTTTTCACCGGGCACTCCGGTTTCCTCCCACAGTCCAAATACATGCTGCTGCATAGGTTAATTGGCCGGCTGACTACATTTCCCCCGGTGCCCTGTAATGGACTGGCGTCCCATCCTGGGTATAGCCCTGCCTTGCACCCTGTGTCTGCCGGGATAGGCTTCCAGCTCACCGCAAGCCTCTACAGGATTAAGCGGTTTCTACAACGCACTTTCCTTTTACACGGTTAATACCTACACTATCTGCTCTTTGATGATTACAGCTCTCGGTGGGTGAAAATGTTGTGGTCTTTTGAATCGTGTACGTTGTGCAGAGAATGGCAGTGTGCTCAGATACAGTCCTAATTGCAATACGACATTAATATATAAATAATGGCATGCGTGACAATCTGCTTTCTCAAGCAAGGTTGCTGGGTTTGTGAAGCAGATAATAACAAGCTGCACAGTGTAATTGAATACACGAGTTTAATAAGTAATTTCTTGCTCAAATGAGCATTGAGCTGGTGTTTGTCTCCTGTTTACAGCCACGAGTCTGTGGTGAACATTTCATCATGATTGCCCATTCGGTCTCCAACAGCAACTGTGCAATTCGCAACAAGTGGTACTTCTTTAACCTCTGAGTAAACTCCATCAGTATATTAACTCCATCAGGATATAGAAGCGTTTTAAGCACAGCTGGATGGATTTAACCTATCGACATAATTTCTGCCCTGTGTTGGACTGGCGGCCCATCACTGGCACACCCTTCCGTGATCACATAACCCCAGTACTGATGTCTCTCCACTGGTTACCTGTTAAATACAGGAT
>JAZEWU010000050.1:4321501-4335270 GCA_036362915.1 Geotria australis | reverse complement strand
GTTATAGGATCCATAATGCCGAATGCAAAGTGGGGGTGCGTTTGGTAGAGCCCGACATTACGGCGGCTCTCGAAATCAATGTGATGACATTGCAAAGTGGCACAGCGGTGAGCCAATTAATAGGCCATGCAGCTGCTTAATTATTTGAGCCACTTAGAATAATTCCTGGCGATCATGATGTTTGAACACTAGAGATTGCATTTGCAAATAGTGGGATTTACGTCGAATGTATCAAAGGCATTACCATGCATCCATCCATTTTCAGAAACCGCTTAATCGTATACAGCAGGGGTGTCAAACTCATTTTCACCTTGGGCCACATCAGCATTATGGTTACCCTCAAAGGGCCGGTTGTAACTGTAAGATAGTATAAATGTAACTACTCAACATATTTAAATAACTGTCTATATTTGATTATTACTTATTCAAGTTACAAAATTGTATGCATTTGCATAGATGTAAAAATATATGTTAACTTATTTCTCTGTTATTATAACATAAATCCTTTTAATTTATCAGGTTAAGAAACCCACATTACTCCATCAATCAAAGATCAAACTTTTCAAGTAAATAAAGAGAAATGTCAAATAGGTTATTAATTATTATTAGTATTATTAACTTTGTTAATTTTACGTGGCCCGCTCTTGCGGGCCACATCAAATGACGTGACGGGCCGGATTCGGCCCGCGGGCCTTGAGTTTGACACATGTGCTATACAGGGTCGCGGTGAGCCGGAGCCTATCCCGGCAGACACAGGGCGCAAGGCAGGGGAACACCAAGGATGGGACGCCAGTCAATCGCAGGGCGCCTGGGGAAATTTAGTCAGTACGCCAATTAACCTGGCAGCATGTCTTTGGACGGTGGGAGGAAACCGGAGTGCCCGGCGAAAACCCACGCGGACACGGGGAGAACATGCAAACTCCACACAGAAAGGCACCCCGAGCCGAGATTCGAACCTGGGTCCTTCTTGCTGTGAGGCGGAAGCGCTACCCACTACGCCACCGTGCCGCATTACCCTCTTAATAAATAAATGTAATAAATTATAACCTGCACGCCTCCTCCCTCCGAATCACTGGGCACAAGCTGAGTGACGGTGACGTTTTGTGTGGTATTAGCTCTGCCAGGAAGCTCACCTTAATGCCCTCTAATCTCAAGGAATGGCTTCGAATCGCAATCTCGCGATTCTGCGATGTAACAATCCGCCGCGTGTCCTGCACACGAGCTCATTTCATCGCCCCATCTCCCGCATTGGCCACTAATCAACACGTACGTTACGATTGTTACGTTACCTCTGCAGCTAACCTGCTTACTGAACATAACTCCCTCATATATTGATGCAGGCTATCGCTGCTTGACGCAACAGAATTGCTCTGCAGGATTCTGAAGCGTGATGATGCCTCCAATGTGGGAGGTTAAATAGTACGAAGGCCAGAGGAGGAATGCTCGCCACAGCTTTTAAGAGGCGCTCTAAAGAGCATCTCTTAAGAGCAATTCTCATTACAGTAGTTGCCTATCGCTGTCTCCGATGGTCTCCTCTCTCTGCTCCATCATTTCCTACGACACCCTTTCCCACCTCCAACATCATTGGTGGAAGTCAAGCAGAAATAATAGGTGGCATTTCACAAACAAGGACACGATCGGGCTAACCGCCACTTTAAATCTCAAAGTCACGAGTCGCAATTACACATTTCTACGGCGAGATTGATGATGGCTGAAACCGCTGCGGGAGTGCAATAGAATTCTGTGCTTGAGATCTTTTTAATTTGAATTTTGCCCACGTGCTTGGACATCTACAATAATTCCACCGTTTCTAGGTTACGTTAACAGATGAACACTTTCATAGAAACAATCATATGATATGGCTCGGGCAGGCATGTCGCCGAGTCGTGGCTGTAAACACTGGATATCTCTTGTGTCTGTCGCTTGTCCAAATTAATAATTATTCTATTGGATCGTAACTTAATTGTGTTCTTCCGAGTGGTTCATTTGTACATCGTGCTAGAGCCACTGTGATTGATTCACGAGTCGTGTGGCGTTTATTGGCATGCACAGTGAGGCGGCATTGTTAGGCGGCCTGTGAGCCGTGGCGATGCGACGCTCTCCATTATCACACAGATGAGGCATCGCTTTGACTCATAACTAATAACTAAGGCTCAGCAACTGTCGTAGCGTATTAAGACGAGTGTTAAAGGTTCGGTACAGTCTCCGGACTCGTGGCAGGAGCTACAACAGCTGTCTGCGCCGCTCCCTCCGCCTGCGTGAGCTGGGATCTGCTGTTACGCTTCCGTGTCATCCTCACGACAGATGAAGTCCGAAGCGTGAAGTATTCCAAAGCAACTTGTCCTTTTAATACTCCACAGGGCCACCAAGCCATACAGCAGTTGTACGGCGATATCCGGCGAGTAAATCCGCAGCTCGATCTGTGACTTCTCACGGGTTGACGCTGTACCGGCGCCCTGTCTCGGGTTCAGGCTAGCAGTGGATCCTCCCTCACGTAGACCCCGACACTCGTAAGACCACTCTCTGAGCCCCGCGCCGCAGCTCGCTTCCCGCACAAAGCCCCTGGCAGAAATCTCTCCCCTTAATCTCTCGTCTTTATCCAGATTCCGACTCACGTCACCCGCCTCGCTGGCTCCGTTGCCTTGAACGTGTGATCTTTAGTACAATAGGTGTGAAGGCAAGACGATGAGGGTGGGTGTCGAATCGCCCACTTTTCCCCCTGAGCCGCCTCCGTCCGACGGGCCTGTCTGAACATGTCTTTAAGATTACCTCATCACATTGTCCACCACTACAGCGGGAACTCAACCCGGTTGTCTCTCTCCCCCCGCGGTTATTTCGTCCACCAGTTTCTGATCATATGTAGGTCACTGCAGTATTTTTGTCTCTTTTTAATCTGAGTATTTTTAAACCCTTTTTGCTGTTTTCCAGTCCATGTATATGCCAACACCGGGGTCTGAGAGTAACGGCATTTCGATCCTCTATATGTCCTGTACATATTGCAGAATTGACACTAAAGTAAAATTGAATTGAATAAGCACAAGTTTCAGAAACATAACGTGTAATGATGTCGGTTTGTCACGGCTCGATGTGTGAGAATCGCTCTCCAAAGCCGTTCTTCGGGATCGCCGTCTCGAGCGATCTCTCTCTCTCCTTTGCGACGTTTCGTCTCCGAAATTGGAGGCATCATCAGGCAATGGTTATTGCCGAATGTGTTGAGGTTGTTAAAAACACGTATTCCGTATATGCTACATCTTATATGTTGAGACATATTAGCCGTGGAAGTCTTATACGGAGACTATTATTTTATCGTTTGCGTTGTATGCTCACGTACGTTGGACTCAAGTACACGTGCACAAGTAAGTCATACTTCCATCCATCTATTGTCAGAAACCGCTTAATCCTGTATAGGGTAGCGTTGAGCCGGAGCCTATCACGGCAGACACAGAGCGCAAGGCAGGTATATACCCAGGATGGGACGCCAGTCTATCGTAGGGCAACGGGGGCAATTTAGTCCGCAGGCCAATTAACCTATGCTGCAACATGTTTTTAGACTGTGGGAGAAAACCGGAGTGCTCGGCAAAAACCCACGCGGACACGGGGAGAGCATGCAAACTCCACGCAGAAAGGCACCCGAGCCGGGATTCGAACGCGGGTGCTACTTGCTGTGAGGCGGCAGCGATACTCACCGCTGTGCCACCGTGCTGCCCCTCAATTATTGCGTGCGCGCGTTTATACCGTTTATGAAACGCGTTTATACCGTCGATGAAACGCGTCCCAGCGTTCACCTCTAACCTTGTTTACCTCCAAGAGTTTGTACCTACAGCCAAAATGTATAATTTATTTTCCTAATTAAAAGCGTTTAAAAATCCATGTATTGTGTTTACTGCCCCATTATCAGGAAAGGTTTGTTTGCTACCTTAATGGCTGCTAATAAAACACACTTTATGTCCTCCTCCCGCTCATAATGTCAGTGTCTATAAGGCATTGCGTTGTAAATTGGAAACTCCGTTCATTAGTAACAAAATATCTTCTGAACCAGTATCTGCTATTTAAGGGATTTCGTTTTTTGTTTGAGCTGCATAGCATTTTACTGTCAGCGGCTGAAGCACGTAATTTAAAACCGATTAAACTATTGTGCGAGAGACATTAGGGTTGGAAATTAAAGGTTAAAGGTCAGAAATCCTGAATTCAAAATTGAGCCACGTGCCACTATTTATAATAATGTCATTATTTACCCAGGAAAGTCCCACCGAGGAAAGTCCCACCGATGCAAAAACATCGGGATGTTTTTGCCGATTCAATTAATTGTTGTTTTTGCCGATTCAATTAATTGTTGTTAATCAAACATTTTCACCACTGTTCTAGTTCTCATTCATGTGCCAAGATCGTTGTGCATAAATCCAGCCTCATCAACGATGCCCAGAGTGTTCTTTGAGGTGAGAGGGCAGGGAAAGATGCTTTGTATGGCTCTTCAACGGGACAATTCAAAGGGACAATTCCGCACGAATCGCAAAGACCCGTCGGGGTTTTGGGGAGAGAGAAAGACATTGCATTTGCACGACACCTGTGCGCGAGGGTCGGTATAATAATTATAATAATATCAATTTATATAGCGCTTTTCACCCGAGGGTCACAAAGCGTATGCCGCTGTGACGTGCAGGACCGCCACTCCTGACGCACATTCACTTCCATAACGAGAGACGGACAGACTGCCGATGCGCAGAAACAATAAATTATAATGCCGATTATTTATCGTCGATTCATCGTTGAACGAAAACCTTCGACATTTACCGAATGTGCGCGGCACGTTATGGATGTGTAGTTATTATGTATTGCAGGAGGCTGCATACCTGCATGCTCTACACGCAAGAATCACATTACGGAGCTCGTGACTGGCGCTGGACGTGAGCGGGCTGTGTAGTTTGGGGCACTATCCGGGCCAAAGCACAGACTTTCCCTCCTGTGGCGTGGTGAACGCAACGCGCCACGACCCTGTCGTTTCACCTCGTTAGCGTGCGATAAGTTTGACTGGTTTCAGCCACCGGCATTTCCACTGAACCGTCGCCAGATATTTGCTAGTTGACAGGCAGCCAACCTCCCCGACATGCATATGCCCTGGGCAACATTTTTCCCGAGCATCTGTACGCTAAGATGAACCACTCATTGCCACCGTGACGCCGGCTCCCGTCTCCCCGCGATCATTGGGAATGTGTGGTTACGGTCAACGCAGGACGAGGCTCACACACGCCACGCGACTGTAATCTGCCGCTTTCATATTTAGGTCGGCGTTGAATTAAATAAATGAAAATAACCTCATCGATCAGAAGCTGAGCTTTCGTTTAGCATTGGACGCAGATCCTCTGAGGGAATGGAGCGATGCAGTCCAACAATCCACCGCTGCCTTCATCCAGCAGTGGGTTTTACCACGGCTATTCGATTTGAGGCGAAAATACTCAAGCTCCGTACAAACTAGTGAAAATCAGGAGGGGTGATGGTAACGTGTGATTGCAGTGGCCTTGATTAAAAGTGTGTTAAAGTTCTATATACCCTCCTCCCAGTTATGCAGAGCATTGGGTTTCTCAGTGGTACAAGGCTTTAAAGTTCAACCAGAACATTTCTTTTTCAGGTCCTTGAGAACTTCTGCATACCTAAATTCCCGTTGCTAACATTAGTTTCCTTGCAGCTTATGGTTTATAAGACAAACGTGGAAGTCGTGTGGACCCTCAGCTGGACAGGACAGGTTTCATTTAGTTTAACTGGACAATGATATAATATTGTGATGGACTGGCGTCCCGTCCTGGGTATAGCCCTGTCTTGCGCCCTGCATGCCGGGATAGGCTCCGGCTCACTGCAACCCTGTACAGAATTAAGCGGTTTATGACTATGAGATGAGGAGATGATACAATGTGATAATGGTGTTCCAAAATTGACAAAACGGTTACTGTGAATGTTCTAGCGTAGGGTACATAACGGTATCGCCAGGTTACGACGACTGCGTCCGAAACAAACCATAAATTATCAAAATATTTCCTTTCAAAGTTTGCATTGAAGACGTGTTAAGAACCACACGCTATCATTAGCAGCAGACATCTGGTCTTCAGTAAACATCACTTCCCCGACTGGATATACACCATTTTATTTAAACGTCTCATCTTAAATTATCTTCGTGTTGTTTTCGGTTCACATCCAATTCTCCAGTGAAAGTATTTCAGTATTTCACCTCATTATTGGTGAGAAAACCCCCCCCCCAGAAAAGGCTTGGAAATAACATGAATAAAACTGAATAAATCATGAAACCAAACACACATCACACGCTGATCATGCTGACACACACAATGTGTGTAACGATTCATGTCCTCCATAATACAAATAAATATCAGTCACAGTTCAATAACTGAGTATTTTACGTTAAGTTTGTGGTCTAATTTCCATTGTCACAAGTGTTCTATTTTGTTTGATCAATTTGACTAAATTTAACCTTTGCCTATATTTATCATAAACCTAACTAATTAAATCTCACGTGAATTATTCAGTGAATGTATAGCCAATTCAAAACCTTCGTGAGAAACCGTATAGCCGAATGAAAATACATTTAGTTACAAATGTTACTGAAACGGGCAATGTTGCAAGAAGAATTGCTCAATGTTTAGCCTGGCATTTGCAAAGCTGATGTAATGAATAGTCAATTAGAGTCTTTATTATTATACTTAATAGTTTTACATTTATAACGCGCAAATATTCAAATAGGTATTTATTGTTAAGTAAATATCCTGCACAAAACAGTGTGACCCGTAAAATGCAAATGTGAATTACGACGTAATTACCAATGCAGAATGCGGTAAGATAGATGCCCAGGAAAGGGTTCGGATTCGATTGATGGCCAGGTAAGATTGCGCGTTTGCATGTGGTATTTTGTTTCAGGTAAATTGTCCACTGTACAGTGGACATACTTGTACTGTACAGCATTTGCCCATTTTATCAATATACGGAGGGCTACGTTTCAGGTGTAACTCATTGTACAGTCTAAGGTATTTTTTAAAATTTTAAATATTACACATTTTTTAGAAACTAATAATTTTAATTTAGGAAATTATAATTTTTTACCCAAAACATGTGTTGACCACTTTTTTTCCCGTTAAGAGCTTGCAAGCTCACTGGCTATTTTTCTGCTGCGATAATAAGCATCTGTCTATCCTATCACGTTTTCTTGTTGGTGACATGGGGGATAGTTGTGGTGAGTGGAGCGTTGGGAGTGAGCGGTGGGTGTCTCGGAGCTCACAAATGGGCGATGGCCCATGTGGTCGGAGATGATTAACGTAAGAGTGAACTGTGGCGGAGGTTCATAGGAAGCCGGGTTATTGACTGAGAAAATCAATTAGGTGTTTAGCCATCGCCGTCCTTTGCTACATTGGCTACACCCCCTGTGTCCAGTGCAGGGCTTTGAGAAAGGGCCCCATTTTCTCCAATGAGTGGTTAAATGAGATTAGTAAATCTAGTTGACCAAGCAAAATTGCAGGTCATTTTCCAGCACGGCAGACAAAATTCTTGGATAATTAGATTACAGAAAATGTGAGCACTCTTCTTTTCATGCGTGTGGGCATGTGTGTGTGTGTATGTAGGCATGTGTGTGTCTTTCTTTGTTGTGTGTGTGCATAGGTGCTCGCTAACGGCACTCGCCCCAACAGTCTGTTAAGGCTATAGGGGGGATCTTTGTTTTTGTATACACACACACACTACGCACAGAGGTTAGTCCACTGATGTTTATAGATCTGTGTTTGTGCGATAATCATGGGAAATGTGGGTTAACTTTTATCTGGAAAATAAAATGTTTAAAAGCTATGTGATTTGCTCAGATGCAAGAATTACTGCGGGATGTTTGGCTTCCCACAGTGCGTATCCATTTGGCGTGTCTGGCTAGGCGCCGCCTGCCCCCCGCCAGATAATAGCTGGATATACCACTGTGAGTAGAATTCATTAAGCAGATCTGTCCAAGCTGTCAATAAAGCCTGTAAGATATCCAATTAGTGTCTGACATCCTGAGGTCATGTGTTTATAACCATTACTGTTGGACTTGCCAATAGCGGTCAGACTCGCATCTCTCTAAACACGTGTACAAATAATTATGAATACGGTGTTATGTCACGTATCGTACTCGTTGGGGGCTCAGGTGTGGGTGGATACGCGGAGAGGTCGGATTTGTGAACTTCTCTAGAAGACGAGTGACACCATCGCGGGGGTGTTCATTGCTCGGGGCGGATATGTGACGGTCGGATATCCGGTGTTGTACTCGATATTTAAAAACAATGTTCAGCATGATGGTTGCTCTTCAGGGCTGTTCTTTTGGGATAGCCATGTCGAACGATCTCCATCTCTCCCTCACGACGTTTCGCCTCCCACGTTGGGAGCATCATCAGGTGTTACGTGAGAGGCGAAACGAGGGAGAAGATGGAGAGCGCTCAGTGACACGGCTATCCAGAAAAAAAACAGCTCTGAAGCGCAACCATCGTGAAGCGAGCCGTGAAATACGTGGTAGACGCACGTATTGTACTGAAGCAAAGAGGGGGAGTCCGCGACACGGCTTACCAAAAAGAAAACCTTTGAAAATCAATTCCCAAATGCACGTATTATGAGTGTTATATTTGTAGACGATGCCCATATCATATTTTTTGGTGAAAAAAAGTTAGCTTCCACATTCAAATGTCTGTGAGGTTGTGTCAAGGTGTGCGTGCGCATTAGCGCCTGTGATTTCCGTGCGCACGATCAGAGCCTAAGAACGAATCGCTGATTGAGAGTCATGCGCCGCCTTGCTCTTTCCCAGAAAGAGATGATAACGCGCTCATTATCATTCAGCCCCGAGGCTCTCGTTACAGAGCTCAACCGACGGAAGGTTGCGTATTCAAACTCTGGTTTGGTTTGTCGGCTCGGCTCACAATCCCCTTATTGGTCGGTAAAACAGGTACCGCAATGTGGGGGGGAACAGACAGTGGCTGGCATTTACAGAGGGCTCCTATGAACCGTGGGAATGTGGAATTTCCACCACAGCCAGCAATGGACAGTCTTCTATTTTCTAAACCGCTTGTCCTGGTGAGTGAGGGTCGCGGCGACAGCGTGTGACAATGTCGGGTAGCTCAATGTCAATTTCGAGGTCTGGTCGTCTAGTAGTTGGGAGAGGGCTTCAGGGGAGATGACACCACAAAATGCTTATTTTTTTACAAAAAGAACGTTTGGTCTTTTGACTTTTGGAATTCTGTGGTTTTGAGGAAGACCCTCATCTGGTCTGCATTATTCATCTAGGAAGGCCCTGCTCTGCATATGTGGCTAATTCTCGTGTCTATATATGACGTTTGACTCTCAGAGGAATGTATGTTCATTCATTCATTGTCAGCAGGGTTGCGGTTAGCCAGATCTTATCCCAGCAGACAAAGGGCGTAAGGCAGGGCTTTACCCATGATGGGACGCCAGTCCATCACATGGCACTGGGGAGAATTTAGTCAGCAGGCCAATTCACCTATACAGCAGCATGTCTTTGGACTGTGGGAGGAAACCTGAGTGCCCAGCGAAAACCCATGAGAACATGCAAACTCCACACAGAAAGGCCCCCGAGCCGGTATGCGAACCCGGGCCCTTATTGTTGTGAGGCGGCAGCGCTACTCACCGCTACGCCACCGTGCCGCCTAGGAATGTATAGATACCTGGATTTTAAAAAATGTAATACGATGCTGGAGCACTCAGCCACTCCTGTGATGAGATGTGTGAGCAGACGCCAGGCCACAACCCCATGTGTGGTGGCCACATAACTCCCCAGTCACCAAATGTTCACCTCACATTTGACCTGTTTGTCATTACGACCGCAAAAATCCCCGCCACGTATAGGCATGGCCGCGGGACACGAATCTGGGGCCGAGTCACGTTGAATGAACGTGTCCGGGAAAGTGTTCGCGCTGCATGACCGTGGCATGCTTCATAATCAATAAGGGTGATTTTTATGCCCGTTGCAGCTGTAGTTACCCGTTTTGCGTGGGCAATATACATGCCATTGGCTGAGCTAACACCCTACTGAGAGCATTACTCGAGATGGATGAGTGGCATAAATTATTTTGAAACGCCCCTGGCAAATCACTTAAGCCGGCTGCAATAGTGGAAGTGCAGGTGGCCGGAGCACTTGGATGGGTCAATTGAAATATTTCACTTTGTAATAGGCGATGAATATACTTAACTGTAACTCTGTGTATTGGGGCCGTTCATTTTAGTGGGAAGTCACGTAGCGCAATACGTTTATGGGCAATGGCGCTTATTAGACGCAGCCGCGATTACCGATGGAGAACAGAGAACGGTGGAAGGGTGCGTGACGGACAACGATGCCTGCCTCTTGCTTCATTGACACCCACGTGTGACCCTGCCGGAGCCTCCAGCGCAGCCCAGCAAGACGCCCGGCATGGCCGGAAATCAGCCCACTCGAGAGCAGCGGTTCGTAAAATAAAAAAAACAAAACAAATAAAAAGTAAAAAAAAAACACTCATTAATTATTTGGCCGATAACATCATAATATATAGGAAACAGTGTGTGGCAATATGGCGCCGGCAAACCGCCTGGCTGCCTCCTCCGCCTCTCTGCGCTTTCCTCGCTGCGCCACTGAGTCGTTCTTTCGTCGATGAATACCTTCGACATTGAATGAATATCCATCCATCCATTTTCAGAAACCGCTTAATCCTATACAGGGTCGCGCCACTGAGTCGTTCTCTCGTCGATGAATACCTTCGACATTGAATGAATATGTGCCACGCTATATAAATGTAAAATTATTATTATTTCGCACCTCGAGTCCCACTTGGCCCACTCGGGTCTGGTCTCCACGGACCATTAGGTGGCGCTCGCGGCCCACCGATGGGTCGCAACCCAACTATATAACACGAAGCAACACAATACATTGTGACAATTGCAATGTAACACACAGCAACGCGACACATATCAACACCACACACTGGAGCACGGTTGCCTATACATACGCATGGCAGATCGCTTGTTCATTTTCAAATATTTTTAACACTATGCATCACACACAGTGGTGTTAATATAAATGCGATAGTATTCAAAGAATGCTTCTAATAGACGCTTTAAAAATATAATTCTCCTCTGCAGTGACCCCCTGACCCCACCTACAATCTTGCGCAGCAGATGTGTATCCTACCGTGGTCTGTTATTAGGCCACATTGGTTATAGGATAGACGGGGTCAGAAGGTGACTTAATGAAAAATACCTATCTAGAAATAGAAATAAAATGACCACAGCAATACAGTGTTGGATTCCACGTTATTTAGCCATTTTATTTTGCAGTTGTGTCATATGCCTTGCGCCCTGTGTCTGCCGGGATAGGCTCTGGCTCACCGCGACCCTGTATAGGATTAAGCGGTTTCTGAAAATGGATGGATGGAGTTGTGGCATATGTTTAAAAGTGCGGTTGGCCTTACCTTATCACAAATGCTATGCCTAACATGGTGATAACATCTATCATAACACACATGTTTAGATAGTCCGTATTTATTCCATGGGATGAAAATGTATTTGAAATGTCTGAGGCTGGTGCGGAACAAAGCTCTGTGCGAGGAAAGGCGATAAGAAGGGGATGTTTAAATTACAATCGAGTACTTGCACAGCATTTTAATTTGCCAGACATTTTTCAGTTACCCCCGATTCACACGTGTTAGTGGAACGGCCTTTTTGAGCAGGGAATGGCTGTGCCATATTGGGCATCGCTTGGCCCTGAGCTATTTTTCCCTTCTCTCTTAATAAGAGGTCTAGGACTTTCTGTGTAGGGAATCTGAGATTTTACAAGCGAGGTAATTTGTATGAGGGTTCGATGTCAAGTCAAATCTAAGTGCCTATTGGATTGGAGCGCTTGGCTGTCGTCTGTGTGGAATACGTGTACTCTGATTACACTCACCCAAACAATCAGTTTTACGGCTGCTATTACACAATGTTAAGATCAAGGCATTCATCTTCTTTAAAGTTGCCGCCGCTGTAACTTATTATTCAACAGAGATACCGCAATACGTGTTTTGTTAAATTTATACTTGAGTTTCCCTTCGCATCGACCGGCTTACCTGGATGGAGTGTACACGTAATACTAACGCGAGATACATTTGACAAAGCGAGGGTTGTGCATTACGGCTGTCAGAGTAATACGCACTTGTTGAAGATATGCCGTGTGTCAGAGTCAGTGGTGGAACGCAGATGCACATCAATCATATCAACACCGGCGCTTGCAGGCCTCACACGCAAACTCCCGTTCACCATGCCTGCCTGCATGCGATTTATCCTTCCGTGCATATCCTTACGATTAATAAAATATTGCGCCCCTTTGTTTATCTAGGACGTCAATGGGAATCAAACCCATCATTCAGAAGGGTCCTGAATGGGGAATATTTGGCCATTTCCGTTTGTGTGGAATATTTTGCGCGGTTGCAGCATTTAGATTCTTTATCGGTCAAAATGTTTCACCTGGAAAATCTGCCAACGCCGGGGTCTGAGAGAAACGGCATTTCGATCCTCTGTGTCCTGTACATATGGCAGAATTGACAAGAACGTTGAATTGAATTGAACATCTCGTTTCCAAGGGTGTTGTATAGTAGGGTGTCGATTGACACTCAGGACATAGCATACAGATCGTGGAACCTATGCACCAAGACAAACATCCCTGTATAGCCTCCACTAATCCTCACAAAAAGCATGGAGAGATTGCTGTGCAAAGCGTTATTTCGAATTACTTTGTCGCTTCCGCAGAACATAAATTACGCTTGTATGTTCAATTAATGAACGTTCCCACTGCTCACAGCGAGTACATTTTATTAAAAGCTTAACATTTCAAAAATGTCTACTTGAAATGCACAGCTTAGAGGAGTTAATGAGATGGATTTCAAACATCTGACAGCTTGAGTTATATCTTCTGTATCAGTATTATTCCTCCTAGACAGAGGTGCAGGTTTCTTACTAAATGTTGGACATGGCCAATTTTACATCCTGACAACATACGGCATAGACACATTATTTGATCAGAGAACATCCACTTATTAAGTCCCATAATGCCTCCTGTGATTTCACAAAAAACATCCCAATTATTTCGATCTACAAAGTGCTTATGAGCTCGTCTAATCCCTTAAACGCCAGTGTCAAGCTTTCATTTCAAAAAATGTCTGGTGTTTCCACAACTTGACCAGTAATCACGTCCTCTTGATGGCTAAGTGGCACAGTGTCACCTTGGTGGTGACCTGAGTCACGCAGCCTCAGTGCTGTGACGCTCTTTGGGAGAAAATCTGTAGTTATTGTCCTTCAGAACGTCAACAACAATCTTATGTCTCTTACTTGACACTAAACAATCGTCGTGGAGAATGTTTGTGTCTCCACATGAAAGGTACACACAAGTGCACAAATTACACAATGCACACAATTACACAATACACACAGTTACACAATACACACAAGTACATACGTACACGCCCCATGTGTGCAGCAGGATAGTATTGGTTTGATCCAAGGAAACTCTGGTTTCGACACTCATTGTCAGCCGCTTTGACTACTGCAACGCAATACTCACAGGAATCACGAAAGAACAGAGCGCCAAACTGCAACGTCTTCAGAACAACCTATCACGTGCAGTCCTCAACATCAAAGCGAGCGACCAACCAACCACAACATGCATGGAGACTCTACACTGGCTACCCATCCACAAACGCATCACTTATAAAACTGCAATAATATGCCACCGCGCTATC
>JAZEWU010000050.1:4311459-4321473 GCA_036362915.1 Geotria australis | reverse complement strand
AGGGCTCCGCGCCTCCGAATCAACGGGTGCAACGCGCCCGGAGAAAATGCGCGCGTTACAAAAGTAGATTATTATTATTATCAGCAGACTCAATAACTGACAAATGTTTACAAACAAGGACCCCTGTTTGTTAGACGTATTCAAAACGATATAGCATAATATACCATAATAATAACGCCTGACGATCCTTTCAAAAGTGGGAGGCGTAACCTCACGAGGGAGAGATGGAGATCGCTGGACACGTCTATCCCGAAAGAACATCTCTGAAGAGCAACCATCATGAATCGAGCCGTGAAAAGCTACATCAGTACATAACAATAACAACACTCAATAATAATTAGCATCTTTATTCTGTATGCGGAAAGACATTGGAGGAAGCACGTGGTTTGCGTACAGTATTTCGTCTCTAATTCCAGTCTTGTTTCTACCCTTAGGTCAGTGGTTCCCAAGCTTTCTCGGTTCACGGCGCCCTTAATGTACCATGATTTTTTCAACGGCGCCCAAAGTCAGAAAACACCTAACAATTACGTTTCATTTGGAATATGCCACCGCTGCGTCTGCCTTCGGCGCTTGTCAGCAGGCCGCTCCACGCCATGACGCCATCAGTGAGCCGGGTGAACGAAAGTGGATGTAAGGAGATAAGAGCGCCGAGGACATAGTCACGGTTACGAGGACACAATAGTGGCGACGCACGATAACGCTCGGCAAGATTTCTTAATCTGAGAGCAGGTCAGCAGAATCCTCGACCTGCAATCGCGCTGTCCATCAGCACGCTATATCTGTTTCGTGCCACGTTATCCCGTGGCCCAAGATCCCATTGCAGGGCCCTCCCGAGGAAGGCTCTCGACTCAAGACTCCTCTCGAGAGATGAATATTGACGAATCCGTTGGGTTTTCTTGAGACGCAAGTGAATTAAATGATGTCTTCATATTGTATACCGTATGCCCAAGGCGAGCAGAGAGTGAATAGTGGTTAGGTCAGATGTTGCCGTGGTTTTGCCTCAAAATCGGAATTGTAAAGGTTCTGTGGTGCAGTGTCGGCATCTTGTCAGGGGATACCGATCCTTCCTGCGCCATGTCAGGGGGTGCCGATTTCTTCTGGCCCTCACTGCCATGGGAGGGAGGGCTGTCCCCCTTCTCCGAGCCCCTTCCGGCAGCTGATTGGCGGTCTTCCCCGGGGCTGATTTACGTAAAATGCAGCTCCTGCTGTCGTGCGGCGGTTCATGCGGCACCGTTTGTGTGTTGATCGTGTTTCTAGAACCGTGTTTCTAGAATTGTCACCGCTCCCGCGGTGCCGCGCTTGGCTCGGTGCGCTTGCAGCGCGCTCCCATTACGCTGGGTGTCCGTGAGGAACCTTTGATTCAATTTATGGTCGTTTGTCTTGGCATTCCGGGGTTCACCGCGGGTTCCTTTGCGGCGGTCCCGTAGATTGCGACCGGAGCGCACGCAGCCGCTATCGATCAGGTGGCTTGGCGATGACAGTCACCTCGTGCTGTCAATGTCGCCTCGCAAAGGTGCTCTGCGCGTTCTGTTAAGCCTCGAGTGATTCGGCTCAAATCGATGACAAACATTAGAAACACGCTAGGCTCATTCGAAGATCGCTCTGACAGGAGGCTTTCTCTGCGTTGCGTCCGTAAGCTCCACGTTAACAGGTTTTGCATTTAGATGACAAAGACGACGTGACTGCGTGTGTTAATGGCCCGTGCTGCCCTGGTCGATAATTCCTGCCGGCTATATTTTCGGAGGGTCCGGCACGTTGGCGCGGCGAGCAGCGTTGCCAGGGACTTTCCAATAAATATCTTAATTCATTTCATTCGTTGTCATAAACCGCTTAATCCTTTACAGGGTTGCGGTGAGTCGGAGCCTATACCGGCAGACACAGGGCACAAGGCAGAGCTATACCCATGATCGAACGCCAGTCCATCACAAGGCACTAGGGGAAATTTAGTCAGCAGGCCAATTAACCTATGCAGCAGCATATCTTTGGACCGTGGGAGGAAAGCGCAGTGCCCAGCGAAAACCCATGCGGACACGGCGAGAACATGCAAACTCCACACAGAAAGGCACCCGAGCCGGGACTCGACCTGGGACGTTCTTGCTTGTGAGGCCTCATTCGCGCCAAATACAGTCCGTCAGATTGTCTCGCAACTGGAAATATTCTGTGTATGTTAACGCCGAACGCTGGAGCCTTGATTTTAACACGTGATATTGTGACTCAAGTGAAGTGTGAGTGTTGCGTACATCGAGCGGAAAGTTTCACCTCTTATAAAACAGTTACGTTTTGGAGTCTCTATCTATTGGACAAATGACAGCATCATTTCAGATCACACTAAATTGCATCGGGTGGCAGTAATGAGATGGGGAAAGAGTTCCAGACACAATTGCTTCTCAGAGGAAAGAAGTTTGTAGTAAATGTGGGTGCCAAGGTACGGCGGCAGATTTTGTAAAAAAGGATACATTTCAATGACAGCAGAAATACGTTTCCGCACTAAATTACAGTACAGTTTGCACTGAGCACATGGCGCTGCTGCAGTTTGAGATACAATCTCAATTATCAAGGTGTACTTGGCAGAACAATTGTTACATTTGCAACTGAGGAGACAGGCGTATTCAATTAGCGCTTGTTTAAATGTGTGGGGAGTGGTGGGAGCTGTAGACAGCTCAGTACCATGTAGGCAAAACACAGTTCAAATCCTTCAATGAACATCGGTGGCAACTGGTCAACTAACTATGAAGCAAGTGCAATGCTACGTGTAAATGTTTTTTTTTTGGTTGATTTAATTTTTTATTGGTTATTTATAATCTTGTATATATTAACATTTTTGTCAGCGGCTCGCATGTTTGTTGTGTCGCAGGAGTCCCGTAAAGAGCTTGCAAGCTCACTGGGTATTTGTTCTGCTGTAATAATAATAATAAACATCCATCCATCCATACGCCACAGTGTCGCCCTGCTACCTAACACGACCGGTGCCATGTCTCCTTCCTCGGCAGTGGACGCGAGAGGGGAGAATGAGGCCGGCCACGGCTGGCACCACGACCACCGAGCCGGTGAGCCGGCGCCGCATCGCGGGCACTCCTCGTACGCGACGCAGCGCCACGAGGCGTCGCCCTGCGACAACGGAACGGGGCCCCCCGCCGGTGAGACCCCCCCCCACCACCGTCTCACACGCGCACAGGGCCACAAACGCCGAGCGGCCAGCAACGAGCAGCTCCGTCGCGGTCGGCTGCCTTTCTGTGCGGAGTTCTCCCGTCTTTCCGCGTGGGTTTTCGCCGGGCGCTCCGGTTTCCTCCCGCAGTCGAAAGACATGCTGCTGGCATAGGTCAATTGGCCTGCGGACTAAATTGCCCCCGGTGCCCTGTGATGGACCGGCGTCCCATCCATGGTATAGCCCTGCGTTTGGCCCTGTGCTTGCCGGGGATAGGCTCCGGCTCATTGCGACCCTGTGCAGGAATACGTGTTTTTTGACAATGGATGGAGATTGTTTATGTGGCCATTGGTGATGAAGCTGAGAGCAGGAGCTCCCTGCACTTAACAACCTGGTTCATTCAGTGAGGCCGCGCAGCTTGAAACCCAGGATGTCAGCGGTTACGGCTCCGCGCTCGGAGAAAGACTTTGCCACCCAGCGCCACCTGCCAGGTTGGACCGATGCCAGCGTTTATGTAGAAAACCGTAAAAATGTAATCATACAAAACACGTTTTATCAAAGGTAACTGGAGAAAAGGTTAAAACGTGGGGGGGGGGATGTTAAAGCAGAAAGCGAGACAGGTAATGTATAGACAGCGGCACCCACCTTAACGACTGGAGCTTTCAGCAAGCGTAAAAACCCGCTCGCATTCACGCTCGATATTTTAGAACTAAATGTGATTTGAATTGGTGCCAAATTCCAGCACCTGAAAAAGAGGGCATGCTTTGAACAGGGTCCGCGTGCACACCCCACGGCGTGCCAGTGTGTGTGGGATTCTGCGCAGACACAGCGATTCTCCAAATCCATCCGTCCATCAATTTTCTAAACCGCTTGTCCTGGCGAGGGTCGCGGTGGCAGCAGTCCAAGCAGAGTGGACCAGACATCCCTTTCCTCAGCAACAGATTCTAGCTCTTCCTGGGCGATTCCCAGGTGTTCCCAGGCCAGGCGAAGGATATAATCCCTCCAGAGTGTCCTGGGTCGGCCTCGAGGTCTCCGTAATGCAGCAAGCCACGCAGCGCATGTTCGCAAGCGAAGCTAGTTGCTCCGTCTCCACAGCAGATGTCTTGTCGGGAGCACCCCTTTCCTGTCTGATGCTTGTTCTGCTCCCCACCCTCCGTGTCACGGTGTCTCTCGCTCCCGAGCGACGTTCCTAATAGTCAAGGGAGCGATTGAAGCCGATCGCGTTTCCTCGTCGATGTGTTAGTGTTTCTCCCGCTCGTGGTAAACCCCCACGTCTCTCCGTTTCCTCTTTCTTCGCGGTTGAGCTTTTGCTCCGTCTTGTCCGCGTGCATGTTTCTGATCAGATGTCCAGACGCGCATCGATTAAATAATAATTTTCACATTTATAACGCGTGGCACATATGCATTCAATGTCGAGGGTATTCATTTGACGAGAGAACGACTCGGAGACGTAGCGAGGAAAGCGCAGAGAGAAGGAGGAGGCAGCCAGGCGGTTTTGCCGGCGTCAACATATCGCCACACACTGCTTCCTATATATCATGATGTTATCGGCCAACGAATTAATGAGTTTTTTTCAAGTTGTGGGAGGAAACCGGAGAACCCGGAGGAAAACGATGCAGAACAGGGGGAGAGAACACACAAACCCCACACAGAAAGGCGCCCGAGGCGGGAATCGAACCGCCTCAGGCAAGACCATTCTTTCTGTGACGAGGCGCAGAAACATTTATGTCGCCACACACGTTTCTATCTGTCGATCTGGATGGAAACAACTTCCTCCAGCTGAGTCTGGCCATCGCCGAAGAAACGTGGAATCCACAGTATCGCTCTTTTTATGAGTTAGGTCACGTAAAAACAAGTGAGGTAAACCCGCCTCTGCCCGACACAGCTAATTAGTAAGGGGTTGTCACGTGAACAAAACGTGCCGGTTCGTTACTACTTCAGTCCAGAAGCTGGACATCGTGCTTCGAAGAATCGCAAAGAAGAAGGAGAAGCACACCAGTATGTCGGAGAGTGAACCCACATAATTTATAATGAAGATTCGACGTTTCGCCGATAGTTGCAAACAGCTTCATCAAATGTCGAATGTTAGCGGTTGGCTCACGGTCGCCGCCCCGGGGACGATGAGCACCACTCCAGCGCTCGAGGAGCGGAGAGACTCTTGCGATTTGACATTTGCCGAGTGATCCAGACGTAAGTCTCGGCTGAGCACAGCTGAATTCCTTCCCCCTTTTCACCACTTTCCACTTCTGCCTACAGCAAGTGCAAAACGCCCGTGAAACGCGCAGAAGCGTAAAATGCCAACGGACGATAAGATTCAATTATGGATCAAAGTGCCGTGTTTTTTTGTTGTTGTTGGATAGAGTCAAACCCAAAGTAAACGTTTGATTTCGGCAAAAAAAATAACCCTATGATATTTACCTTTGAAAACCTGCAAACGTGTCACCACTCAACAAAACCATTGCCTGCTCCGGCAATAACGCCTCTCACTCCCTCGTACCCCTATAATAATAATGCAATCTATAACACACACACACCATTTCACAGACGTTCATCACCGTGATCCAGCTCATTGTGGCTCACAAGCCGGGCAATGGAGGAATGCCCTTTCATTCATTCATTGTCAGAAACCGCTTAATCCTGTACAGGGTTGCGGTGTGCCAGAGCCTATCCCGGCAGACACAGGATGCAAGGCAGGGCTATATCCATAACGGGACGCCAGTCCATCACAGGGGCCGCTAAGCGTCTCGTAACGGTCGCTGCCGATTGAGCTCAGGGAACGTGCAGAAAGGGCAGACATCACCCCCTGCTTCGAGGCCGAGGAGCTGAAAGACAACGATGTCCAGAGGCTGACCATCGTGCTTCGCAGAATCGCAAAGAAGAAGAAGACCCCCTGCTCCTTGGTGTAGCGACGACGAGGAGGTTGTGAGTCACACTGCAGAGAGTTCCACTGTGAGGCGTAACGCAGCGAGACAGGAGCTCTGTTGCAGGGAGACAGTGGTTGGCACGCTGGGCTTCAAACCTGGCCACCCGAGTTTGAATCACGCCCACGGCCAACGCCAGTGACGATATTCTGAACGGGTCCTGGCCCTCCCTTAGGCGGACTCAGCCACAATTGGGTCCTTGGTGCGGTGTGCAAACCTTGCCACTAGGGATACAAAGGCGGCCGGGCGTGGTGCTGGTCACCCACCTCCTCGTGTGCCGTGTCGACCTTCATAGGTGCTCGCTAACGGCGCTTGACCCTACGGTGTGTTAAGGCTCCACGGGGGATGTTTGTGTTTGTCGCGGCAGACAAGGGCCCCTGCATGGGCCCCGTGTTCCAGGAGCAGCCGGTCGACACCGAGTTCTTCGAGCAGCTGCCCGAGCGGAGCGTCACGCTGCACTGCTGCGCGCGCGCCAACCCGCCCGCCACCTACAGGTGCCGCACGGCACACGGCACGGCACACGCACCGAACGCGTAAAGGCACATGGCACACGGCACACTCATGCCACATTGCACACGGCACAATCACGGCACACGCACGGCACGCGCACGGAACACTCACGTCACACGGCACGGCACACACTGCATCGCAGCAGCAGCAGCTGCTATTCGCTACCAAGTGACGTTGACGTGTTTATAGAACGTGCGCTGCGACACTTGCACTTTGCGACGGTGAGAGGTGTCCGAAGGCTCTTCAAGTAAGAGGTCATGGGACAGATCCAGGTTGCTGTGGGTTTATCCACTCAGGTCACTGGCAGCTGCACCACCTGGACTGCCCATTGTGCTACCGTACTGTGTTTTAAACAGCCCGGTCAGGAATCGAACCCCGGTACTTCTTGTCGTGAGTCACGAGTATTACCACTCAGCCACCCTGCTGCCTTCTCAGTGGTAATGAAATGGCAGTGTGGTACAGTGTGGTACAGCTGTGGGATGATGTAAGAGGTGGTGACATATGGGTCGCTACCGAGTGGATCACGGTGGATTACAATAGTTAATTTTGGAGAAAATGCTGATATAATATTAATGCTACCACATTTCAATTCACTGTACACTAACTGGACATCTGTATCATGAGAAGAAGGATATTGTTCACGATAATTTATCTAAACATGATACACTATAAGCGGCTGCACGGTGGCGTAGCGGTGAGCAGTGCTGCCGCCTCACAGCAAGAAGGACCCGGGTTTGAATCCCGGCTCGGGTGCCTTTCTGTGTGGAGTTTGCATGTTCTCCCCGTGTCCGCGTGGGTTTTCCCTGGGAATTCCGGTTTCCTCCCACAGTCCAAACACATGCTGCTGTCTATATTCATTGGCCTGCGGATTAGCATTCTTTTTCTTCTTCTTTGCGATTCTTCGAAGCACGATGGTCAGCCTCTGGACATCGTTGTCTTTCAGCTCAGCCTCGAACCGGAGCATTGAATCGACGACACAGGTGGCTATGGGAGAAAGGTCATTCTCCCACAGAGAAGAGGTTGGAGTGGGGGATCTTTGACAGAAGGCCTCGGTCGCCGCGGTGGAGAGCTCATGAAAGGCTGAGAGTGAGATAAGAGCGCGGAGCTCAGCAGGGGCGAGGGGTCCCCGGGGATCGTGGGGGTGGTCGGGGCAGCCGTGTTGATGCAACGCTCAGTCGGGGGCCAAAGCAACGGCTGGAGTTTCTGTGGCTCGGCCGTTAGCGCTATGCTGGGCTACAAACCTGGCTATGACCCGAGTTCGAATCCCGCTCACGGCCAACACCGGTGACGATTTTCTGAACCGGTCACGGGCCACTCCTTGGTCGACTCGGTCTCAAATTAGTACCCAGTGCGGTGTGTAAACATTGTTACTAGGGAGACAAAGGCGGCCGGGCGTGGTGCTGGTCACCCGCTTCCTTGTGTGCCGTGTCGACCTTCATAGGTGCTGGCCAACGGCACTTGACCCTACAGTCTGTTAAGGCTATACGGGGGTCTTTGTCTTTGGGGGCTACGCGGGGTGTGTGGGGCGACGTGGTCTCGCTTAAGGGTGTGGTCGAAAAAGTCCAGCGTGCTTATAGCGGGCCACGCGATGGATGATGGATTTAATACAGCAGAAAAATACCCAGTGAGCTTGCAAGCTCTTTACGGGACTCCTGTAACACAACAAACATGCGAGTTTCTGACAAAAAATAAAATCTATACAAGATTCATAAATAACCATTTTTTTTAAATCAACCAAAAAAACCATTTACACATAGCATTGCACACATTTTTCAAATAAAATCGTCCAAAATACATAGCATTGCACACATTTTAGATTAAGGCTGTGCATCGCGATAGTGAAAAAACGAAAGCATATTAAGGGTAAACACAATCAACGTTAAGACGGAAGAGCGCAATAAAATTGGAACCTTTAGAACACGAATCAAGATTAGCAATCACAACTCGGCAGACATTCACATTCTAACTGGGATCTAAGTTTAGTCACGGACGGTAGTGACTGTAGTTTCAAGCTCATGGTTATAGTGTTCCAGAAACGTGGCGCAGCTGACACAACAGCTTTGGTTGTGAATACTGTAGCGGCATACGCGATGGCAAATTCCCCTTGGACGTTTTCCTCATTGAGGTCAAGATTCCAGTTGGAGCCGGAGTGAGGCGGCTGACTGACTGACCGCGCGAGCAGCACTCCACCTCTCTCCACGCCGACTCTCTGGCTACTCATTAACACTGTCCACACGTCTATTGAAGAGTGATTGGTTTTTCTCTCCAATTCCACCCAGGGTAGAGATAAGCCGTGTTACTTTGTTTCTGCTTGTATTTCCATAAACGCACAAGTGACAGCAGCATGTCTTTGGACTGTGTGAGGAAAATGTTACATAGGGTTAATTGGCCTGCTGACTGAAATTGCCCCCGTTCCCTGTGATGGACTGCCGTCCCATGTTGGGTATATCACTGCCTTGCGCCCTGCGTCTGCCGGGACAGGATCCGGCTCACTCGCAACTTCTGTACAGGATGAAGCGGTTTCTGACAATGAGATGAGACGTAAGTGAAAATGACCAAAGATCCCCCAAGTAGTGTCTAATAGAGCGTTGGGGTAGGAGCTGTCAGTGAGCACCTACCAAGGCCTGTCACGGAGCATGAGGAGAGGGCCGTGAGGCGGGCGCCACAGCCAGGCCACCTCGAGTCTCCCAGCGCCGATGTCTACCACACCGGTTGAATTAGTAAACGTTTATGTTTTTACAGAGTCTTGGTACAGGCCCCAATAACAATTCCATCTGAGTGTCAACTCGAAGGCTTTCATGACCAATGTTGTTCATAGTGAGGCTCTGTTTATGAGTTTAGGTCATGTGATAAAAGGTGTGTAAGTGAAGTGCACCCCGTCGACATGTTGGAGCAAACGTGCGAGCACATGCAATCACTTACCTCAAAAGATGGCACCGACGTTTCGCTGAGATTCCACTCAGCATCATTCTCCGAGTCCCCCTGAGTGTCGTTCGTGAGCAGGTATTGAACACGAGCCACCAGATGAATACACCGTTTTCTCATGGATGTTGCGTCACTCCTTATAATTACTCAGGAGATAAACATCCCTCGGATAGCCGTACAGTCTGCTAAGGAAAGTGCTGTTTGTGAGTTTCTAGTAAAAGTACTGACGTAGGTTTTCACGGCTCGATTCATGATGGTCGCTCTTCAGAGCTGTTTTTTCGGGATAGCCGTATCGAGCGATCTCCATCTCTCCCTTGCGATGTTTCGCCTCCCACGTTGGAAGCATCATCGGCGTCACGGTTCTTCCAACGCCTGATGATGCTTCCAACTTGGCAGCCGAAATGTCGCGAGAGAGAAAGGGAGATCGCTCGATACGGCTATCCCAAAAGAGCAGCTCCGAAGAGCAACCATCAGTTTCTAGTAAGGCCACAATCCAACCACTTGTATCTCTCC
>JAZEWU010000050.1:4278477-4306494 GCA_036362915.1 Geotria australis | reverse complement strand
TCTAAACCGCTTGTCCTGGTGAGGGTTGCGGCGGCAGCAGTCAAAGGAGGGTGGACCAGACATCCCTTTCCTCAGCATCAGATTCCAGCTCTTCCTAGGGGATTTCCAGGCGTTCCCAGGCCAGCCGAAGGATATAATCCCTCCAGCGTGTCCTGGGTCGGCCTATAGGTCTCCGCCCAGTGGGCCGTGTCTGGTAGACTTCCCACTGGAGCCTCCTAGGGGGCATCCTTACCAGATGCTCAAACCATCTCAACTGGCTCCTCTCAATCTGAAGGAGCAGCGACTCTACTCTGAGGTTGTCCCGGATTTCTGTGCTCCTCACCTTGTCACAGAGAATGAGCCCAGCTACCCTGTGGAGAAATCTAATTTCTGCCGCCTTGTATCCGCGATCTCGTTTTTTCGGTCCCCAATATTGATAGCGCGTTGCCTGCGACCTTCCAGGCAGTGTGCAGCTGGCATCGCTGGCACACGTGATATTTCTGCCACTAGGTTCACTCTTTGAAAATAAAGTGATTGTGAAGGGGGCGGCACGGTGGCGTAGCGGTGAGTAGTGCTGCCACCTCACAGCAAGAAGGACCCGGGTTCGAATCCCGGCTCGGGTACCTTTTTTCTGTGTGGAGTTTGCATGTTCTCCCCGTGTCCGCGTGGGTTATCGCCGGGCACTCCGGTTTCCTCCCACAGTCCAAAGATATGCAGCAGCACTCTTGGGCAGCCCAGGCATTTACGGGTCACTCTGAAGTCGGACGGATTGTACAGGACCGGGGCGACGCTACTCAACATCCGCGGTTTTGTTTGCGCGCGATTGGCACATATGGACCGCGCGGTCGCACGCAATTATAGAAGAGCATTAATCAGCGATGCGCCCGCATCTAACATACTCAAAACGTGTGCGGGCGGCTCGAAATTCCGCGCACAGCGACATTTTCCCTCAACGTTGCGGTACGCGTGGTGATTGCGGCATGTTGACGGGTAATTGCAATGTGACGCCAATATGTAACGCGGCACGGTTTTTTTTTCCTCCCGCCGTCAGCGTCGCGTTACAACAAATCGCTGATTTTGAAACGCCTTAGCCGAGCACCGCAGGCGACTGGGAACGCTGCCTCCGGCGTCCGTCGCTAACATGCCACGAACCGGAACGACGTCGGCTTCCGAGTCCTGCGAGGCGGCGTCTAATCCGCGCGATCGACACCGGCGTTCCCCGCGTTCTCCTCCGGGCTCCCTGCGGCCGCGACCCCAGTTGATCTCCGTGACCTGGCGTCACGCGGCGTCTCCCGTTCTGTCCCGTCCTGGACGAGGCCTCTGCCCGTTTGCGCGCTCGCCTCCCGTAGTGTTCCCACAAACCTCGTCGTTCCCCAGAGCCGCTTTGGAGCCGTTGGCATGAGCCGGTGCCCGGCGCCAAGCACGCGCCCGGCTGCTCATAATAATAATAACTTTAATAACAATTTTAGATTTACAACGCGCGCCACACATATTCGTTCAATGTCGACGGTATCCATTCGACGGGAGAACAACTCAAGAGGCGCAGCGAGGAAAGCGCAGAGAGGCGGAGGAGGCAGCCGGGCGGTTTCCCGGCACCGACATATTGCCACACACTCCTTCCTATATATTATGATGTTATCGGCCAACTAATTAATGAGTTGTTTTCTTTAAGTTGTGGGAGGAAACCGGAGAACGCGGAGGAATCCCACACAGAACACCGGGACAACACGCAAACGCCGCACAGAAAGGCGCCCAAGGCCGGAAATCGAACCGCCTCGGGCAAGACCATTCTTTCCGTGAGGCGCAGATGTTTACCACTGGGCCACCCTGTCGTCCAGGAAATATGTAAATGCTTTTGGCAAATTGGCTTTAAATGCAATTACAGCGGCGAATTAAAGTGACACAACTGCATGAGGCGCGTGCGCGGGCCCGTGGTAGCCGCACCGCCGACATATTTGAGCGGTTGTCAGGCGCCGCGTGAGGTGCACGCTCACTTAATCCGGTTGTTGACGGAGAGGGCTTGCGGCATGTGGAGAAACCGACCCTGGCAGACGAGGAGAAATGGAGTTTGGATAAGGCTGCGGCGAAATCTTATCGCTCTGAGTGGGTTGATTGAGCTTCACTCGAGAAGGAAGCGTAAGGGTTGATGCCGAGACAGGAACGGTGCTGTGGCCGGTGTCCACCATCATCTGCGACCAGGTTATTCCTGTGTGTAAATGGTTTTTTTGAGTTTGGTTAATTTGTTATGTTTATATCTTTTCATTCATTCATTGTCAGAAACCGCTTAACTCTATACAGAGTTGCGGTGAGCCGGAGCCTATCCCGGAATACACAGGGCACAAGGCAGGGCTATACCGATGATGGGACGCCAGTCCATCACAGTTTGTGTATGTTTGTCAATTCTCATGTTTTTGTGTTCAGGGAATTCCGTAAAGAGCTTGCAAGCTCACTGGGTATTTGTCTGCTGTAATAATAATCATCTATCTATCTATTGTAGGACTCCCGCTGCTGCTTAGCTGTGCAGCTGGCAGCACAGAATTGCAGCTAAATCTAATGTGACGGGATGACGCGTGACGGGCCCGTGACAGGATCGCGAGAGAGGAGCTGTGATCCGAGTCTCTGTATGGATCACAATTCTTAGCCGACTACTTTGGTTGCTCTTTCGCCTCCCACGTTGATGCCTCCAACGTGGCTATCACGAAAGAACAGCTCTGAGGAGCAATCGTCATGGATCTAGCCGTGAAAACCTACATCGATCCATCTACGACTTTGCAATGGTGGAAGTTCCATGCTTTAGCACTATGACAAATGATGCACGTAATGCTGTGGTTCTACATAGTTTCCACTTCTTGTTTAATCTAGATTGTATCTGTGTTGGAAGAAGTATGGAGGCATAACTGCATTGGTAGCGATTAACTTGGCAATGTGTTTATCCCGTATCACACACATATATATGTACATGTCATACACATCGTGATTAGCGTGAGGTAGACAAGATAAATACAAAGGTCCCCCGTATAGCCTCAACAGACTATGGGGTTAAATACTGTTAGTCGGGCAAATGCCTGTTAGACGGGCTCCCGAGAGCTCCCCGAACGGCGACGCTTCCTCCAGCAGGGCCGTAAACAAACGATTGCAGAGCTGCACCTTCATCTTAATAGTTTCATTTTAATGAATAATTGAACTAAAATCAATAAGCCTTCGGGTTATTGGAATTTATGACCTCAGCATTTTCACCGCAAAGCTTCTGCGGCTCCCCCCAGGGCCGCGGGGTTGACGCGATGCGGCTCCTTCTGTCGTCGTGAAAACATTCCGTCGCCTGAACTCACGGCGACCGCGTGTCGGGCCGTACCGTTTCATTAATTATAATAACAATATCATTTTATAGAGCGCCTTTCACCCGAGGGTCACAAAACACTGCACAAGGGCCGAGGAGAGAACGGCATGTCAACGACGACAGAAAAAAACTCTAAAAACCAATTATTGCAGCAAAACTTTATTTTTCTCGAAGTGTAACGTAACACATGGTTTTTTTTTTAACAAACGTCCAAGATAATTGTGTATGCCTCGAGCAGATTACGGCTGTGACAAATCGATGAGGCGCCTATTTCTTCATCAAAACTAAATGTCGTTGAATCCCATCTCCCGGTGGGAGCATCCACAACGACGCTCCCTTCGCGGCGTTAGTTTTGTTCCGTTCTCCGTAAGTCGCGCTCCGGCACGCTCCGGCAAGCCGGATCATAATAATTTTATTACTTTTTAATTTATAACGCGTGGCACATATTTATTCAATGTCGAAAGTGTTCATTCGACGAGAGAACGACTCAAAAGAGGCGCAGCGAGGAAAAGCGCAGAGAGGCGGAGGAGGGAGGCAGCCAGGCGGTTTACCGGCGCCAATATATTACCCCACACTGCTTCCTATGCATGATGATATTATCGGCCAACTAAGTAAGCGGGGCCTCGGCGCTTTGCGATGCCCGCTGGCAGAAGCTGTCCGTTTATAAAAAAAAATGCTAATCCGCTAGACAACGCTCGTGCAAACACTGCTTGTAGATTCCCCCGGGCATTCGTCATTTACATCTTGCGGCCGGTGTCACTGCGATGACACGGCCAATGGCTCCGCTCCCCAAAGGCGACAGAAACCAACCGATAGATTTTTCTATTTAAATTCCATACGTCGGAATCCATGACGTCTCCCGCATCGGTGTCGTGCCGCCGTAAAACAGCCTCGTTGCAGACCGAGCGACGCAAACCTTTGCTCGTGTCAGCTCCTCCATGCAACGGCTTGGTTTTCTCGAGTACGGGAATGGCTTGTTGCAGAACTTAGGATTGGATTGTTGATCGTGAGAGCGGGAGCGTGCGTCTGGCGGTGAGACTCGTCCCCCGGGGGGGATAGAGCGGCCCCAGCGACAGGATTTGCACGTCGGTGACTGGAGTCTAGGTGCATTACACCGATTTGACTCTTTGCATTGATTTTTTTTTTACTTACGATGCATTTGTGAAGAACTATCCATAGTATAGTTGTTTTTATGAGGTAGGTCACGTGAAAGTAAGTGGCGTAAACCCGCCTCCATTCCGACACAGCTAATTAGCAAGGGGTTGTCACGTGAACAAAACGTGCCAGTTCGTTCCTACTTCAGCACACCGGTATGTTGGAGAGCAAACTCAAAACATTTATAATTTAGGTCCGACGTTTCGCTGACAGTTGCAATCAGCCTCATCAGGAACAAAGGTTCTGGCGAGAACCCTTGCTCAGCTTCCTGATGTGTGCACACGCTATGCTGATTTCCCCTCGTTCTAATAGAGAAAATAAATAGTTCTATCGCGCCAGAGTGCACTTGAGTGAAACCGTGGGGCCGAATCTTGAGACTTGGTGCGTGACTAGCCCGAGCTGTGACCGTCAGCTCGTTTGATATCTGGGTGAGAGCGGATTGAGAGAAACTTGTAACCCGACACGCGGCGATTCGCGACCGGGCTTACACCACTGAGCCTTTTCCCCTCGAGAACCGTCTTCACGTCAGACGGGCCACTTGCGACACCGGCACAAGTGGCCCGGCGCTGCCTCGGCGCCCCTCGCGGTTACTTGCTACCCAGCAAGCTCACTGGGTATTTTTCTGCCGTAATAATAATAATTTAACAATTTATAATGCGCACATATTCATTCACTGTCGAAGGTACTCATTCGACGAGAGAACGACTCCGAGGCCTAGCGAGGAAAGCGCAGAGATGCGGAGGAGCCAGCCAGGCGGTTTGCCGGCGCCATATTGCCACACACTGCTTCCTATATATTAGGATGTTATCGGTCAGTTAATTAATGAGTATTTTTTTAAGTTGTGGGAGGAAATCGGAGAGCCCGGAGGAAACCCACGCAGAACAGGGGGAGGACATACAAACTCCACGCAGAAAGGCGCCCGAGGCTGGAATCTAACCGCCTCGGGCAAGACCATTCTTTCTGTGCGCGGGGCCAGACCACATCTGCACCCTGCGTCGGCGTCGTTACGTAATTAACTTCAGACGAGTACGTTGCCTGATTACACAGGTGTGCGTTTCATTTCCCCCAAAAGACTGCGCTACGCTGCCGTAGTGTGTTTGGCATCGGCCCTGGTGTTAGCGGGCAAGATGTTTATTATTACAGCAGGTAAATTTAGATAGATGTTTATTATTACGGCAGAAAGATACCCAGTGAGCTTGCAAGCTCTTTACGGGCCTCCTTCGATACAACAAACACGCGAATTGCTGACAATAATTAAAAATATATTCAAGATTAATAAATTATCAAAATTTAAATCAACGAACAAAAAAACACATTTACACTGCCTGCACGCTTGACGATAGATAGACGTTTATTATTACAGCGGAAAATACCCAGTGAGCTCGCAAGCGCTGGAAGTGGGATTCCTGTGATACAACAAACGTATTAATAGCCACGCCACTGCGACTGTGCATTGAAACAGCTGCTTTTAAACAGAAGGGAGGAAATCCAATGTTACAGTGATGATGATGATGATATTTACTGCATTGAGATGCTTGGCCGATATCATTCACGAGTGTTGGGTAGACGGGAGGAAACCGCAGTGCCCAGAGGAAATCCACTCAACGCGCACGAGAGAGCATGTCAGTCGAATGTCAACAAAGACAGATTCAATGCACAGACAGGCTTGGTGCATTGAGTGTGCGTGTGGACCGAGCCAGTTGATGTGGCGCATTATCCCGTGCCTGCGAGGGAGAGAGGGAGATCGCTCGACACGGCTCTCCCGAAAAAACATCTCTGAAGAGCAACCATCAATTTGAAATCCGTAATGTGGCACCACATCAACCTGCATCGAAGACGCTGCGATTTGAAATGTTACATCGAGTGTTTTATTTTATTATTATTATACCGCTTCCAACGGTCGCATATCGCCAGCGATCGATATTGCCTTAATAATGCAATGAAATCGATTTTTCATTTTATTTTCAGGCTTGCATCTTCATTTAAATCATGGCGGTCCTTCTGGCCGGCACGAGAAAGCTGGCACGGCTCCTGGCAGGACCGCTCCTGGCAGGCCGGCCTGTTTTGCCAACACGCGGGCTGGCCGTCTCCGTTGGCCATCGCGCTCCGGCCTTAATCAAAATGCTCACGGACATGAGGCTAATGTGTGCCCGGGCCGCCGCTGGGCGCCACTGGCCGCCGTTCGGAGCCGGGCGTGTGTTGTGTGCCACGAGCGCGACTTTAACATTCAGCGCGCGGCGCAGATTCGACGTGAAAGGGCGCATGAAATATTTACCCGGGTGTGGAGAACACGTTGGTGGCAAAAAGTGCCGTAATGCATGCGGTCAGCGCCGGTGTCTTAATCGGCTCGGTGTTTGAATTATTAACGACGGCAAGACGGCCGTTAGACAGGAAGGAAGCGTGTTCCCGGGCAGTGCTGGCACACGCCGTGCATCTTGACCGCGGTTGTTCATGTTGCCGGGCGGAGACGATGCCCCACTTTCTTAATGACACAAAGGCATTTACATAGGCGTTCCGTTAGGTTGCACGCAGACAGAAGGCACGCAAAGCTCGCCTCGTTCCGTTTTAAATGGCACCGCAGTCACTTGCCGCTTGAAGCGATTGTTAAAGACAATCGCAGGATAATTGAAGGAGGTTTTCACAGCTCGGTGTGCGAGAATTGCCATTAAGAGCTGCCGTTTCGGTAGAAACGGCAGCTCTTAAGAGCGATTATCTCGTGCAAGATAAACAAAGAAATCCGCTTTTAAAATCCCGTTTCAGGCTGGCACACAAAATACGGACATGTAGTTATCTCACACTGGTTTCTAATTAATACCGATTAATTCATTGTTACTCCTCGCTCGCTTGAAAACAGAGAAGTTTCTGGGCCATACTTAATAAACGCGTTGACTTGCAGCAGTGCTAACACGATTAGATTTGCAAACAGCGCAAAGCCCTGACAGAGCAGCATTGTGCCGCATGAGCCGCTGCACAGCCTTGTGTGCGTTAGATAATTAATTGATAGATAATTAATTGGCTCCATAACGCGGTGTCTTTGTCTCGGCCCGCCGAGTCGAAGGAGTTTCCCGGCAAAAGACCGAATGTCGCGTAGTCGATATTTGTCTACTGCCGATATTTTAATACTTTAATTTTGTGACGGTTGCTCTTCAGAGCTGTGTCACTGAGCGCTCAACCTCTGTTATAATATGACGCTCCGTTGTCTCTTGCTCAGAAACCGCTTAATCCTGTACAGCAAGAAGGTCCCGGCTTCGAATATTAGCTCGGGTGCCTTTCTGTGTGGAGTTTGCGTGTTTTTCCCGTGTCCACGTGGGTTTTCGCCACCGAGCACTCCGGTTTCCTCGCACAGTGCAAAGACACGCTGCTGCATTGGTTAATTGGCCTGCGGTCTAAATTGCCCCCGGGGCCCTGTGACGGACTGGCAGGCGCGTCGCAGCCGCGTGTGTTACGGGTGTTGCGACACCCGCACTTTCACAGAAACATGATTCCACCCCCCCACTTTTTCCTGAGATAGTCTCATATCTATGGGTAGTCTGATGAAACGAAACTGAGTTCCCAACACATGAAACCCTATTGGTCACGTGGAAGTCTCAGCGAAACGTCGGTACCATCTTTGAAGGTGCGTGCTGTGTGTGCTCGCTCGTTTACCTCCAACATATCAACGGGTGCACTACGCTTACACACTTTTTCACATGACCTAAACTCATAAACAGAGCTTCACCTTGCATATTGTTTACATTATCTGTACACTGGCAAAAAGGTGTCCATCGTGATAAAGCAACTATAATTTACAGCCAAGAATTTCTAGACGGCAGCCTGTAGAGCACGGGCCGTGTGACTGTCGCTGCGGTGCCTCCTGCCCCGTCTCTCTGTGCGTTGGCCACAGATAGCTGGCCCGGCAATGAGTCTCACCGACTCTGGTTCTGTCCGTGGGAAAGCCCGGATTCGCAGTTGATTGAAAATATTACACGTTTTCCAGCGTAATTTACGACTATTGGAGGAGCTCAATCTTACATCGATTTAAAGCCTTTTAAACCCTGTTTTACGTTGCGGGCATCGGCATAGACTTTAAGAGCAATTCCAATCGTTCAAATTTATACAGTGTCATAAAAACCCCTCTAATAAACGCAAATTATTTTGGTAAATTATAGTCTTTGTCTGGATTAGAGGCCTGGCGAGGTTTATATGTGCTGTGAAGAAGGGATATTGCCCAAAACGTCGCCTATGATATATTTTTCTTTTTGAAGCCACGGTGTTATTGACACTGAATGTGTTGGGTTTTTTTTTTGTTAACTGTACTTGTGCACCGCTTCCAATGCAGCAAGAGCTAATAAATTTGCCACGGTCGAGATAGGCAAGAAACTTGATATCTATTTAAAATTTGCGTCTGCTCGGGGTCATCAGTTCCCCCCTTGCTTGTTGTAGGTTTTCACGGCTCGATATCTGAAAATTGCGCTCTAAAGCTGTTCTTTCGGGATAGCCGTGTCGAGTGTTCCTTCTTTCTCCTTTGCGACGTTTCGCCTCCCACGTTGGAGGCACGTTTGAGGCATCATCAGGCGTGATGCCACCAAGATTCTCACCAATCCCGTGAAGAGCATGCAAGCTCACTGGGTATTTTTCTGCTGTAATAATAAAACGTCACGATGGACTGGAGAGATGCAAGTGGTTAGATTGTGGCCTTACTAGAAAATGATGGTTTCTCTTCAGAGCTGTTCTTTTGGGATAGCCGTGTCGAGCGATCTCGGCTGCCACGTTGGAAGCATCATCAGACGTTGGAAGAACCATAACGCCGATGATGCTTCCAACGTGGGAGGCGAAACATCGCGAGGGAGAGATGGAGATCGCTCGACACGGCTATCCCGAAAGCACAGCTCTGAAAAGCACCCATCATGACTCGAGCCGTGAAAACCTACATCAACACATACAGCACTTTAGTTTTTCATTGAAACATGCCAACAAGCCCATTTTCATAGAATGTCTTGGTGAGAAGGACGCATTCCGTCTCAAGACATCTATTTATGCGGTCCACAGGGAGGTGAAAGCCGGTTTTAGAATCGCTCCACCGCGATTATAGTTATTTATAATCTTGTATATATTTTAATTTTTGTCAGCAACTCGTATGTTTGTTGCGTTGCAGGAGTCCCGTACAGAGCTTGCAAGCTCACTGGGTATTTTTTTCTGCTGTCATAATAAACATCTATCTATCTATCTATAGTGAGGTTCTGTTTGTGAGTTTAGGTCATGCGAAGGTGTGCAAGTGAAGTGCACCCGTCGATATGCCGGAGCAAACGTGTGAGCACATGCATCACTTACCTCAAGAGATGGCACCGACGTTTCGCTGGCATTACAGCTAGCATCATCAGGGAATCAAGAGAGAGGTCACCTTCACGTGACCAACACTCACAAACAGAACCTCACAATGAATAACATTGGTCATGAAAGCCGTCGAGTTCATTTAATCTATCTATCTGTCTCCCCTGGTCTGTGCACCCTCCTCGACCCTCCTCACGTGATCGCTTCAACCCTGTTTCCTGGAACAATAACTCAGGCCACTGGCTCTACGTTTCCTGGAATTATGTGAAGCGCAGGACTGTATTATGTAACCACCTCCGCTTAAACTAATGGACTTCAGAGGTGTTTATGATGTTATCGTTGACTTGCGCTAAATTCACATTTGTGAAACCTCTTCATGATTAATTCAGAGGCAATTGTGCGCTCGTAATGCGAATAATTGTGCAATTAATACTTTCAACACTCACACGGATTGTAGCACTTGCAACGTTGTGAAGATCACATTAATTATTAATTTCCTTCACAGCATTTTGGAAACTGCTGTTATTAATCAGTTATTGCTAATGCAGTACAGTACTAGCCGATGCGTGGTTCCATTATAAAAAACAAAGAAACCGTGGATATCCAGGACCAGGTCACATTCATGGAGCTTTTTAAAGTTGTGTTATTGTGAAATGTTTTCATAGTGACCTGTGATTGACTGGCGTCCATTCCTGGGTATAGCCCTGCCTCGCGCCCTGTGTCTGCCGGGATAGGTTCCGATTCACCGCGACCCTGTGCAGGATTAAGCTGTTTCTGACAAGGGATGGATGGGTGGCCCGTGATCGAATGAGTGAAAGCTGTCGCAAGATGGGGAGATGCCTCACCTCCGGCCCGGCGTCTGCCACCCAGCAAAAAAACAACCACACATTCCTCGATAACACTGTGGCTTTAAAGGAAAATAATATAATTGACAATGTTTTGGGCAATTGGTCTTCTGCACAGCAAGCACAGAGAGGCCACGGATGTGGAGTGAAATTGGAAAGTTAAAAGTAAACTCAGAAAGTATTGACTCTTAAGAAACACAATTTCAGCTTCAACTCGCAGACAGGCAATGGAATCGCCCTTCATGGTGCCAGTGGCGAGTGTTTCAAGCTCGCCTCCATCTGCTTACGAGCGAAAGAAAGAAAGAGCGCGTCTTTCTCGCCGGTCGCAGCAGTGGCGCGGGACGTGCCGCTCGTGAGCTGCCGGCTTTGAAACCCGCACTCTCCGTACGCTCACCAGTGCGCCGGTGCTAATAATAATATAAAAATTTTTTTATGTATAACGTGTGGCACATATTCATTCGATGCGTGAAGGTATTCATTCGAAGAGAGAACGACTCAGAGGCGTAGCGAGGAAAGCGCAGAGAGGCGGAGGAGGCCTGCCGGGCGGTTTTGCCGGCGCCAATATATTTCCACGAGCTGCTTGCTATATAGTAGTATAATATCAATTTATATAGCGCCTTTCACCCGAGGATGTTATCGGCCAACTAATTAATGCGTGTTTTTTTTTTATTGTGGGAGGAAACCGGAGAACCCGGAGGAAACCCACGCAGAACAGGGGGAGAACACACGAACTCCACACAGAAAGGCGCCCAAGGCGGGAATTGAACCGCCTCGGGCAAGACCGTTCTTTCTGTGAGGTGCAGTGGTTACCACTGCGCCACTGCTGGTGCTGCTGTGCCAGCCCAACATTCCTCGTGCCCGGAGAGAATTGCCACCTAGATGTTCCCTGACCTAGACGTTTACAGCGTCACAACTGCATGGAAAAGTTATTACTGCAACACGTTTGTCGAGCTGAAAACGATAAAAGTTTGAAAGTTTACTCTTTAATGGGGACAATTGCTGTGTTATTAGGGTCACGGTCAAAATATGGCAAGTTTGATGAATTGCACGTTGCGTAATTGGTTAATATCACATTCCAACATCACCCCATACCCGCACTAATGTCCATTTGCAGGCCGGTGTTTGATTACAACTCCTACGACACAGGGAAAGCTGCCACTGGGGGTTCTCAAGGCTCGATTGCCGTGGGGAATTTGAATGGTTTAGCCGAGATGTATCTTGTGGGTCATTTAAGCACCGTGTGAGTGCAGGTTTCTCAGCAGACATCTCGTTCGTATCTGTAGTTCGTGTACTCTTGTCTGCAGATGTCTTGGATGCTATTGGGGACAGTTGTTATTGCTGCAGGTTAGTTGAAATTGCATTGCTGTAAAGTAAATGCACTTGTGCAGAGGCTAACGCGTGTAAGATTGGACCACTGGTTAGAACTGCTTTTGGTCTTTTTAGATGTGAACGGCAAATGCTACTGGCAGACTGCAAAGTGGCCATTTACAATTTTCATATGACCTTTATAGATGTAATTTAGCTTCGTGCCAACTCGTATAATACATTACTGTGTTCTATGGTTAACACTAATGATGATTTTGAGAGCTACCAATATGCGAGTAGTTTGTTTTTAATTGAATTCTCTGACATTTAGAAAGCAAAACATATGAATGCTAATTTACGGCCTGTATTAGTCCGCTGCTGGATGACAGTGTCGGCACACGATGTGAGTCACCGATGGGTTTGTGACGGTCCCTCATTGCGCTGGTTGGTGTGGCTCAGTAACGAGTTCCTTACCCATCGCGCTAATGGCTCTACTAATGACTATACCAACACTCCAACCCGGACAACACATGATTACTATTACTACACTGTATTGATGTAGGTTTGTCACGACTCGATTCATGATGGTTGCTCGTCAGAGCTGTTCTTTCGGGATAGCCGTGTCACTGAGCGATCTCCATTTCTCCCTCGCGATGTTTTGCTTTCCACGTTGGATGATGCCTGATGATGCTTCCAACGTGGGAGGCGAAACGTCGCGAGGGAGACATGGAGATCGCTCAGTGACACGGCTATCCCGAAAGAACAGCTCTGAAGAGCAACCATTATTTCTCATTTGTTTGCACAGGAAAGGAGTCTTCAGACTGTATTTCAGAGGATCCTGTTGAGGCTGTGATTCTGTTGATGATGCTGATGCTATGCGTAATCCCAAATTAATAATTTGTAGGTATTTTGTTTCACATTGTGATTTTTGACCGATATCAGTTACGCTGTGAGTATGGTTAGGTATGGGAGGTAACTGGACAAGCCAAAGGAAACCCAGGCCCAGCAAAGGGAGAACATACAAACTCCACACAGAAAGGCGCCTTGGTCCGAATTCAAACACAGGCCCTTCCGATTGTGCAACGTGAACTTTCATATCGGGGACCCTGACACCAAATATAACTTTCATAATTGCATCATGAAATCTCTGTATTTTTTAAATGTTCCCTAAATTATTTACCCTTTAGAGGATTGTTTAATCACCAGTTAAAAGCTGCGTACGTGTTAATTGTAACGTAAATGCCAGGAGTGGTATGGCGTGTGCGATTTCTAATCGTCACCTTCTGTGCCTGACCTCATTTGCTCGGCTATTTTTTTTTTTTTACGAAAGAATTGTGCGAAATGGGTAAGAAAAAAACCTTGACATTTAAAAAATAATAATTTGTCTTTAACCGTGTAATGGGGGCACAAGCCGACGGTGGGATCTGCCGTGAGACCGCCGACGGGCATACAAACGAAACGCTGGAAATTCATCGTGTCTCCGCGTAAAAATCGGAGCGCCTCACAGCGAGGAGGGCCTGGCTTCGATCTCGGACTCGGGCACCTCTTCCGTGTGGCGATTGCACGTTCTCCCCTGTTCTGCGTGGATTCTCTCTGCGTTCCCCTAGTTCTCGCATAACTAAAACCCACGCAATGTAACTGGCTTTGGCCAGTCACACATCTTGATGCTGAGACATCTACCGGCAAATGAACAAATAGGGATCACACTCGGCAACGTCACCGCCTCCTGTGAACGCTTGGCCAGACCAAGCGTACATGGTCTTTACCTGTTCATCTACCTGTACCTGGCCTCTAGCTACTGCTGTCAACGTCGCTGAAGCAGCGTTCTAGTTTATTTAAAGTGTCTGCGAAGACTGCGCCGGTGGCTATCGTGGCGTCCAGTTTAACAATCCGCTGCGGCACGCACGGGGACTGCGCGTGCCGACTCGCAGCAGACAAACACGAAGCAATGATTTCGTAATTAAATTATGCAGTGAAATAATTAGCTGCATTATAAAAGGAAGCGCATGCTGCTATTAAACATGACCGCGTAGCTTTAGGCTAAAATATATATAATCCGCTTTTTAATTCACCGTGTCATTAGGAAGGACGTTTCTTTCATACGTCCACGCCACTCACGAGAGAGTGTTTGGTGAAACTACAGTCACTACCGTCTATTGCTAAACTTCGATCCCAGTTCGAATTTAAATCTCTGCCTAGTTGTGATTGCTAATCTTGAGTTGTGTTTCGAAATGTTCCGGATTTTGCGCTGTTCCCTCTCAATGTTGAAATATGCTACCTTTGATATGCTCTACTTTTGTTTTCACTGTCGCAATGCCCAACCTTGATCTTACCTGATGACTTAAAAAATGTGTGCAATGCTATGTGTAAATGTTTTTTCTTGTTGGTTGATTTAAATTAGGTTATATATGAATCTTGTAGGCGGCACGGTGGCGCGGTGAGTAGCGCTGCCGCCTCACAGCAAGAAGCTCCCGGGTTCGAATCCCGGCTCAGGAGCCTTTCTGTGTGGAGTTTGCATGTTCTCCCCGTGTCCGCGTGGGTTTTCGCCGGGCATTCCGGTTTCCTCCCACACTCCAAAGACATGCTGCTGCATAGGTTAATTGGCTGGGTGCCCTGTGATGGATTGGCGTCCTATCCGGGGTATAGCCCTGCCTTGCGCCCTGTGTCTGCCGGGATAGGCTCTGGCTCACAGCAACCCTGTACAGGATTAAGCGGATTCTGACGATGATGATGTATGGTGTAGCCTTCTCTTGGAACAGACGTTTGTTTACATAACGCCTTCAGTGTGTGAACAAGGCGGGACAGGCCAGGGCTGAAAACACAGAAACACAACTCATATTAAAATTCATCCTCCCACCTCTACCCCACTTGCAAGGTTCAGAAATGTAAAATGGTTGATGCCTTTCATCTCGACTCTTCTTGAGAGCTGCTCTAATCCCATTGAAAGCAGCACAAAGTGGATTATGCATCGAATTCACTACAAAAGTTCTACCCACAATGCAATTTGTCGGAAACATTTCAGAATTTTACTGTGAATACAAATCGGTTTAGAAAGACGTTTCGTTACTAAAGGGTGTGTTTGTTACTCCGTGGCTCCCGATAGGGAAATAATTCAGATGCAAATTAAAAAAACGGGTCACGTGTTGTTGTTTGTGCTTGTGCACCACTGGCCAAGCACCATCACCATCACTGTGTCGATGTAGGTTTTCACGGCTCGATTCATGACGCTTGCTCTTCAGAGCTGTTCTTTCGGGATAGCCGTGTCACCGAGCGATCTCCATCTCTCCCTCGCGACGTGTCGCCTCCCACCAACACGCACAGCGTCCCGTGCACTCGACTGCAGACACGGTCACGACATGGGAGGCAAACTTACGTTTTTATATGTTCCATTACCAGAGCTGGATTTTTATTTTATTTTCATTCGAGCTCAGAGACTCTGAATAAGACGCGGTCATCAGCAGGACTTTCGCTACAGCAAGAGCAATAGGGTAGCGTCGTTACCCCGCGTACACGCTATCGCGTAGCGCGCCGCCGGAGAACCGTGTCACTCTCGACACGGCAATTAGCGGCTCGTCACCGCACAGCGACACAGCCTGGCGCGGTGCGTCCAACACACGGCTCCGTGGCGTGTGACTCGAGGCGGAGAATTACCCACTAACTTATCGCAGAGGTCGCTCCGTGGCAGCTCCTGAAGCAGGGCACCACCGCAGCGCAAAGTGACACGAGCACAACTATCCACGAACCAATTCATTACAGCGCCTGGGCCGGCTGCCAGCCGGTTCGGCTGTTCATGCCGCACGGCTGGTTTGCGCCGCGCTCCGACAAATGGCTCTCAGACCGCGTGGTCGCCAACACGCTTAATGGGCCTGACGTTTTTTTTCTTTTTCCGCTTTTTAGGTTATTATGCCTTAACAATACCCTGATTACATTTCTGAGAAATCTATTACACTGTTGCCTACCTCGAAAGCATTGCTCTCTTCAATACACGACAGCGGGACGGTTACTTTAGCAAAGCCGTTTGCGGATGTCTGCCTGATCTGGCGGATGGGGGGCGGAGGAGCGGCGGAGGAGCAGAGCGTGCTGTACGATGATAGAAAAAACATGCAAACATTGTGACGGTTAGATATATAGATGGTTATTTAAAAGTACCCAGTGAGCTTGCAAGCTCTTTACTGGATTACTTGCACTGACACAACGAGCACGCAAATTGGCATAAATAAATAAATATGTCTGGAAAGGGATGTCTGGTCCACTCTCCTTGGACTGCTGTCACCGCGACCCTCACCAGGACAAGCGGTTTAGAAAATGGATGGATGGGATGGATGGAAATAAATATCCACCCATCTATCCGTTGTTAGAAACCGCTCAATCCTGTACAGGGTCGCGGTGAGCCAGAGCCTCTCCCGGCAGGAACAGAGCATAAAGCAGGGCTATACCCTGGATGAGACGCCAGTCCATCACAGGGCACCAAATAAAAATATAAAAAACATAAAATTAACCAAACAAAAACGGTTGACACAACGGACCGTACTGACGTGGTTGTCACCGTTCAATGTGTTATCATTGCTCTCCAGAGCTGCTCTTTCAGGATAGCCGTGTCATCAAGCGTTCTTCTAATAATAATAATTTGACATTTATAACGCGCACATATTCATTCAATAGGTCCCGGGTTCGAATCTCGGCTCGGGGTGCCTTTCTGTGTGGAGTTTGCATGTTCTCCCCGTGTCCGCGTGGGTTTTCGCCGGGCGCTCCGGTTTCCTCCCACAGTCCAAAAACATGCATAGGTTAATTGGCCTGCGGACTAAATTGCCCCCGGTGCCCTGTGATGGACTGGCGTCCCATCCTCGGTGTTCCCCTGCCTTGCGCCCTGTGTCTGCCGGGATAGGCTCCGGCTCACCGCGACCCTGTATAGGATTAAGCGGTTTCTGAAAATGAATGAATTAATGAATATTCATTCAATGTCGAAGATGTTCAATCGTCGAGAGAAGGACTCAGAGGCGCGAGGAAAGTGCAGAGAGGTGGAGGAGGCAGCCAGGCGGTTTGCCAGCGCCATATTGCCACACACTGCTTCCTACATATTATGATGTTATCGGCCAAATAATTAATGAGTGTTTTTTTTTTTTACTTGTGGGAGGAAACCGGAGAACCCGGAGGAAACCCACGCAGAACAGGGGGAGAACACACAAAATCCACACAGAAAGGCGCCCAAGGTGGGAATCGAACCTCCTCGGGCAAGACCATTCTTTCTGTGAGTCGCGGATGTTACCACTGCGCCACCCTGCTGCCTATTATGAATAACGTCAACTTATGACCACCGTTTACACTCGGCTCATTAGGCATCGCCCCACAGTGCAACTTCACCTGAGTCCTACAGATTCTGACAGCTGCACGGTAGTTCCCATCGCAGATCGCCAAACCGCCCGGTCAACTCAGACTCAAAGTCGTGCGGCTTACAGTGCGAGAGGAAGCGCTCGACGCATTTTGACCCGAGCCCATTTCATACGACGTACGCAATTCGATAAAAGCATAGTCGTGTTTTTGCACAGGATTCAAAATGAGAATTGTGAGCTTAAGCATGAAAATGAATCGATGAATAGATGCATCACTCCACCCATTCCAGTTCTCCTCCCGATGTGACAGATTTAGGATCGCTGTCTGGCATGAGAACCGTGGTTGTGCTCTGGAGGAAGGTGGAATTTCCACTCACGTTTCATGAGCAGCATCGATGTCTTTGTTCAGTATGGAAACATTTTGCTAGATATTTTGATTCATACATTTAAGGTCATAATAAAGAACTCGATTATGAAAAGTAACATAACAAAGTGACCAAGGAAGACAGTTTTCAATCAGTACGTCTTTCTACCTGCTAGCACATATGCTTCATAAACGAATTAATGGGATTCCAATATTTGTTTGTGTGTTTTTGTTTTTATTATTGTTACGTCCCATTGGAGCACATCAGTGGGCAAACTGCTAGCTCGGTATACAGGACCCTACACAGAGAGCAAATTCCTTCCCAGTGTCACTCCCGGACAAACAGTTGCTCTCCAAATTAAATGCTATACGCCGATACGGCTAAACAAGAACTATTGGTACCGCTGCCGCGCTGCTTGAAAGGGGTATTTAATTTGGGATGCTGTTAGCCGTGCGGGGGCGGCCGGGGAGATTGGACTCCCCACTCTCGCGCCACTGGTGCCTGCAGGCTGACCAGCACGGAACAAGCGCGGGTCTCACGCGGCCACTAATCTCGGCACTGCGGCGCCCCGGTCCGCGGTCTCTCTATGCGAATCGGAGCGAGCGCGCGGCAGGGTGTCTACGCAGTGGTAACGTCTGCGCCTCATCTCATAGAAAGAATGGTCTTGCCCGAGGCGGTTCGATTCCCGCCTTGGGGCGCATTTCTGCGTGGAGTTTGTGTTCTAATCCCGTGTTTTTCGTGGGTTTCCTCCGGGTTCTCCGGTTTCCTCGCCACAACTTAAAAAAAAAAGCGCTCATTAATTAGTTGGCCGATAACATCATTTTATATAGGAAGCAGTGCGTGCCAATATGTTGGTGCCAGGCAAAACCGCCTGGCTGCCTCCTCCGCCTCTCTGTGCTTTCGTCGCGCCTCCGAGTCGTTCTTTCTTCGAACAAATATATTCATTCAATGTCGAAGGTGTGCCACGCGTTATACATTTAAAATTAGTATTATTAACCTTTTCATGTGTCCGCTGGTTTGGTTTTCGCGTTGGACGTCACAGCATTCTTAGCGGAATTTTTTGCCACAGGAATTGAACGTGTGATTTTCACGCATGGCCAAGCATGTTTAGATAGACACACAAGATGTTTATTTTTACAGCAGAAAAAAATACCCAGTGAGCTTGCAAGCTGTTTACGGGACTCCTGCGACACATGTTGGGCATGGCGAGGTCAGGTGGCGATATAAATTTAATATTGTTACCCCCTGCGTGGGTGGGTGGGGGACACACCTAATTCACCTGCGCGTCTGCGGTGACATCCCCCGGGCTGTCGCTCGCTCGCCGGCTCTCGCTGTGCGCGGGTGCGAGGCAGGTGTCCGCAGACGGTCACTGATGTCATCGCGGTCGATGGCTCAAGTGGGGCCCCGTGTCGCCTCGAGGCCGGCTCTCTCGCCGCGTCATCCCGTCACCGAGGCAGCGCCCCGAGGTGATGTAGACCTTATTCGAGCGTTAGATAACAACAACAAAAATACATGCTTGACAGATATCGGCGGCGGCACGGTGGCGGCGTCGTGAGTAGGGCTGCCGCCTCACGGCAAGAGTAAGAGTTGTATTTTAAAATCAGCACATGCCACTGTAAACATTCCAAAGCAAGACGGCCCCGGGTTCGAATCCCGGCTCGGGTGCCTTTCTGTGTGGAGTTCGCACGCTCTCCCCGTGTCTGGGTTGGTTTTTGCCGGGCGCTCTGGTTTCCTCCCACAGTCCAAAGACATCCTGCTGCATAGGTTAATTGGCCTGCTGACTAAAATTGCCCCAGGTGCCCTGTGATGGACATGCGTCCCATCCTGGGTATAGCCCTGCCTTGCGACCTGTGTATGCCGGGATAAACTCCGGCTCACCGCAATCCTGTACAGGAGAAAGCGGTTCCTGACAACGAGATGAGATGAGATATCTTCCCAAAGCTTGTGGCTAGAAATCACAATTTAAAATCATCGTTTAAAATGTTGATATTCCCCAAGCCACATCATCAGATGTTCCAGTGAATATACAGCAGTTTAATTTGCTCCTGATTGGAGGGTTACTCTCTGGGCGATTGATTGGCTGACATGGGATTAAAGTGTGGCCATCGTTGGACCTTGAGATATTGAATTAAAAATGACTTTTGTGCACATTTACATAAAACAGTCTCTTAAGGAGAAGATATTTACATGTCAATGCAGCTCTATTCCACGAGCTTCACAGATACCCATTGATGTCAGTTTCCATCAAGATTCATCTCGGCGCTGTTTGATCACCACACGCATAATGAGTCATAAATAAAACATTCTCCCTCGTAAGATTCTGAGTTTTAAAAATCCCCGTCATGGTCACAGTGTCGTCCTGTGTGAGCGTCAGGCATTGCCTGAAGCTCACCTCTAACGTCAGCTCCCAGCCAGTGGGGGAAATTCCACATTTGTATGGCAGGGACCGGTCTCTCTATGGTGTAAGCCGCAATAGTCTCATTAGCGCTGCTGCCTCAGCGCAAGAAGGGCCCGGCATTGAATCTCGGCTCAGGTGCCTTTCTGTGTGGAGTTTGCATGTTCTCCCCGTGTCCACCTGGGTTTTCACCGGGCACTGCGGTTTCCTCCCACAGTCAAAATACATGCTGTTGCATAGGTTCATAGGCCTGCGGACCAAATTGCCCCCGTTATCCTGTGATGGACTGGCTTACCATCCTGTGTATAGCCCTGCCTTGCACCCTGTGTCTGCTGGGATAGGCTCCGGATCACCGCAACCCTATACAGGATTAAGCAGTTTCTGACAATTAATTAATAAATTAAACGTTTCAAGAAAAATTGGTGTTAATTTCTTTGACCTCGGCAGCCTCGGCACTGTTGAAATGAAATCTAAGCGTTATAAATAAAATAGCGTATGAATATGCATGCACATCTGGTCTGTAATACGCAGCTTACATTGCTCCTGTCAGAGCAACACAGTTCAGAGGACAATCGTAAATGCAGTGGAGGCGGGTTTTCGACACTTATATTTACCTAACTCGTGAAAAGAGCTATACTGCGGATAACATTGGTCACGAAAGCCTGCGTGTTAAAATACGCACGACGGGTTCCCACGAAGCCATCCAACACGGTCACTTAGAATCCACATTGATGACGTATCAGTGGCAACGCGGCTCAGAGGGGAATGATTGAAGGCAAAGGTAAATGTGATTAATTTGGTTTGGACAAGGTAATCGCAGCTCCGTAACCAGCAATCACAGAGGGTTACTAGTCGGCCACAACACTGCTCAGCGATCTCCTGTCCCCGAAACTCAGCTTCTCTGAGTTTCGGGGACAGGAAAGGTGGTCGGATGAGGTGGTAAGGTGGTCGGATGAGATTCCGGTCTGAGTTAAACGCAGCTCACTGTTTGAGAATGAACGCAATCGACCCAGGTCGATCATGGACAAAGACACTTGCGGCATAAGCCATAACCTGGTTCCATTTAAATTATGGCTCGGTTCAAGGCTCCTGAAGATCATGCAAGATTTATGCTGGGCGAGGATACTTGGCATTATATTTCAGGATAATATATGGGATAATAATAATAATAACAATATAATTTTACATTTATTACGCGCACACATTCATTCAATGTCGAGGGTATTCATCGACGAGAGAACGACTCAGAGGCGCGAGGAAAGCGCAGAGAGGCGGAGGAGGCAGCCAGGCGGTTTGCCGGCACCATATTGCCACACACTGCTTCCTATATATTATGATCCATCCATCCATCCATTTTCAGAAACCGCTTAATCCTATACAGGGTCGCGGTGAGCCGGAGCCTATCCCGGCAGACACAGGGCGCAAGGCAGGGGAACACCAAGGATGGGACGCCAGTCCATCGCAGGGCGTCTGGGGAAATTTAGTCAGTACGCCAATTAACCTGGCAGCATGTCTTTGGACGGTGGGAGGAAACCGGAGTGCCCGGCGAAAACCCACGCGGACACGGGGAGAACATGCAAACTCCACATAGAAAGGCACCTCGAGCCGAGATTCGATCCCGGGACCTTCTTGCTGTGAGGCGGAAGCGCTACCCACTACGCCACCGTGCCGCCCATATATTATGATGTTATCGGCCAAATAATTAACGAGTGATAGCGCGGTGAGTAGCGCTGCCGCCTCACAGCAAGAAGCCGCCGGGTTCGAATCTCAGCTCGGGTGCCTTTCTGTGTAGAGTTTGCATGTTCTCCCCGTGTCCGCGTGGGTTTTCGCCGGGCACTCCGGTTTCCTCCCACATTCCAAAAACATGCTGCTGCATAGGCTAATTGGCCTGCGGACTAAATTGTCCCCGGTGCCTTGTTATGGTCTGGCGTCCGATCCTGGTCATAGCCCTGCCTTGAGCCCTGTGTTTGCCGGGATAGGCTCCGGCTCACCGGGACCCTGTACAGGATTAAGCGGATGAAGCGATTTGTGACAATGCATGGATGGATGCAAGTGCACCGGACCACGTCTCGTCCGTTTCTGGCGCTAATGTTTGGTACAGTTATTTTATCTCTCAGTTTACTAACGCACTTCGAACGTTCGTGTTAGTGTAAAGATATATTGTCTTGCTCGAGACACGGCGTGCTTGGGCCATGAAGAAAAGGAAATTCTCGCAGGCCAGATGCCAAAAATAAATTGCTTTTCAAATGGAAATGATGCATAGGCATTTTTCTGAGAACAATCTCGTTGAAGCGGACAGGCTTAGAGCGATAAGTCCTTACAGCCTCGAAAAAATATATATTTGGGGCACCAAAGAGTGTGAGAATGGCGGACAGGCTTAAAAGTAAAATGTCCTTGAAAATCAGGGCAAAGTGTTTTGCAAGTGAACGGCAGACAATACGGAGAGATTATATTTCCTCCTACCCTTTCTGGTCCTCGTTAAATACCAAACATTACGAACTCGATGTGTATCTGTTGAGTTTGCAGGAGAACGTAATCCTCTGCTGCGGAACACGCCACTACCAGTGGATGCTGTTCCGCTAGCAAAGGGCGTTTATCAAATGTCCCTGGAGACCAGAGCCAAGTGGGCCTTTTGGTGCAGAATGTTGAGGAGTCCTGCTTTAAGAGCTGACGATACCCACAGTTGACCTCACCGCAGTGCAAAATAGCATTTGACTGATCACCAAACTCCAAAGACATGCTGCTGCATAGGTTGACCTGCGGATTAAATTGCACCAGGTGCCCTGTGATGGACTGGCGTCTCATCTTGGGTATAGCTCTGCCTTGCACCCTGTGTCTGCCGGGATAGGCTCTGGCTCACCGTAACCCTGTTCAGGATTAAGTGGTTTCTGACAATGGATGGATGGATGATTGCAGCGTAAGACAGACTTTAGGACCCACTGGTTTGCAGCCGTTTAGAGAAAAAAACTTGGAAATATCTCCGAATGAATGTTTTGCAAGGCTGGACAAAAGATCCGAGCACAGTTGCTTGTTGAGCACAAGATAATAATCGTTTGTTTCTATGTCTCTTACAAAGCGAGAGGCCACGTGTATTAACATCCCTGCAGCAAGGAAGCGCTGGGTGCCCAGCTACGTAGTGGCAGTCATTTATAGTTCTGGGGAATTTTCAACAGGGGCATAAGTAAGAGGTGTGAAAATGGAACATAATGGCAGCTGCTACCGTGAGTGACATTATTTGGTCTCTGAAGTCACTTTACAGCAGGTAGTCTGCATTCGGAAATCCCCGCAGAAAGTACCGGGGAGTGGTGGGAATTGAACCGTTAATGCATGTAAACCGGTCAAAACATTCCTTCAGAAAGAAGGTCGTTTTGTGCAGTCTTTCTGGATGCTCATAATGGTTGTGTTGGAGCTCTGAGGCGGGACTTGTGATGATTTATATTCAGTCCACTGGGCTGCGTGTCTGTCTCTAGCTCTCCCTTGCTCTCTCATGAGGCTCATAATGACCATGTCTGGGCACTGTTCCACCCGGGTCAAATGTGGGGTCTTTGGGGGTAATCGTGGAGGGTTTGTGACCAAAATAACATAACGCATCGGCGGGTCATTACACATTAATATGCATAAGTAATATATTGTCCCTGGGAAGGAAGGAAGGCCGGTGTGAATCAGACAGAAGAGGTGTGGGCGGACATTCGGGAAATTACGTGCCCTCTGACTCATTTACAAGCTGCTACTGTACAGCTGCACAGTGAAGCATGTGTGCAGCCTCGGCTTTAGTAGAGACTCAGCCTCAACACGAATGTGCAGCCTCGACATGAACCCACAGTCTCAACATGATCCCAATCTCAACACTGAGCAAGACCCTTTACGCATTTCAAAGAATGGTCATAGAATACGGCGAAGTAATAATGGTCCACTCAAATATTATGTCTTCATTTTGAAAATATATCCTCAAATTTTGTTTTAAAAATAATAATAATAATAATAGCATTTTATATAGCGCCTTTCACCCGAGGGTCGCAAAGCGCTGCACAAGGGCCACGAAGAGAACGGCATGTCAACAATGAAAGAAAAAACAACCAATAAAAACCAAAGGAACAAAAATGAATTAAAATGCCGTTAAATGTAAAAATACATTTAAGCCAGGTGTACAATTTATTTCGCGTTATTACTTGTTGTTATTATTAATTAATTTATATGCATTGATTCAAATGGAATAATTCAAAATAATGTAATTATGGGTTTCCTGATGTGCTTAGGGGCAGCTCTATGTCCCTCACCCCCTCCCCTCACCTAGCACGCCACCAGTTGTTTCCTTGATAGCGTGCAGAATTTCTCAAGAGACACGACGGAAGCTGGCGATGCGCTGTGTTTCTCCAGTCATTTCCAGATTCGCATCGCACGACTCCCGCGGCCACTGTGGCGTCTGCGAGCGAACGGGCAGCCTTCGTTTTTAATGCGGAACCCGGCCTGCAAAGGGGAATTGGAAATCCGTAATGGCAGCAACCAGCGATCTGGAGCCAGACCTGGGATTTGAAAGGTGAATTGGCAATTTCTTTACAGAAACAGATTTTAACTGCAGCTTTTCCACAAAATCAATATTGTTTTGAACGGGACCCGGTTGTTTTTTTTTTGTTTAGCTTGTGTCATCTCTGAAGTAGAGTTCCGTTTTATCCGTTATGATTTTGGGGATAGAAGGTGGCAATTATAGGGTCATGCAGAAACCAGCCACTGCCCACAACATCGTCTCAACAAGCCACCAGCCTAGTTAAAGATACGTATGGTTATGGTAACGTGGCGTGTCACACTCTCTTCCAAAATAGTGACTCATTACCAGACTTGCCCTGCTGCAGAGATGTTCATCGCGAGGCGGCAACATCCTCATCATACGCATATTCACAACGCGTCTCGTTGTCTCTCGGCGGAATTACACGAACGCTGCACCGTATCACGACACGAAATAGCAACAACACAGACAGGGGGTCAAGGTAGAAGCGTTCACGTCGCGACTCCTGTCAGGTAGTACTTGGTATTGCCTGCGAATTCTACCAAACACTTCGAGGCCGAGCTGAAAGACAACGATGTCCAGAAGCTGACCATCGTGCTTCGAATAATCACAAAGAAGATGAACACAGACTTTGTGCAAGTCAGCTCCTTCCTCCCCGTTCACATTCACTCGAGAGTCCAATTTTTACGAAAAATCTACAGTCACGATTTGTGATTCCTGCCGCGCAGACAAACTGCCAGCGTGAGGACACGGAACCGAAACGCGATGATTGATGGAGTGCCCAGGAATTTACATAAAATCTATCAGACCGACCTGGATGTGAGCACTTCACCAGCGGCTAAGCGGTTTCGTGCGGGATCAGGCTGCGTCCACACCGGCTTCGACACATCCAGCGCGTCACGCGGCGCAGGGTGGCTGAGCCAGGAACACACACAGGGTGGCTGTGCAGTGGTAACACCCGCGCCTCCTCACAGAAATAATGGTCTTGCCCGAGGCGGTTCGATTCCCACCTTAGCCGCCTTTCCGTGTTGAGTTTGTGTGGTCTCTGCCCCTGTTTTACGTACGTTTCCTCCGGGTTCTCCGGTTTCCTCCCACAACTTAAAAAAAACACCCATTAAATAGTTTGCCGATAACATCATAGTATATAGGAAGCAGTGTGGCAATATGTTGACGCCGGCAAACCGCCTGGCGTACTCCTCCGCCTCTACGCTTTCCTCACGCATTTGCGTCGTTCTCTCGTCGAATGGATATCTTCGACATTGAATGAATATGTGCCACGCGCCCAGTGACACGGCTATCCCGAAAGAACAGCTCTGAAGAGCAACCGTCATGAATCGAGCCGTGAAAACCTACATCAGTACATTCATGGGGATTGTTTGGCTATACTTCCCCTTGCTGGTGAAGAAGGAGGGACCAGTTATATATTCTATTATTCACCATTGATGTTAGCCGTGGCCAGGAATACAACTCAGGTCCCCAATGTTTCTAGAGAACTGTCATAACACCGGCACCACCACTCCAGCCCCTCGAATCCCACTGAATATGAATAAACCGTAATTTAATGTCTACATACAAAAATATGACCTGTAGTTAAACATCCGTCCATTGTCAGAAACCGCTTAATCCTGTACAGAGTCGCAGTGAGCCAGAGCATATCCTGGCAGACAAAGGGTGCAAGGCAGGGTTATACCCACGATGGGACGCCAGTCCATCACAGGGCACCGGGGGCAATTTCGTCCGCATGGACAATTAACCTATGCAGCAGCATGTCTTTGCACTGTGGGAGGAAACCGGAGTGCCCGGCGAAAACCCACGGGGACACGTAGAGAACATGCAAATGCCACACAGAAAGGCCCCGAGCCAGGATTCGAACCCGGGCCTTTGTTGCTGTGAGGCGGTAGCGCTACTCACTGCTACGCCACCATGCCGCCTTCCCACAGCATATAAATAACCGTAATTGAATGTCTACATACAATAATATTATCTGTAGGTAAACATGATTTCAGTTAAGTGATGTTGTCATACAATATTGTTGTGCAGTGCTGCTCTTCTTAAGCTTGGGTCAATACTGCACGGGGCTAATTGATTTATCCTGCAAATAGGCATCTTCAATTAGGTCACTCTGAAGGGACCGTACGAGATTGGATTTTCAATTCGATAATTCTGATTGAATAAGGGAGTCGCGCGACAACGCTGGTGCCTGGTGCTGCGCAACGTGGCCTTCTGATTCTCTTTGGTTATTGTCAGTATGCTTGTTAGCGCAGGGAAGCCGCGCTGAGTCTCAAGGCCCTTGCTCAGACGGTTGTTTTCCAGCAGTGGACAATGTTGTCGCTAGCGGTGTGCTGTCCCAATTGAGGAACCTGGAGATCATTTGCGAGCATTGGGATGTTAATAATAATAATAATCTACTTTTGTCAAGCGTGCATTTTCGCCGGGCGCGTTGCACCCGTTGATTCGGAGGCGCGGAGCCCTGCTCAGTCAGTTTGTTGTGAGTCGGTGAAGACGTGGCCTGATGATGCCTCCAACGTGGCAGACGAAATGTCGCGAGGTAGAGCGGAGATCGGTCGACACGGCTATCCCGAAAGACCAAACTCTGAAGAGCAACCATCGTGAATCGAACCGTGAAAACCTACATCAGTACAATACCAGTTACGTTGTACGGTTGTAATCGCTACGGGAGGAAAGCGGAGAACCCGGAGGAAAGCCATGCAGAATAGCGGCAGAACATACAAACTCCACATAGAAAGGCACCCGAGCCGGGCTTCAAACCCGGGGCCTTCTTGCTGTGAGGCAGCAGCGTTACTCACGGCTACGCCACCGTGCCGCCCTATTTATCCATTTGGGATATTTGCATTCAGCTCCTCATGCTCCTCGCAGATTGACTGCGTTGTTGCCATTGTGGTGAATGTAGTGGCCTTCAGTGGCAGCCTGTGTCGCGTGGACCTAAAGGCCTACAGCAACAAACACACACAATCAACTCTGACACGATACATTGATTCTAGACGCATTGATTCCTACAAATGCGATTCGGTGCGTGTGTCTCGAGCATTGAGGATCGATGCTAACAGATGAATCAATGCGTCATTACCCTCTCGTCGTCGCCATTTGCCCTTGGGCGATTTCCCTCCAATCCTCCTCCTGCCCCGCGACCCTCCGCGGGATTCGCGGATCACACTGGCGCGGTGGGCAGCGTGGAAGAAGAGGCCAAATACAGCAAGGGGGGCGCTGTCTAGAGCCCCGCCTAGTGGAGGGGCTTTGCCGGCAGGGGTGTGAACGAGTAATTGCAGGGCTGAGCCGCGCCTTCGTGGATGCAGTGGCAGCTGTTTACCGTGCGGGGTGAAGGGCAGTGTGACAGTTGAGATGGTTCGGGCATCTGGTAAGCATGCCCCCTGGTAGGCTCCCCTGGGAAGTCTACCAGGCACGGCCCACTGGGCGGAGACCTAGAGGCCGACCCAGGACACGCTGGAGGGATTATATCCTTCGGCTGGCCTG
>JAZEWU010000050.1:4261459-4272353 GCA_036362915.1 Geotria australis | reverse complement strand
AAAGAAAAAACGCAGCCACCCACAACAACAAAAACACAACTTCCATACGCGACACCTGGGAAAACACCACGAGGCGAGTCTAGGCAAGGCAGGACTTACAGCAGAAAATACCCAGTGAGGCTGCAAGCTCTGCACGTGGGATTTCTGCGACACAACAAACACTCAAACTCACCAACAAATACAACATATAAAATCATACAAATAATTGATGGTGGCTCATTATGGTTGCTCTTCAAAGCTGTTCTTTCTGGATGGCCGTGTCGAGCGATCTCCCTATCTCCGTCGCGACGTTTTGCCTCCTGCGTTAGACGATGCTTCCAACGATTGGGAGACGAAACGTGGCAAGGTAGAGATGGAGGTCGCTCGACACGGCTATCCCGAAAGAACAGCTTTGAAGAAGCAAGCGTGATGAATCGAGGCGTGAAAACCGACACCGGTTGCTCACTTTCAGATGAGAATGGTGCCCATGGAGCAAATCAGCGATGCGATTTGCAAAGGTGCTGCAGTGTAAATTAAAACCCGTGGCCAGCAGCCAAACTGCGTAATAGAAACAGCGGCACGACACACGGAGCTGCCTCCGCGGCGAGCCCAGTGCCACGGCGAAGATGAGAGGAGGCGAGGCAGCGTTTGTTGCCTTGGAGGCCGAGTGTAGCTCGTAAAGAGGGAGATGCGATCACACACACACACGCAGGTAGAAATTTAAACGTGGCCAAAGCAATTTCGTTGTTGATGGATGAATGGATAAGAGAGATTGCGGTGGGATTTTATGATGGGTCTATTAAACGTGGTCACTTTCATGCGCTCAAGTGTGCAGCGGCATTAGAATTCGTCACAAACAAACCGACTCAAAACGCGGATCTTTACCGCTGCCCCGCAATGATATCATGTTATATCCGCGTGGGTTTTTGCCGGCCACTCTGGTTTCCTCTCACAGTCCAAAGACACGCTGCTGCATAGGTTAATTGGCCTGCGGACTAAATTGCCCCCGGTGCCCTGTGATGGACTGGCGTCCCATCCCGGATATAGTCCTGCCTTGCGCTCTGTGTCTGCCGAGATAGGCTCCGGCTCAACGCAACCCTGTACAGGATTAAGCGGTTTCTGACAATGAGCGGATGAATGAATGATCTACCTTTGTCAGTCCACCGCTGGATAGAATATTCCCCACATATGTCGGCCATGGGGCTTAGTTGAACCACACCTCACCGCACCAGTTGCAGGAATCCCGCATCCAGAGTTTGCAAGCTCGCCGGGTATTTCCTGCTATAATAATAATAATAATAAACATCAGTGTAATAAACACCTGTGTGTGTAACCACAATGTGGTTTGGTGAGAGTGGGTGACGGTGGGTGTTGGGATGCGGCACCGCTTTATCGCTCGCCACTCGCGTTCGCCGTGGCGGCAAATTGAAGTGGGGTCGCAGAGTTCGCGGTGCGGCGCTGAGCACCGCCCGCGCGCCACGCGCACAGACACGCGCTACGCACCACAACGTGCGGCGATGGCATCAACAGCGCTCTTAGCGTCTTGGTTATAGATGTGTGTTATAGATGTGTGTTATAGATGTGTGTTATAGATGTGTGTTATAGATGTGTGTGCCTGGCAGTGTATCCAGAGCGATGTCTCTCTCGGTGGACAGGTGTCTCGAAGGTCAAAACACTGACCTGGCACGACTCACATCTGGGTTTAAATCCAGGTGTCAGTGTTCCGTCATTGAACCGGTTTTCCGGGTATATTGAGCCGAGAGTTGCTTTTTCAAACGCTGTGTTTGCGGGATGGCCGTGTCGAGCGCTCTCACGCGCTCCGTTGCTCTCAGTGACACGGCTATCCCAAAAAACTGCTTCAAAAAGCAACCATGATGCATCGAGCTGTGAAAACCTACATCAGTATATTGAGATGATGGTCTTAGCCTGGTTGACAATGACTAAAAGCAAAATAGACTATCATTAATTTAACCAACTTCCATCCATCCCATCCATCCATCCATTTTCTAAACCGCTTGTCCTGGTGAGGGTCGCGGTGACAGCAGTCCAAGGAGAGTGGACCAGACATCCCAACTTCCAGTTCAATGAAAATGCAAGGGGCTGTGTAAGAAAATGGGAAACTGTAATTTAACCATCGCGCTTCGAAGAATCGCAAAGAAGAAGAAGCATGGTGTTGATGTTTTTTTGGATTCTTTGGTTAATTTGTTATTTTTATATTTGTATTTATTTCTGTCAATTCGCATGTTTGCAGGAATAACCGTAAAGAGCTTGCAAGCTCAGTGGGTATTTTTCTGCTGTAATAATAAACATCTATCTATGGAAGGCTATCGCCCTTCACTGCGTTTAGGATCCAGTAAAGAGCTAAACATCTCACTTGAAGGCTTTTGTGGAGAAGCCCTGTCGACAAGCTCGTGCTTAATCCAACACCAGTCCAAATGAACCCTGAGTCGTTGAACTTCTGTGATTGGACGGCATGTCACGGGGAAGATGTGTGATGGAATTTGGCGCCGCTTTATTTTGAAAAAGTCCCCAAAAGATTCTTACGACTCCATAAAACTCTGATGGAATTCTCCCAGCACGCCACAGCCCACTCACAATTCCCACGCGTGTTTCGGGTCTGCCCAATATTCTTTTCATTTTCTCTGTTGCCAAGTTTAAACAATCCGACTGCCTGGCTTTGTAGTGGCACCTTTACCCCAGGGAAGTCATAGCTGAATTATTGCACTAAATTGCGCCGCTTGCCGTGACCTTTTGCGGAGCTCATCGTTTGATAAGTGATGCCGCTGCCATTTCACACTTAGACGCCTACAGACCCATGATTTTTGAAATGCAGCTATTTTTCTTTCTGTCTCTTGGAAAATTTCCATATTATTGCACGTTATCCACATTCTCGGATCTAATTAAATACGCTCATCCTAGCCCGCTCGAAACGCTCGTATTTTCATTTTCCCAGATAGATTATATAGCCCATTAAATAAAGCTGATGCTTGAGGTTTTGTGCGTGATTTACTCTGCTGCCACTCCTAATACCGCTGCCTAGTGATTGAAAGGCAGCTTCTTATCTCAGATTTTTGCTCTTTTCAATGGGTTGGGCAGTTTTGTGAATATTACCATTGCTAGATCATCCGTTAGTCTTCTGCAATTATGTCGCAGTGAAGGTGAACCCTTGTGCAGTTGGCTGCGTGTGATCTGCGTGCATAAAACGTGCATTCCCCACGGAGCACCCGCCGTGGGATAATTCGGTACTATGACATTTTATCTACATGTCACATTTTAAACCAATTTCATTTCGTATAGTAGAACATAAAGTCCATCAGCTAATGCCCTTTAAGCCCAGGAAAGCCTCGTTGAGTCTCAAAACTTCCAAACTTGCATTGAATGTGTGACCAGTTCGATCAATGAGTGTTTTGAATGTAGGAGAAAACTGGAGGCCCTACAGAAAGCCAAGGTGCTATTTACAGGAGCCGGCACTTTTACGCTGGTGATTCATATTTTTTTTATTTCAAATGCAATAAGTACTCCGTGCACGGTTCTTGATCGACCAAGCTAAAGCAAGCGAGTAGACATTCATATTGTGGATGTATTTGTACAGATGTAGCTCTGCGTCTGTACGGGTATAAACAGCGGTGACGTTTCACGATTGCACAGCGGTTAGATAAACTCCGTCGACAATTATCTCATTAGTTCTGTATACGCGAAACATTATCTCACAGTGGGGCGGCACGGTGGCGCGGTGAGTTGCGCTGCCGCCCCACAGCAAGAAGCGCCCGGGCTCGAATCCTGGCTCGGGTGCCTCTCTGTGTTCAGTTTCCATGTTCTTCCCGTGTCCGCGTGGGTTTTCGCCGGGCATTCCGGTTTCCTCCCACAGTCCGAAGACATGCTGCATAGGTTAATTGGCATGCTGACTAAATTGCCCCAGTGCCCCCTGATGGACTGGCGTCCCATCCATCCATCCTCACTAAACACTCCTGTAGAGGGTCGTGGTGAGCCGGAGCCTATCCTGGCAGACACAGGGCGCAAGGCTACACTCAGGATGGGACGCCACTGCATCACAGCAGGCCAATTAACCTATGCAGTAGCAGCATGTCTTTGGACTGTGGGAGGAAACCGGAGCGCCCGGCGAAAACCCACGCAGACACGGGGAGAGCATGCAAACTCCACGCAGAAAGGCACCCGAGCCGAGATTCGAACGCGCGGGCCCTTCTTGCTGTGAGGCGACAGTGCTACTCACCGCGTCGCTCAGATGCGTAATCACTGCTTTATGATCGAGCCTTGCGAGGGCACAGTTTACGAGGGGCCAGGACCGCGCGGCGTGTTTACTGCCGACGAACGTCCGTGCCGCAGCGTCGCTTGCCGTGACCTTTCCTCGCGAATCTGTGGCCACCATCAAATGAGTTTTTTTTTTTCCCGCGCAATTTTTTCCCCATCGGAGGCTTGAAATTATTTAAAATGGAGATGGGTTGACTGCGCAATCACGATAAAATTGCCTTTTTTTGTACGCGCGAGTTATTTTGTCTGGCGAACGTCGGAATTCATAACCGCGGTCGCCTTCTATTCAAATCGTGAACGCCTCGGTTTAAAATGTCTCTTTGAAAATAATCCTGTAAATGATCCCACTGCAAGGCAGATGATTTAAATAATGAAAACGTACAAATTGCAAATTGCCGGAGAGCCCGTGTCACCAGCGCCGTCATTTCCAGGCGGCGTTTTCGCCAAATCGCGCGGTAAACGTTCCCGGGTTAAACAACACTGTGGCGACGTCGTGACATAAAATCTTCTGGGACAACCCGAGTGGATCCTAAAAGTTGACGCTTTTGTTTTATCGTTTTTATTGCTATTATTATTCAGGTCACTTCAATGTAGAGGCCATCTCCAGCATGCCAGTGGGAAATATGGCCTCCTGAAGCCAACAGTGACAAGATCCTGCAGTTAAACTTTTAGGGGCCGGTTTAAATGAAGGCCGCATGCTGTTGATGTACTGGTGTAGGTTTTGACGGCTCTACGGATGAGAATCGCTCTCATCCATAGCCGGTCGTTCGGCATTGCCGTGTCCGGTGTTCCTGCTCCACAATGGAGCCTCATCAATGCTGTCGGCTTTCCGCAGAGCGGTGCTCATTTTATCAACCTCAGAAAGGATGACGCTATGAAAGAGATGACAGAACAACCAGAATTGTACATTTTTGAAGCTTCAACCTTTTTGTCCGAAATAGAATTTTACGGTCTTCCATATTTTTTCCAGTAAATATTTGTTTATCTCTTCAGGAAGGCCTTGTTGAGTGTGAGGAAGGTGGCACAAGATCGTTTGGCCCATTCCATTTTGCGTGTTTGTTCTGTCGCAGGAATCCCGTAAAGAGTTTGCAAGCTCACTGGGTATTTTTCTGCTGTCATAACAAACATCTATCTACCTAGATGGCAGTACAGTAATCCTCAAGCTGTACTGCCCTTTCCTGACCTGACACCAACATGTCACCTCACGCCTTCTCTACTGTGCTGCAGCTTCCAAAGCGATGTTCGTTCAACAAGCCCGACACTGCTGATGACACCCAGAAAGTCGAAACTGGTCAATAAATACATTCTGTTGGGAAACATATCCGGTGAGCTTGCAAGCTCTTTACGGGATTCCAGCGCCCAGATGGCCTATAGGCTTATATGCCATTAGTCCTACAGGCCACTTGGGTCACATGTATCGTTATGTGTATGTGGACATACAGAAATGAGAGCAAGCTATTTATATTATCACCCCACAATGCTTCACCCACAATGCTTCTCAAGAGTTGCTTTTTTTTGCACAGACAGGGAACGCTCTTGCCAATAACATCCGGTAAACCAGGGGTGTTTGCTCAGCGCACGTGACACTGATGATGAGCCCCGGAAGGTCAAAGCCGGTCCAGAGTTTGCTCCGCTAAACAAATGCCACTGCTTAATGACAATCTGCAAGGTCACGAGGAGTAAGGCATCACAGATCTTGAGCAAGAGCAGAGATGTACCGATGTAGGTTTTCACGGCTCGATTCATGATGGTTGCTCTACAAAGCTGTTCTTTCGGGATAGTCGTGTCAAGCGCTCTACCTCTCTCTCTCTCTCCCTCGCGTCATTTATCGAACGCCCGCCGCCTCTCTCACACAGATGGACGCTCAATGACTCCTACATCGAGTTCTCCAACGGCTACTCGGCCAAGGACGGCAACCTGGTGATCAGCCCTGCAGAGCGCTCGCTACACGCGGGCATCTACCAGTGTGAGGCGAGCAGCGGCGCCAGGACCGTGCTCAGCAACAAGGCTACACTCCACTTCATCTGTGAGTGTTCGTTCGCCCCGCGCGGCCACACGGCCGAGGCGCCTGTTCCGCGCGCGGCCTTCGCCTCTCGGCCGCGGCGAGAGGTGTCCCGCTCGTGCCGTTGCTAGGGGTGTGTGCGTTCTCTGTGTGTTAACCCATGTATGTATGGGTCTGTGTCTCTGTGTGTGTCTGTGTTAATAGTGGGGAGTGCTAGCCCGGTGGTTAGCGCGCTGGGCTACGAGCCTGGCGACCCGAGTTTGAATCCCGTTCGCAGCCAACACCAGTGACGATTTTCTGAACCGGTCCTGGGCCTCCCCTAGGTCGACTCAGCCTCAAATGAGTACCTAGTGCGGTGTGTCAACATCGCCACTAGGGAGACAAAGGCGGCCGGGCGTGGTGCTGGTCACCCACCTCTTCATGTGCCGTGTTGACCTTCATAGGTGCCTGCTAACGGCACTTGACCGTACGGTCTGTTAAGGCTATACGGGGGGGATCTTTGTCTTTATAGTGGCTACTCACTAACGGGACTTGACCCCACAGTCTGTTCAGGCTACACGGGGGATCTTTGGTGATGCACGCTCACAATCCATCGCGACAGAGCTGCGCCCGCTGGATCATTAAACATTTACCGATTACTGTACAAATCGCTATTCCAGTTGTGTGCAACGGATAAGCCGATGTTACACTTAACTCGCGTGTCAATAAGGCGCGGGCGGGCGATGGGCCGTTGTCCCGACCGGTGGCCTCCGTCGCTCCTCTCGGGGAGCCGTCCCGCACAAGCACAACTGACATTTCTTAACGGTCAACGCGATGTATTTTAAATTGTAACGCGCGGATCAGAGGGAGCCGCCGCGGGAACAGCGCGAGGCATCGTAACGGCGGAGCGCGGCGCTCCGTGGGAGCGAAGCGGTGCTACCCCCGGTGGCTCCCTCGTGCCCTGCGTGCACGCGTTGCGGTCGCCCCCCGCACGGCCCGCATGCTAATCACGCCTCGCCGCTGTGTCGGGGAGACACGTCTGGCCGCTGCGCGTGACGCGCGCGCCGCCGCCGGGACATCCCCCGGCGCCCGTCGGTGACCTTGCGAGCGGCGCCGGCAGCGTCCTCTGCTTTGCTCCCGCTCCGTCTCGTTCCCGACCGGCGCGCAACACGGATAGTATAGATGTTAGATAGATAGATGTTTATTATTACAGCGGCAAAAAAATACCCGGTGAGCTTGCAAGCTCTTTACGGGATTCCTGCCATTGACGCGACAACAAACGTGGGCGCGGTTGAAACAAATGCAAGGGAGGTTCCGAGCTCAGGATCGAGCGAAACACGAAAAATTGCGCGTGTGCGCTTATTACGCCCGAGGTCAGGGCGACGGAGACGCTCAGTTTGAGTCAATTTTCAGAACAACAACCTTTTAATTCGCAACGGAAAACAGATTTGAGGCAGATGCACGACCCTGCGCATGGGACAAGGTCAAAATGTCATCGGCAGTGAAGGGGGGTTGGGCTCTTGATTAAAACCGCTCCACGTCACGTGGGCTGTGGCTCGTGGCGTGGCGGTGAGTAGCGCTGCCGCCTCACAGCAAGAAGGACCCGGGTTCGTATCCCGGCTCGGGTACCTTTTTCTGTGTGGAGTTTGCATGTTCTCCCTGTAAAATATACGAGGTTTGACCCTTTCCGGCAATCAGAAACAGTGTTAAGATCTTAAAAACACCAGATGGATACCTTTTGACAAAGGTTGCAATTTGAAAGCAGCCACACATACTTGTGGCGAAAAACATGCAACAAAATTGCTGAGATAATGCATTGTCCATTTGTACGGCAAAAAAAGGTCCAGTGGTGATGTTCTCCCTGTGTCTGCGTGGGTTGTCGCCAAGCCCTCCGGTTTCCTCCCACAGTTTAAAGACACGCTGCTGCACAGGTTAATTGGCCTGCGGACTAAATTGCCCCCCGTGATGGACTGGCGTCCCATCCTGGGTATGGCCCCTGCTTTTAAGGATTCACGGGCTCTGGCCCTTACCCTCCTGCTTGCATTGCTGAGTTTAGTGGGTGCTATTCCTATCGACAAATCAAAACTGAAGGAGCATAATGAGGTTAAGGATACAAAAGATGAAAAGCAAATAGAGGACACGGGACTCTACTATGACCGCTACTTACGAGAGGTGATTGATGTGCTGGAGAAGGACACCCACTTCCAGCAGAAACTGGCAACAGCTGACATTGAGGACGTCAAGGAAGTGACGACCATCTTGGGGGACGCTGGCAGATTTTTGCCGCTCTTAAGATTGCCAGTTTCAAGACCTTTCAGTGTATTCGAAGCAACCTCAATCATTTATTTTTTGCTGCTTTGGTTGTTTTATTGGTTCTTTTTTCTTTCGTTGTCGACATGCCGTTCTGTTCGCGGCCCTTGTGCAGCGCTTTGTGACTCTCGGGTGAAAGGCGCTATATAAAATGCTATTATTATTATTATTAAACCTCGAATTGATACAGGCTGTAAGTCGAATTACAGGCTGTAAGTCGAACAGTTACGTACGGTTCACATCTAGCGTCAATTAGTCTTAGCGACGACGGCGTGGCATTGTTCTCCCTCAGGCCGACGGACCGCCGAAAACGCGCAGTGTTTTCAGCGTCGCACAAAGTAGCCCGGCCGTTCGTTAGTTACGAACCGTTGTATGTAACTCGATTTTTTTTTAATAGTAGTCTTTTACGGAGGTCGGGTACGTAAGTGCGGGCGTTTGTAAGTCGAGCGTTCGTAACCCGGTGACTGCCTGTACTTAAAAAAAAATTCCTGCAGGCAATCGAGACACGAGGGCACAACGGTCGTCTTTAAACCGTCGGCCTTCACGGCGTCATTCAGGAGCGTGTCCCGCACGGGCCGGGCTCCCTCCTTCGCGCCGGACGAGCGCCGGCGCTGCACGGCGTTCGTGCCGATAATCAGTTCTCACAGCTGCTGTTAACATCTGCCGCGAGCGCAGGAATGATCGCGCGTTTAGAGATTTCTGTCTCTCGCCGGGACCACCCTCCTGCTGCAGCAGTGATAATAAACTCGATTCGACTGCGGCGCGAGGCTACACAGACCGAACGAAAGCAGATTTTGCTACAACGTGTGTGCACGCACATATAATACGTAGGTAATGAATCCTTTATTGAACCCGGGGATTAAATGAACCCACTTCTTCTTCTTTGCGATTCTTCGAAGCGCGATGGTTAAATTACAGTTTCCCGTTTCCTTACACAGCCCCCTGCATTTTCATTGAACTCTGCAAGGTCTTTTGAGCTGCAGAGGTTCGGTAGTAGAGCAATGAACCCACTGAGGACACGTGAAGTGGCATCGCTTCTTTCGTGAGGGTGACCTGGGCCACGTGGGCACGGGGCCCAGTGACAATCGGGCTTCAGCTCGGCGGGATCGGAGGCAACGATTCTCAGCGATGCTGATTCACCTCTGTGGACACCGCGGCTCACTCAGACATTCATCCATCGTCAGGTACCGCTTAATCCTCTACAGGGTTGCGGTGAGCCGGAGCCTTTCCCGGCAGACACAGGGCGCCAGGGAGGGCTGTATCGAGGATGGGACGCCAGTCCATCACAGGGCACCGGGGGAAATTTAGTCAGCAGGCCAATTAACATATGCAGCAGCATGTCTTTGGACTGTGGGAGGAAACCGGAGTGCCAGGAGGAAACCGGATTGCCTGGCGAAAACCCGTGCGGACACGGGGTAGACCATCTTCTTCTTTGCGATTCTTCGAAGCACGATGGTCAGCCTCTGGACATCGTTGTCTTTCAGCTCGGCCTCGAAGTGTTTGGTAGAATTCGCAGGCAATACCAAGTATTACCTGACAGGGATCGCGACGTGAACGCTTCTACCTTGACACCCGGGGTAGACCATGGCATTTGCATGGGGTAGACCATGCAAACGCCACACAGAAAGGCACCCGAGCCGAGATTCGAACCGGGGGCCTTCTTGCTGTGAGGCGGCAGCGCTACTCACCGCTACACCACCGTGCCGGACAGCGGCTAATCGTGTTGATGAGGACGCACATTGGTGAGCATACGGAGCATATCGATTTCTTCAAAAAATAACCACGCGCTTTTGATTCAATGCTTTCTCGCATTGCTATTGACTAAAGCATTACACCAATGAAGTGGCTGATGGGTTTCCCGCGCATGAGCCATTATATTGTTTTCATTCCAAGCGCTCAGATTACTCGTCCAGAATTAAATTTCTTGTTCGTTGTAAGATGACACTTAATTCAAACCCCACGAGGAGCTTGCCCGGGTTTCTCAATTCATTTTAATTGCTGTATGTTTTCAAGGTAATTAATTGACTCGCTAGACATTGCTGGCACGTTCCACTGCTTCTTTTCCAGCGTTTAGTTAGCTAATGAGAAGTTTGCAAGTGGCTGAGTGACACGCCGACTTTTCCCCGCGTCACGAGATAATTAGCGCGTCGCGGGCGGCGTGGTGACGCGTTCGCTCGTGGCCTCTCGCTCTCCGGAGTTGGGAATTAGACGAGCCATCAAATTTATCCATTGTCAGAAACCGCTTAATCCTGCACAGGGTCGCGCTGAGCCAAAGCCTAACACGGCGCCTTTCACCCGAGGGTCACAAAGCGCTGCACAAGGCTGTGGAGAGAACGACATGTCAACAACGACAGA
>JAZEWU010000050.1:4249587-4261405 GCA_036362915.1 Geotria australis | reverse complement strand
TTGCAAACTTAGATTGATGTTTATTTTTACAGCAGAAAAATACCCAGTGAGCTCGCAAGCTCTTTACGGGACTCCTGCATTGACACAACAGACGTCCGAATTGATGGCAATAATTTAAAATATATACAAGATTCATATATAAACAAATTTTAAATCAATCAACCAACAACAGACATCTCTCTGCAGCTTTGTGCAGCGCTTTGTGACCCTCGGGTGAAAGGCGCTATATAAATGCTATTATTATTATTATAAAAAAGACATTTACACGTAGCATTGCACACATTTTTCAAATAAATTAGAGCGAGCGTTGGCGTGAATGGGCCAGCCATTACAAGGGATGAAACGCGTTATTGAAGGCTGCGCTTTCCTCCGTCGGCCGTTTCATTTCACAAAGTGTTGCTTCCCCTTTCAGTCGTCTCGAGGAAAGAGGCCAACTCTTGCAAAATGACAGAATGCATTTCGCACTGGAGGCTACATTATTAGATTTCTGAGCACCGTTTGAGACAGCTGTCAGATTGTATGCCCATGAAAAAGACGTAACGTCATTCAGAGGCTCTTCTTCCGAAACACCGGAGGAACAATGATGATTATCTAATCCGAGCAGCGGTCCTGCGCCCGGGCTCGCCTCTCTCTAATGTCACGGTCACTCGCAACGTCTCAGAAAGGTGAAGCACTTACGTTCTGCAGTTATTATATCGGGGGAAAAATGCCGTCAAATAATGAGAACCTCGAAAAAATGAAGCGCATTCAACGTAAGTCATCACGAAATGCTCTCGAAAGTGCGCAGGATTACGCCTTACGTTTTAAACAAATTAGAAAAGGTACTGTATTGCAAGCGTAACAATGGGCGAACTATGAGGCAAAGGCGGATTCAATTTGTATCTCGAACATAAGTTCCTTTCGTTGAACAATATTGGCTTCTCAGTGTTTTATTTAATACACACACACACTCGCAGCAAGTGTAGCTAATGCTGCCCTATACACGGCACACAAGCACAATGTATTATTTGCATTTATAATAATAATAATAGCATTTTATATAGCGCCTTTCACCCGAGGTTCATTTGTACTATTGTACGCGGGGCAGCACGAGGGCACGGTGAGTAGTGCTGCCGCCTCACAGCAAGCAGGCACCGGGTTCGAATCCCGGCTCGGGTGCCTTTCTGTGTGGCGTTTGCATGTTCTCCCCGTGTCCGCGTGGCGTCTCATCCTGGGCATAGTCCTACCGTGCGCCCTAGGCAGGAAACGAAGTCCCTTCCGTGAGGCACAGATGTTACCGCTGCACAGACACCCTGCCGCCCTAATCTGTGCATTTGGCGACAAATTTGCCACCTCGAGGGTCATCGGTGACGCGTAACAAGGGCTCTTGTGTTCCCGCGCAGAGATGGAAATGTGGCCATGGCCGGCTTAGCGCTGTGCCAGCTACCTGTGTCCTCTCCCCTCGCATTGAGACGATGCCAACTTTGCACGGGTAGGACTGCTCCGCGAAGTTAAACTGCTGTCATGAGCAGGGCATTTCAATACTGCGCGACACTTGTTTCGTGCATTTGAAGAAACGTAATGGGGTTTTAAACTGTGCTTTTGAGGGAAAAGCTTTGGTGTTATAATGCACAGAGACTTCCGCTAAATGGTGTTCGCCCCACCGAGTCCGCGCGCGTGTTTCATGAATCACAAAGCTTTATGACGTTAACTAAGCCAAAGACTGCAAGAGGCATTGTGGAGTTTACGATTAGCTTTGTGTGCAGAAAAACCTTCAGCTAACGAGCCCAGACCAGACCTGTCACTTGTACGCACCGCATGATTGGGTTATTAAACGGGCGGCGCGGTGGCGTAGCGGTGAGTAGAGCTGCCACCTCACAGCAAGAAGCACCCGGGTTCGAATCCCGGCTCGGGTGCCTTTCGGTGTGGAGTTTGCATGTTCTCCCCGTGTCCGCGTGGGTTTTCGCCAGGTAGTCCGGTTTCCTCCCACAGTCCAAAGACATGCTGCCAGCTTAATTGGCATACTGAGTAAATCGCCCCAGGTGCCCTGCGATGGATTGGCGTCCCATCCTTGGTATACCACTGCCTTGCACCCTGTGTCTGCCGGGATAGGCTCCGGCTCACAGCGACCCTGGTACAGGATTAAGCGGTTTCTAACAATGGATAGATGGATGGATGGGTTATTAAATATTTCTAGCAGAGCACGTCCTTTGCTAAAACGCGTCGCAGCATTGCCAGCAGTTGAACCGTTGCCTCGATGGAAACCGGCCGCGTAGCAGCGAGCAACTGCTTCAGGCATCGATCACAACGAGAACGGGAGTGAGAATTGCTGGCGTGACCGAGCGAAACACATTATTACGGGACCAATAAGGTGTTTTATCGATTGAGTTTCATCGTCCATAATGACCGCGTGCGCTTTTGCAGAATAGGTGTTTCAAGCGCTCTTTGATTTAACCTCTGCAAAGATCCCCTGCAAAGACAAGTCGTTTGTCTCTTAAAGGGGGATTTGCATATTTGTTGTTGAACGTTGGTTCCGGCGTGTTAGTTCATCCGCGTACTTTGGTCACCTTATTGCAGTCGTCTCTTGAATAACGTGTGTTTGGTGAAATGAATAATAATAATAATTCAATTTATATAGCGCCTTTCACAGCTCAAACACAGGCACATCAGACCCCTGTCTCGATATTTGCTGGGTTTTGATGTTTGTCGCGTGGAGATTTTAGTTGCGGCATCCTCAAATAACGTGTCTCGATATTGTTTGGGTATGTTGGATGATGCTTCCAACGTGGGAGGCGAAACGTTGCGTGGCAGAGAGCGAGGTCGCTCAGTGACACGGCTATCCCGAAAGAACAGCTCCGAAGAGCAACCGTCAAACTCGGTTTAGTTTTATCAAAACTCGTTGGTGGGTTTTTATTTTAACAGCAGCTGTTTGAGAGTAGCGACGCTGTCTCACAGCAAGAAGTTCCCGGGTTCGAATCTCGGCTCGGGGGCCTTTCTGTGTGGAGTTTGCATGTTCTCTCCCCGTGTCCGCTCGGCTTTTCGCCGGGCAAGCCAGTTTCCTGCCACAGTCCAAAAACATGCTGCTGCATCGGTTAATTGACATGCTGACTAAATTGCCCCCCGGTGCCCTGTGATGGACTGGCGTTCCATCCTGGGTATAGCCCTGCCTTGCGCCCTGTGTTTTCCGGGATAGGCTCCGGCTCACCGCGACCCCGTGCGTGTTCCGCGTGGCGGGAGGCGAGCGGAGGTGCCTGCTCTCCGCCGGATCCAATTGTTAAATAAATAAATAACCACCTCTCCGTTTCCCCAGGGCTGCCAGAAATTGCCTGTGACGGGGAATTACGACTCCTCCGTGGACAGGCCTGGCAAATTTGCGTCGTTTTTGATTTTTTTTTTATATATGTTGACATTTTAGCTCCGCGGCTGACGCGCCAATTGGCATGAAATCCCCCGAGCCGGTGTTCACACCTTGATACGTTTACAAACATCAGTTCCCCAGCAGTTTGTGCTACAAATTCGGGACGTTTTCTCCACCAAACGTGTTTCCGGATTAGCAGTTGAATACCGTCGTTTTTGTGAGTGAAGCACAACACGTGATCACATCGATTGTGAGGCGCAGCGCTACTCACCGCGCCACCGTGCCGCCCAAATATATATTTCTGCCACCCGATATATTGTTTTCACGGGCCAACTATTGGTATTGACCAAACATACCAATAATAATATAATGTGTATTTGTAACGCGCGCATATTCTCCGGGCGAGTTGCGCCCGTTGATTCGGCTCGCTCTTCTGGAAACCAGCCTTGAGACTCCATAGGCGCGTCTTGGGTAAACACCGTGTGTGGTCATTGTACGACTTAGGGGAACGTTGTTTGAAATAATTTCGGTTGGAAACTGTTGAATACCTTAATTGGCCTGCTGACTAAATTGCCCTCGTTGGGTGCCCTGTGATAGACGGGTGTCCCGTGCTGGGTGTAGCCCTGCCTTGCACCCTGTTTCTATCGGGATAGGCTCCGGCTCACCGCAACCCTGTACAGGATTAAGCGGTTTCTGACAATGGTGAAACTCCCGAATATTTTCTACGTTTTGTTGTTTAATGTAGCTGTTACCGCAGGCCAGGTTACGTGAATGTATTTAATAAATCACGGAACTTAGTAGCTGCTTACATTTTGAGGAGTTTGAAATTAAAAATTCCAATAAAACCCACATTAGGTGTAACAGCTTGCAAATAAAACGTTATATTCTTGGATCTTCTGCCCGCACCACTAAAACGAATGACCGTTTGAAGTTTCCCTGCAGATATGCTGCTGATGCATGGCAGGAATTCCAGTGGCACCCAGGCAGGAAAGACAGTGAGTGTGAGTTGCATCTGTAATTTACCGACTCTCAGATAACGCAGCTGAATGTCTACATATATAAATACACCCTAGTCTTAACTGCTAGGCCCGAGCTGCTAATAATGCATTGATATTTGCATTGTCCAAACTGATTGCCTTTCGGCAACACTTGGCTAAACACTGAGATTAGGCTATAAAGAGAGTTGTCTCGAGTGTGGGCCAATCGGTTTCAAGGACAATGCGTATACTGTATTATCATAGCATTTTCTTTGCATGTTTTTGCCACAAGCATGTGTGGCTTCTTGCAAACTGGACCCTTTGCAAAAGGTGTCCATTTGCTGTTTTTAAGATCTCATTGACAGAAAAGGTTAAACCTTGCATATTGTTTAATATATAGGACTGCGCCAGCCCGCAGTCCTATATATTACAATGTTATCAGCCAATTCATTAATTAGTGTATTTTTTTTAGCTGTTGGAAGGACCGGGACAACCCGGAGGAAACCCACGCTGAACAGGGGGGAGAGAACACACAAACTCCACACAGAAAGGCGCCCGAGGTGGGAATCAAACCACCTCGAGCAGGTCTTTCTCTCTGTGAGGCGCAGATGTTACCACTACAACACCCAGCTGTCCACTTCTAAATGCACTTGTAAATCGCTCGCAAGTTAATATCTCGTAGTTGCTCTACACTGGCCTTAGGAAGCGTTCAAAGCGAGCCGAGTGTAAACCGCGCTTGTTTAGCTGCAGAAGCCTCGCCGAGTCTCAGGACTCTTTACGAGGAGAATCGCTGCCAAGTTTTTGTTCGCAGCCAACAATGTTGCTGTGTGTAATCTCAGTGGAGTGATTTGCCGGTACTTTTTCAACGTTGGGATCTTTGGCCAATCCAATTAGACCGTGTAGCTTTTTTTGCGATAATGCAAGGTTCCATATTCAGGTTTACATCCTGGCATTGGGTGCAGGAGGACTATCTGGACTGACGGTAATTGTTACGAAATTCATCCCACATCTCCGCACGTGATTTGTCCCCGTAAGAAGGACCCGGGTTCGATTCCCGGCTCGGGTGCCTTTCTGTGTGGAGTTTGCATGTTCTCCCCGTGTCTGCGTGGGTTTTTGCCGGGCACTCCGGTTTCCTCCCACAGTCTAAAGACATGCTGCTGCATAGGTTAATTGCCCTGCTGACTAAATTGCCCACGGTGCCCTGTGGTGGACTGGCGTTTAATCCTGGGTATAGCCCTGCCTTGCGCCCTGTGTCTGCCGGGATAGGCTCCGGCTCACCGCAACCCTGTACAGGATTAAGCAGTTTCGGACAATGATGACGATGATGATGAAATTTCCCCCGGTTTCCTGAGATGTTGTTAATCACCCCTCCCCCACAGGACAACTGTTAAAAAGAGCTACACAGTTCAACCGTTCCTTGTCAGAAATGTGCATGTTTGTTGTGTCGCAGGAGTCCCGTAAAGAGCTTGCAAGCTCATTGGGTATTGTTCTGCTGTAATGATAAACATCTATCTATCTATCGTGCAGCTTGAGTACAACCTCTGCAGCTCAAAAGACCTTGCGGAGTTCAATGAAAATGCAAGGGGCTGTGTAAGAAAATGGGAAACTGTAATTTAACATCGCGCTTCGAAGAATCGCAAAGAAGAAGAAGAAGTACAAACTGAGGGATGAACCGTCCGAGCGATCTCCCTGTGGCCCATCCCACACCCTCCCTTGCGGGTCTGACGTCAGTACATTGCACATCAATCAAACTCTCGCTTAATTAACTACTTGCAGAGAGTGTACTTGAGTTATACGACAAGACAGACAAAGACCAAAGATCCCGTATTTAGCCTTAACAGACTGTAGGGGCAAGCGCCGTTAGCGAGCGCCTATGAAGGCCGACACGTCACACGAGGGGGTGGGTAACCAGCACCACGCCCGGCCGCCTTTGTCTCCCTAGTGGCAATGTTTACACACTGCATTAAGTATTCATTTGAGGCTGAGTCGACCTAGGGGAGACCCGGGACCGGTTCAGAAAATCGTCACTGGCGTTGACCGTGAGCAGGACTCGAACTCGGGTCATAGCCACATTTGTAGCCCAGCGCGCCAACCACTGGGGCCACCGCTTGCACATCAATCAGACTCTCGCTTAATTAACAACTTGCAGAGAGTGTGCTTGAGTTATAGGGCCGCCCCTGCCAGTCGCATCGCGCTCTATGAGCTTAAGGATCATGTGAAAGTCAACCTTGATAATCTCGCTCGCTCGCTCGGCAGATGGTCCGTGAATAGCAACGAGGCTGTGGTCGCTTACGTGCGTTCTGTCGCTGGCTCTGGGCCAAACGCGGCTCCCCGTGTGTGGCAGGACTCGCGGTAATAATCCCGCCAGCCGCACGCGATGCATTAAAGCACACAGGTGTCCCCATTGATCGTAGACTTGTTCGGCGGAAAAGCGTTTGCTTTTTGCACTTTTCTTTTGTTGCCGCCCGGTCAATGTATTGATGTAAATAAAACAACAGATACCTGACTCGCTAAGAAGATTTGTAATCCTGCCGGCTGATTCGACCTTGAGCTCTCCTCCTCCTGCTTCCTCACGTCCGACACCTCTGTAAAGACCGCCATCGCCGACCGCTCAACGTCTCCTGCCCTATCTCTTTGATTTGATTCGATTCTTCGAAGCATTATGGTCTTCTTCTTCGCGATTCTTCGAAGCACGATGGTCAGCCTCTGGACATCGTTGTCTTTCAGCTCCTGGGCCTCGAAGTGTTTGGTAGAATTCGCAGGCAATACCAAGTATTACCTGACAGGGATCGCGACGTGAACGCTTCTACCTTGACCCCCAGCATTATGGTTATATGACAGTTTCCCATTGCAACAAGTTCTTCTTTAGTTGCAGACAGCCCTTCAACGTTTAGAAATATAATAGTCAGTGCTGGCCTTAAAAGCGGGTAATGGCCTCTCTTCTTGCTCCAGACTGAGGGGCTTCTGGCATCTGTTCAGCTTCTGCACATCGTTGCCTTCCAGCTCGGCTTCGAAGTGTTTGGTAGAATTTGCAGGTAATACCAAGTATTACTTGACAGGGATCGCGATGTGAACGCTTCTACCTTGCCTCCTCACGGCCTCCTATTCACCTGTCTCCGACTCTGTCATCAGATGCGGCTCTCTGTCTGGTTGGCGACGTTGCAATGTCTGGCGGCGCTTCCTCCGTCACGCGTCGTGGGTATTACGAGGCACGTCATCCTTTCAGAGTCAATAAAGTGACTGCCGCTTTTGTTGTAAGTCCGTTAACAATAGCTGTCCAAGGCAGACGCTGTAGCAGTGTGAGAATGTGGGATTGACATCACGGTCTGGTACCTGGGCGGCACGGTGGCCTAGCGGTGAGTAGCGCCGCCGCCTCACAGCAAGAAGGTCCCGGGTTCGTATCCCGGCTCGGGTGCCTTTCTGTGTGGAGTTTGCGTGTTCTCCCCGTGCGCGCATTGGTTTTCGCCGGGCACTCCCACAGACCAAACACATTCTGCTGCATAGGTTAATCGGCCTGCGGACTAAACTGCCCCCTGTGCCCTGAGATGGACTGGCGTCCTATCCGGGGTATAGCCCTGCCTTGCGCCCTGCGTCTGCCGGGATAGGCTCCGCCTCACCGCGACCCTCTCCAGGATTAAGGTGTTTCTGACAACGGATGGATGGATGGACTGTTACGCGTGTAAGCGGCGGCCGCATTAGCGTAAGTCGGTATCTGTCACTGTGCCACAGTGCATGTGTCTATCTGGATAAGCTGTAAAGCCCCCTTTTCCTTCAGCCCAACTCTCCAAATGTGAATGTGGCGCCGCTCTGCGCAGGGCATCTTACAGCGTGCTCGCGTTCCTACGCTTCACAAACCCCCCAAATCGCATTGGAAACACACGCACGCTCCTTCACCGTTATCTGGTCACAGTGGCCACCTTTTTGCTGGCGGGGTGCAACACTGTGATGTACGGCTTCAGCCTCCGAAGACCTCGTGTTCAAAAGCCGGGAGGCGCCCGGCATCCTCTGTGCCCTGGCGTCCCGTGACCTCGGGAGCGATACGCGCTCCCAGCTGGGTCTCTGTCGAAACAAACAACCCGTTTCATGGTGCGGCGACTTGCTACGATTTGTGCACAAAGAGAGCTGCGCTCAGGGCCACGTGCAGGTGTTGTGTGGGGTTTGTACACGCGAAATAGGAAGAGCTGATACACGATGCAGCGCAACAAGGACGCCGGGTAACAAGGCAGATTTATAATGTTTATTATTACAGCAGAAATACCTTGAGGGGCTTCGGGTATCTGTTGAGCTTCTAGACATCGTTGTATTTCAGCTCCTCGGCTTCGAAGTGTTTGGTAGAGTTCGCAGGTAATACCAAGTATTACTTGACAGGGATCGCGACGTGAACGCCTCTACCTTGATCCCTGCGACAAACAAGCAGAAATACCCTGCGACAAACAACAAGCTGCCTTGGAGGGGGATTTTGAACTTATGTCAAAATATTTTAAACTCTTAAACCATGCAAGCTGAGTATCATACTTACCACGGACCTATACGCTGTGTATGGCACTTACTATGAACCTATAAGGCATCTCTCATGTGAGAGGCTGGGAGTATGCGTTAACATTCAGCACAGTGCTTCCCAGTCATTAAGGATTCCTCGTGTTGCCGTCACTAACGATGTCTTCTCGTCACATGACGCAGTGTTGACCCTCCTGCCCCCCCCCCAACTCGCTCGCCCCCGCTCGCCTCTCTCCTAGCCCCCCCTCGCTCCTCTGCTCAGCAGTTTCGGCTTAGTGGGTGTTCAGTAAATAATAATAGCATTTATAGAGCGCCTTTCACCCGATGGTCACAAAGCGCTGCACAAGGCTGCGGAGAGTCTTTACGAAGTGTTTGAATTCAAGTGCGTTCACGTTCCACCCATGTGAGCCCGGCTGTGAGAGTGGCGCGTGGACTGGCGGCGACGGCGAGCAGCAGATGGACACCGAGTGCTCCGCTCACGACACTGCTGGCTGTGCGAACCGCTCGGCCTGCAGCGATGCATTGATTTGCCTCCAAGGGCAATATTTTTCGTAAAGGCTGCGTTCACGTGATCTATTTTTCGAGGCCGAGCTGAAAGACAACGATGTCCAGAGGCTGACGACCATCGTGCTTCGAAGAGTCGCAAAGAAGAAGACGTGATCTATTCAGCCACTAGAGGCCGCTGCTTTCACCGTGATGTTAAAGAAAATAGTTGCTTTTTTAGTCAAATTGTGACCCCGAATGACTGGGTAGGACAGGGGTTAATAATTATAATTACACCGTAGTTACGTTCTGCGATGATGCCATGTGGTCGATGTGCCAAATGAGTACCTAGTGTGGCGTGTAAACATTGTCACTCGAGAGACAAAGGCGGCCGGGCGTGGTGCTGGCCACTCACCTCTTCGTGTGCCGTGTCGACCTTCATAGGTGCTCGCTAATGGCACTTGACCCTACAGTCTGTTGAAGCTATACGGGGGATCTTTGTCTTTGTATTGCAGGGCAGTGGCAATGACTAGGCTGGGCAGTCCGTCGCTACAACCTGGACATGGTCTCGTCCAAAGAGTCGCTTGTCTGCATTTTCACAGCCGGCCTTCTATAGAATCCACCTCGCTGTGGCTCCTTCGATTCAGAATGAGTGAATGATTCTCCTAAAAGTGCATTCAAATTCCTGCGAGTATACACAATGCACAGACCTCGCGGCTTCGCTTCGCAGCGTTGCCGTCCGTGCGTGTTGAAGTTATTGAGTCCGATGCTGTTTGCCTCTATTTGCAATTTAATTTATATCGTTTCACTTCCGGGGGTTTTGTGCTCTCTCTCTCTCTCGTGTTAGTTGCAGATGTTATTGCAAGTTGCTTTTGTTACTGCCGGGAAATAAATAAACAAATACCAGAATCAATTCCGGGGCAATCTGATGGGGCTTTATTCATTTCTGTCCCAAGGTCACGGTGTTATTTGTGGCGTGTTGCGATTTATAATGGTGTCTTTACTGGAAGTAATTCAGGAGGCGATGCAAAACGTGCGCCTCTTGACTAGCGGTGGAGGTCTCGTCGGTGGGCCAGGCTGCACGGAGCGGCCACAGGGGAGTGATTCCTCAATAGTGTGGGCCGCACACTATTAATAATAATAATAGCATTTATAGAGCGCCTTTCACCCGAGGGTCACAAAGCGCTGCACAAGGGCCGCGGAGAGAACGGCATGTCAACAACGACAGAAAAAACAACTAATAAAAACCAAAGCAACAAAAATTAAATGAGGCATCACTCTTGACAACCGGCATTGGAATCAAAGCTACCGGAACAGTTATTTACTTGACGTAAAGCGTATGTCGTCCGAGCTAATACTCCAAGCAATATTTCTTTGATGATTGCTCTTCAGAGCTGTTCTTTCGGGATAGCCGTGTCGAGCGATCTCCCTCTCTCTCTCTCTTTCGCGATGTGTATACTTGCCACACCTATCCCGAACGAAAGTCGATAGACAGCAATTCTCATTTTGCCAACGTTTTCTTTAAAATACAGGAGGGAAACTAGTCCATTTCAGAATCTGCAGTACATGATAAAAAATAAGCCACTGTATGCATATGTGAAGGCGATGTGTTCAAATTAATTGTTGTTTCTCACAATGCAGAGACTCCAGTTGTCCCAATCAATCTGTAGAGTTTTGAGCGTTTGTATCTGTCCGGTGCGTGGTTTATTGTGGCATGCTTTAATGGGAGGGTTTTTCGCGGATTGAATAATGCATGCAATCGGCTGCAGGCCGATGCAAATGCCGTTTGACCAATTAATAAGGGGCGGTTTGGATTTATTATTGGAAAACATTAGATTTGAAGGCGGCACGCTGGCGCTGTGAGTAGCACTGCTTTTGTCTCCCTAGTGGCGATGTTTACACACCGCACCGGGTACTCATTTGAGGCTGAGTCGACCTAGGTGAGGCCCGTGACCGGTTCTGAAAATTGCCACCGGTGTTGGCCGCGAGCGGGATTCGAACTCGGGTCGTCAGGTTTGTATCCCAGCGTAGCGCTGACCGCACGCTGAAGGAGCAGTCGCGTGCGAGCTGACACGGCACGGAGTCATTGAGCCGGTGCGGAGCACACTCCTCAGCTAGATTTGTGTTGACAGTTAGGATCAACTTCCCCGAATGTATAAATGCATGAGGACACGGATTCATGGATCAAAGGGCGGGCACGTTCATAAATAAATACATAAGTAAGTGAACCAATTATGACAACGCAAACTTTAAGTTGGCGCTTTTGCATTAATTTGCTATTTACATGAATGCCCCGGGCGCGTGCGGGCGCGCACACAAACGCATCTGTTGACGCAGTTGTGGAATGACGTGGCCTCGGAGGTGGGAGGTGCGACGAACTTTCTTCAAAATTGATATGGCCCCCGCGATGCCTCCCAGCTGGCTGTTCGCGGGCACGGCAGACAGAGCTGCGGCACGGGCGGATCACCTGTCTCTCTGTCTTCCTGTCTCTGTGTCCCTGTGTCTCTCCCTGTCGCTCACCCTC
>JAZEWU010000050.1:4224942-4249507 GCA_036362915.1 Geotria australis | reverse complement strand
AGACCAAACGAAGTCGCCAAATGACGGAACGGAACCGGTCTCATCTCATTGTCAGAAACCGCTTAATCCTCTACACTGTAGAGGATTACACCCTGTAGAGTCTACAGGGTCGCGGTGATCCGGAGCCGATCCCGGCAGACACAGGGCGCAAGGCAGGGCTACACCCAGGATGGGACGCCAGTCCATCACAGGCCACCGGGGGCAACTTAGTCCATCCATCCATTTTCTAAACAGCTTAGTCCGTAAGCCAATTAACCTATGCAGCAGCATGTGTTTGGACTGTGGGAGGAAACCGGAGTGCCCGGCGAAACTCCACACAGAAAGGCTCCCGAGCCGGGATTCGAACCCGGGTTCCTGCTTGCTGTGAGGCGGCAGCGCTACTCACCACAATGTTTAAAGCGTTAATATTAGCAGTTTTTTTTATACTATTATAGTAAATTAAATTGCTGATTGACAATTACATTCCTTATGGACGATCAACAGTTGTAATGTAAAGAAACCTGCATTTAGAATTGGAGCAGCTAGCAGTGGAGCACGCGGTGTTAAAGGAAGGTCTCGAAACGACTTCTTGAACTCACTTCATCAGGCTTCACACCCGCATCTGCGATATGCCCTGCAGCGAGTCTTTCTCAAAAGGTGATCAGAACAGGATATTGACGTTTCAGAACTGAAGTAGGCAGAACTTCACGATGGGTCTTTTTCCTGAATTTTTTTTTGCGCGGAGCCGAGCTCGGTGTGGGCTTCGACTGATGGCGCAAGCGTTGTTTTGAGTCGTTTTTTTGAAGGTCGAGGTTGTCGCGGTTCGTCGGAGGTGCATGGGGGAGGGAGTGTGCGTGCCACTGTGGGGAGCGGTGGCTCAGTGGTCAGCGCGCTGGGTTACAAAACTGGCGACCCGAGTTCGAATCCCGCCCACGGACACTAACACCAGTGACGATTTCCTGAACCGGTCCTGGGCCTCCCCTAGGTCGACTCAGCCTCAAATGAGTACCTAGTGCGGTGTGTAAACATCGCCATTAGGGAGACAAAAGCGGCCGGGCGTGATGCTGGTCACCCGCCTCGTCGTGCGCCGTTTCGACCTTCATAGGTGCTCGCTAACGGCATTTGACCCTGCAGTCTGTTAAGGCTACACGGGAGATCTTTGCTGCACATACAGAGAAGCGCCCTTGTGCAGGAGGTGAGGGAGACAGGTGAGGGAGGCAGTGAGGGAGCTCCGTGGAGCGGCCACACAGCCAGCAACCCTCGAACCAAATTTACGGCGTCTTTTTGTTGTTCTTCTTTGGAAAAAACAATGGATTTGCACAACAGCCCCGGGGTGTTTTTGAATTGCAATTCAAGCTATAATCACAATATATCTGCCAACGCGTGAGCTCTTTAGGGAAGCATATACCATTGTGTTGAAGGTTCCATTATGCTGTGTGTGCTGTGTGTGTGTGTGTATTTGTTGTTATTGTTTTGCCAAAGTGTATTGTGAACAGGGATTCATTGGCGATTCTTATATTACAACTAAATCAGGACAGTGTAAATATATTGAATCGGTATGAACGTTTTAATTATTAGGCATTCCCGCTGAAATTGATGATCGTTTCCAGCAGAGATTACTGTCCGTGTGTGTGTATTTGCAATGTTTATAGGTGCTCGCTAACAGCACTTGCCCCAACTTTCGTTTAAGGCTATACGGGGCATCTTTGTGTATGTATGTGTGGATGTGTTTTGCAGATAAATGTGCAAACAGCCATAAGTCTGGCTCTGTGGAATTGTTCCGATCACGATATATATCCCACCGTCCAAACGTGGATCGTAGGCTGTATGTAAATTTTCGCCGGGCACTCCGGTTTCCTCCCACATCCAAAGACATAGTGATGTATAGGTTAATTGGCCTGCTGGCTAAATTTCCCAATCTGTGCAAAGCACAGCACTCATGCAGGAATACGTTTTAAAAACAATTTTTCGCCTTCAGATTTCTTGTTGTTTTCATGTTTGAGGTGCCTGCCAGCTCACGGAACTAAATGTCTGCTTCGATGTCAACGCACAGAGCATCATAGCACTGAGATTGTGAGTTGAAATTTCAACTTTCCTAACTTTTCACCCACGATAAAGTAAAATATGCAAGTGTAATGAATTTAACTTTATGGTCCATCGACTCCACACGTACAATTATAATAGACATTTAGTCCCGTGAGGGACTAAATTATTAATCCTAATGTCCCTCGTGGGTTTTTGCCGTGCACTCCGGTTTCCTCCCACAGTCCAAAGACATGCTGTTGCATAGATTAATTGGCTGGCTGACTAAATTGCTCCCGGTACCCTGTGATAGACCGGCGTCTCATCCTGAGTATAGCATTTTAGTTATATTGTTAACTAAAAACTATAATCAACTACGTGTTCTGTAGTCGGTTACCTTTCCCCTTTATAAGTGACAATCCCGACATGGCCACAGATAGATGTTTATTATGACAGCAGCAAATTACCCAGTGAGCTTGCAAGCTCTTTACGGGATTCCTGCGACACAACAAACACGAAAATTGCAAAACATACTTAAATATATAAGCATAACAAATTAACCAACCAAGAAACCATTTACACACATCATTGCACATAAGTGATCAAATTAATCAACAGAAGGCTTTCGTGACCAATGTCAACCATAGTATAGCTCTTGTTACGTCAACTATTTTCCTGCCATACGATTGGTCGAGTAATCCATCCATCCATTTTCAGAAGCCACTTAATCCTATAACAGGGTCGCGGTGAGCCGGAACCTATCCCGGCAGACAGAGGGCGCAAGGCAGGGCCATACCCAGGATGGGACGCCAGTCCGTCACAGGGGGGGTCGAGTACTAATTTCCATAATCGCTAGAGTGATTAATTTCTTGGATAGTCAGTAGAGAACCCTGCAGGACGTGGCTGTAAATACTCAGATCATTTCGAGACGCTGAGGGCTCGTTATCGTGGTGTCGTTGGCAGATGGGCTCCCGTGGGGGCTGTTTCGTAACAATGTCACAACTGCCTCTCGGTGTCGGTGGAGGGGTGGCTCAGCGGTCAAAACGCTGAGCGGTCGCGGCGAAGGGCGCGGGTTTTAAATCCATCCAGATGCCGGCGATTAACGTGGGTTCCCCGGTGTGGTGAGGTGTGCCAGCCTGAATGCCAACGATTAAACAAACACACGATGAAATTAGGTGAGGGTTTTTACCTTTGATTTGGCCAACTCTATGAGTTATGATTTAAAAAAACACTTGTTAATTAGTTGGCTGATAACAACATAATACATCGGAAGCAGTCTTCTTCTTCTTCTTCTTTGCGATTCTTCGAAGCACGATGGACAGCCTCTGGACATCGTTGTCTTTCAGCTCGGCCTCGAAGTGTTTGGTAGAATTCGCAGGCAATACCAAGTATTACCTGACAGGGATCGCGACGTGAACGCTTCTACCTTGACCCCCATCGGAAGCAGTGTGGCAATATGTTGGCGCCGGCAAACCGCCTGGCTGCCTCCTCCGCCCGCCTCCTTGCGCTTTCCTCGCACCTCTGAGCCATTCTCTCATCGAATGAATACCTTCGACATTGAAGGAATGTGTGCGCGTTATAAATTAAAAAATATTATTGTTGTTACATGCGACAACAAATTCAAAACGTCTCGTACCAAAAACATGTGGCCAAGTGTCCTCTCTTCACCAGAAATCACGTGTGTGGGGTCACTGACACGCAAAGGTCACTGCTCGGTAAACATTCCTTCTCCCTGATGATGTTGGCTGTAATGCCAGCGAAACGTCGGTGCCATCTATTGAGGTAAGTGATGCATGTGCTCTTTCGTTTGCTCCGGTATATCGACGGGTGCACTTCACTTACACACCTTCACATGTCCTAAACTCACAAACAGAACCTCACTATGAATTCCAAACGGGTTTATGATCTCGAATCCTGATGCTGAGGATTGCTGAAAGTCGTCACTACAAGCGACACCATCTGCCTACGATACCATCTGTTTACGATATCAGCTGTCCACGGAGCTCGTCACTGGCGCGTAGTGTCGCGTGATGTCATCCCGAGTGACATCATCTTACTCCGCAGCTCGTTGCTTGACATTAATATCCATTAGTCCTATACCTCCAAGGACAAACGCGGATTGTTAATCTCGACAAATTCCGTTCGCTTACATTGCTTTTTTTTCTCTTGTTTTGATAAGACCGCGACAATGCAGGGATTACACTGCTTAAACAAACACCACTGAAAAACACTCTCCCGTCCCCCCCAAAAGGCCCTCTGGCGAGTGGCTCTAAAATCTAAATGTAGTCTGGCTTTACGTCGGGCAGTGACACCGACCCTCGTCCTGTTATTGATCTCCGCATAGCCGCCACGATGCCGCTCTTCATCCCGAGTGGCCGCCGGTTAAGTAACAAAGCATTTGCTAATTGATTCGAATACCTTAAAATTTCTCGTTAGCGAGTGAGCGCTGGCGCTAGATTGTTGAACGCGCATTGTTGGGATTGCTCTGGGGCCGGGCCGATGATTAGTCAGTGCCGCTGCTAATGGGCATCATCCTCGGGGAGGCGCCGCTGATTTGTCACGAGAATCACGGCCTCTACCTTGAGAGTACAACGAAATTAAATTAAGCCGCCGTGTGTTGTGCAATTGTAGATGTTTTGGTTTCGACATTAAACCGTTAATTGATAACACATGCCGTGGGTTTAACAAAGAAGCCAACAATACGTGACGATTAATTAAAATGCATATTCTGCTTAGAGTCGAGTCGATGCTGCTTCGGATTGAGGAGCCAGTTGAGGTGGTTCGGGCATCTGGTAAGGATGCCCCCCGGAAGTCTCCCTCGTGAGGTATTCCAGGCGCGGCCCACCGGGCGGAGACCTAGAGGCCGACCCAGGACACGCTGGAGGGATTAATATCCTTCGGCTGGCCTGGGAACGCCTGGGAATCCCCCAGGAAGAGCTGGAATCTGTTGCTGAGGAAAGGGATGTCTGGTCCACTCTCATCCTTGGACTGCTGCCACCGCGACCCTCACCAGGACAAGCGGTTTAGAAAATGTATGGATTATTCAAAATATTGTTTCTTTGTTTTTTTAATCGTCAATCTATTTGACAGCTGACTTGTTCAATCGAGCTCTAAACGTCGTATCGTTGTCTCACACGACGCGGTAGGAATGTGCACCCTCTGTGTTTCCTGTGAGAGCCTCACCACGTGTGGGATGAGCGAGACCTGCCTTCGGTGTTTTTGTTAAAGTCCGCTCCGGATTGAGAACTCTTCATAACAATCACGGGTTTGAGACCGTGTAATAGACCCAATTATTCCAGAAGACTGACAATGTCCAAATTACAGGCCCAGCTCTACTGACAGTTGGAAGACAATGACACACGCACCTCCGCATCTCCCAGAAATAGCTTGAACTCAAAATTATTATCATTAAAATGACATCCCCCGTGCAGCGTCACTTGTTTAAGTTGCCACGTGTAATTCACCTGGAAAGCTCACAGAGCGTTGCTTATTGCCGGTGAGAGCAGCGGCGAAACAGTCCGCCAAGAGCTCTTCAAGGAACCAGCATCGATTGGTCGTCCGTCCCTCGTAGGCGCTGGCTTGCTCTGGACACACTTATGTCGTCTCAGTCAAATCAGATTGAGAAGTACATCTCAAGCAGAAGATAGATAGACAGATGTTTATTATTACAGCTGAAAAATACCCAGTGAGCCTGCAAGCTCTTTTCGGGATTCCCGCGACGCGACAAAAAACAGAACGCTGCTCAAAAGGTCTCACGATTCGTCCAAGACTCGCGGATGAACGACAAAGTTAATCGTAATAATAATAATAGCATTTTATATAGCGCCTTTCACCCGAGGGTCACAAAGCGCTGCACAAGGGCCGCGAAGAGAACGGCATGTCAACAACGATGCGTTTTCTAGTTGTGATGCTTGCTCTTCAGAGCCGTTCTGCACACAGAAAGGCACCCGAACCGGGATTCGAAGCCGGGGACTTCTTAAACTGCTCGTCCTGGTGAGGGTCGCGGCGGCAGCTCTTTGAGGAGGGTGGACCAGACCTCCCTTTCTTCAGCAACAGATTCCAGCTCTTCCTGGGGGATTTCCAGGCGTTCCCAGGCCAGCCGAAGGATATAATCCCTCCAGCGTGTCCTGGGTCGGCCTCTAGGTCTCTGCCTAGTGGGCCGTGCCTGGTAAACTCCCCCGGGGGGAGGCTCCCAGGGGGGAGGAGCCCGACCCACCTCATTTCAGGAAACTTAAATTGAAAACCTGCATCAATAAAAACGTCAAACAAATCAGTCTTCTGCCCAGACACGATTGGAATCCCGTGAACGCTTCCCATCGTGATCATCTCATTCACAAACCATCCCACAGAATACTCTTATCCATGGGTCGGACTGCTGCCCTGGTAACATCCATCCATTGTCAGAAACCGCTTAATCCTTTACAGGGTCTCAGTGAGCCGGAGCCTATCCCGGCAGACACAGGGCGCAAGGCAGTGGCCCTGGTAACAGGAATCTGGGTATCAATGCACCGATCTGCATTCACGATCTGCTGTCACTCATGTGGCCAACAAGATGTTTCCGCTACTGTTAATAGGAGTTTCAACCGCGTTGTTTGTATCATAATTACGTGACTGGCATCAACGGTGGAAACGTTACGAGACTGCTCTCACCAATGTAAACAATTCACACGATAAATCCAGCGTTGCTGAATGTATCCTTCCAGCGGTCAGGGGCCATAATAACTTGATAAATATTTTGTTATTGTGAGGAAAGGGGTCATGACTCGGAGCAGGGAACGAGCTGCCGCCGAAGCTGTAGACCAATGCCCGGAACATGTTTTTCTGTCCTTCAATTCATTACCCCGACTCCAACGCTGCAATGCATGGTTGGTTCCGTGTTTCATACACTATTTATGCCGCACGCTTGACTTCTCTCCATGAACAAAAGCCCATCGTAACTGTCATCGTTCGTGCACGCCGTGCGGTACATTAATGCAGCGCTCGTAGCTGCTGCTGCTCACTGTGTCGTGAAGCGTGCGGGTGTTTCAGCAGATACTTTGTAAGATTGGGTTGGCGTTGAGATTTATTCCGGTTTAATCGTGTATCAATATGCAGCGTGGGTGCACTGTGGTTGTCTCTGCGGGCCTGTGTGCGTGTTAATTTGGCACAGCGGCACGGGTATTTAGCACACTCTACAGCACAGTACACTATTAGAGGCGGGCCAACGTCCTAATAGAGGACCACGGAAGCTTGGACAATTGTCGGCGTTGGTGTCTGGCTGTCCCTCCCAACTTGTCTGTGGTTTCCTTCACCTCGGCGTGAAAACCGTCCGTGTTACAAATCCCAGATTTGTAATTTGTACGACACTTATTTTTAACATGTATTCTATTGGCAGCAGGGTGTCTATGCAGCGGTTATATCCGAACCTCACAGAAATAACGTCCAGCCCGAGGCGGGTAGTTTCCCACCTCGGGCACTTTTCCGTGTGGAGTTTGTGAGTTCTCACCCTGCTCTGCGTGGGTTTCCTACCACAACTGAAAATAAAACCTGATTAATGCATTTACGTTCATTCATTGTCAGAATCCGCTTAATCCTGCACAGTGTCGCGGTGAGCCAGAGCCCATCCCGGCAGACATTGGGCGTAAGGCAGGGCTATATCCAGGATAGGACGCCAGTCCGTCACAGGGCACCGGGGGCAATTTAGTCCACAGGCCGATTAACCTATGCAGCAGCATGTCTTTGGACTGTGGGAGGAAACCGGAGTGCCCGGCGAAATCCCACGCGGACACGGGGAGAGCATGCAAACTCCACACAGAAAGGCGCCCGAGCCGGGATTCGAACCTGGGGCCTTCTTGCTGTGAGGTGGCAGCGCTACTCACCGCGCCACCGTGGCGCCCCATGCATTTACAAATAACATCATAATACAATGGATACGGTGTCTGTCAAACATTGGCGCCGGCTAACTGAGTGGCTGCCTGCTCTCCACCTCTCTGCGGGTTTCCTCGCACTTTCTCAATCGTTGTACTGATGCCGGTGTGTCACGGCTCGATGTTTGATAATTGCTTTCCATAGCTGTTCTTTCGCGATAGCACGTGTCGAGAGGAGGAACCACTCGATCGATACAGCTATCCCAACAGAGCGGCTGTGGAAAGCAAATTCTCTGACCCGTTGTCCCTTCGAATACCGTCGACACTGAACGAATGTGCGGTGGTGCCTTTTAAATGATGTATCTCATTATCATCATACCTGCTGTCCCGGTCACGCAGAGGTGCGGCAGCTGGTATGATCGTGGATTACACATGACCCAACGTGTCTCAGTTTGCATTTAATGAGTAGTGGGTTAAGAAACGTCGGTACCATCTTTAAAGGTAAGTGCTGTGTGTGTTCGCTCGTTTTCTCCAACATATCGACGGGTGCACTACACTTACACACCTTTTCACTTGACCTAAACTCATAAACACAGCTTCGCTATGAGTGCTACTGCATAGGTTAATTGGCCTGCATACTAAATTGCCCCCGGTGCCCCGTAATGGACTGGCGTCCCATCCTGGGTGTGGCCTTACCTTGCGCCTTGTGTCTACCGGGATAGGCTCTGGCTCACTGCGACCCTGTACACTGTGTACAGGATTAGGCGGTTTCTGACAATGATTGAATAATAATATTAGCATTTTATATAGCGCCTTTCACCCGAGGGTCACAAAGCTCTGCACAAGGGCCGCGGAGAGAACGGCATGTCAACAATGAAAGAAAAAAAAACAACCACTAAAAACCAAAGGAACAAACATTTAATGATTAAGGCTGCTTCGAATTTACCGATAGGTCGTGAAACTGGCAATATTAAGAGCGGCAAAAATCTGCCAGCGTCCCCTAAGATGGCCGTCACTTCCTTAAAGACAAACACGGAGGGAGACAGGGAGGGAGGGTGAGCGACAGGGGGAGAACATAGGGACACAGAGACTGGAAGACAGAGAGACAGACACGAGGGGGGAAACAACGACAAACTGACTGGTCAACTAGTTAGTGGGTCGGTTGACTGGTCACCCGCCAAGTCACCCACTAAGTCACCCAATGAACGAGTGTTGCGTTCCGTCCATCGCCGTGTTGAGTTTGAGGCGCGCGTCGCTGTCCATGGTGCCGCCCGGATATGTCGCTGCGTGTGCGAGGGTCGGCTGGGGGAGCGATGGCTCAGTGGTCAGCGCTATGCTGGGCTACAAACCTGGCTACGGCCCGAGTTCGAATCCCGCTCGCGGCCACCAACACCGGTGACGTTTTTCTGAACCGGTCCTCGGCCTCACCTAGGTCGACTCAGCCTCAAATGAGTACAGGCGGTCCCCGGGTTACGAACGAGTTCCGTTTTTAAGTCTGTCTGTAAGTCGAATTTCTATGTAAGTCGGAACAGTTACGTACAGTGCACATCTAGCGTCGATGAGTCAAAATGTTTGTCTTGGCGACGACGGAGTGGCATTGTTCTCCCTCGGGCCGACGGACCGCTGAAAACGCGCGGTGTTTTGAGCGTCGCAGAAAAGGAGTCCGCCCGTTCGCTAGTACGAACCATTGTACGTAACTCAATTTTTTTAAATAATAGGCTTTACGGAGGTCGGTACGTAAGTACGGGCGTTCGTCAGTGGGGCGTTCGTAACCCGGGGGCCGCCTGTTCCTGGTGCGGTGTGTAAACATCGCCACAAGGGAGACAAAGGCGGCCGAGCGCGGTGCTGGTCACCCACCTCCTCGTGTGCCGCGTCGCCCTTCATCGGTGCTGCTCGCTGACGGCACTCGACCCTACGAGTCTGTCAAGGGCTATGCGGGGGTTCTGTGTCTTTGTGCGCGAGCGTGCACCGTGTCCTTGGCAAAGGAAGGACAGCGGTGCCTGTGTGCGCAGGCGGCGGCGGCGGCTAAAAATACCCACTAGGTTTGATCTCTAACACCAGGGGCGTGTGCGGGCCACAGTGGCGCGGGAACGAGAGCGGCCGACGCTCACGTCCCGCAATCCCGCTCCGTCGCGTCTCGCTCCCTGGCTGCCTCTCCGAGGGCCCGCGCTCCAAATCACGCCGCGGCGTCTCATTCGCGCGTTCCGACGCAGCGGATGGGGATGCATGGGACGGAGAATCGTTTGTGGCAAAGCGGACAGCTCGGCAAATGGGCTGTCGTCGGCAACAACGGCGCGGACTCGCGACGGGTGCCGAATGGGGGCTAGAGGCTGCGCTGGGGTGGTCGCAGCCGAGTGCCCGAGAATGTACGAGTGGCTCGAACCGCTTTAGTGTAACTGCTCGGGCGGCGTTGGCTCGGTGGTTAGCGCTATGCTGGGCTACAAACCCAAGCCACCCGCGTTCGAATCCTGCTCACGGCCGCCAACACCAGTGACGGTTTTTTTTAACCGGTCCTGAGCATCCCCTAGGTCGACTCAGCCTCAAATTAGTGCCCGGTGCCATGTGAAAACATTGCCACTAGGGAAACAAAGGCGGCCGGGCGTGGTGTTGGTCACCCGCCTCTTCGTGTGCCGCGCTGACCTTCATAGGTGCTCGCTAACGGCGCTTGACCCCACAGTCTGTTAAGGCTATACGGGGGATCTTTGTCTTTGTCTAACTGCTTTAGAGAACGTACACTTATCACGGTATGCTTTGAGAGGGTGAGTGCAAACCGTTATCCCGCAATTTAAAGCCTTCACAAACAAAGCTGGAAAATTGAACAACGGTCACGTGGAAAGCCTGCTGGGCGAAATTAAGTGTTAGTCGGAGGGATGCAACCCACACACACACAGTCATATGTGTATGTCGTCAAAGCTGGGGAGATGAAAAGCAAAACAAATACAATTCAATTTGTAACGCGTGGCACAGATTAATTCAGTGTTAAAGGTATTCGAAGACGGAACGATTCTGAAGCGCGATGAAACGGCAGAGAGGGGGCAGTAAGCCACGCTAACCGCGCGCTTCTCAATCAATTAATGAGTGTCTATTATTAATGTGAAGAAACAGCAAGAATGTCCCTGGTTCAAATCCCGGCTCGGGTGCCTTTCGGTGTTGAGTTTGCATGTTCTCCCCGTGTCCACGTCGGTTTTCGCCAGGTACTCTGGTTTCCTCCTACAGTCCCAATACATGCTGCTGCGTAGGTTAAGTGGCCTGTGGACTGGCGTCCCATCATCGGTATAGCCCTGCCTTGCTCCCTGTGTCTGCCGGGATAGGCTACGGCTCACCGCGACCCTGTACAGAATTAAAGCGGATTCTGACAATGGATGGATGAATTAAAATGAGAGTGCAGAACAAGACACGACATTGGATATGGACATTACAAATGAGACGGTGTGACCAAGAATGAAAAGGATAAATAATAGAGTGAAGTCGTGACCTAGATTGGGTGAAAGTTAATCAAATCCCCTGGGGGTGGGATGTTTCACGGCCCTCGTGTGTGTTCCTGTGTGCATCTCGAGACAAATATAAAGACAAACACCCCCCGTATAGCCTTAACAGACTGTTGGGGCAAGTGCCGTTAGCGAGCACCTATGAAGGTCGACACGGCACACGAGGGGGTGGGTGACCAGCACCACGCCCGGCCGCCTTTGTCTCCCTAATGGCGACGTTTACACACCGCACTAGGTACTCATTTGAGGCTGAGTCGACCTAGGGGAGGCCCAAGACCTGTTCAGATAATCGTCACTGGTGTTGTCCGTGAGCGAGATTCGAACTCGGGTCGCCAGATTCGTAGCCCAGAGCGCTAACCACTGGGCTACCGCTGCCCACCATCTCGAGACACGCAGACATACACAGGACTTTTCACCTCCTGCACATCACGAGATGTTTATTTCACTATTCATCAATTGGCTTTCCGCACACACGTTATCGATCACCGTTCGTTTGATTAAATAAACCCGTCGCGGGTTTTGCTCTCCCGAGGCTCATCAGCAGTCTAATCTTCTTCTTTGCGATTCTTCGAAGCAGCTTCTGTACATCGTTGTCTTTCAGCTCAGCCTCGAAGTGGTTGGTAGAATACGCAGGCAATACCAAGTATTACCTGACAGGGGGAGGCAGCCAGACGGTTTTGCCGGCGCCAACATATCGTCACATCCGGAGGAAACCCACTCAGAACAGAGCGAGAACACACAAACAAAGGCGCCCAAGGCTGGAATCGAACCGCTTCGGGCCAAGACCATTCTTTCTGTGAGCCGCACATGTTACCACTGCCCGTGTATTAAATACATACTCTCGGCTCATCAGAAGGTATTGGTCGGTGACCTCTTCCTATTCACTCGGCCGTCAGCTCCAAAAACAAACAAGAAAACGTTGATCGTTAAACACACGTTGGTAGAGCTTGTGAATGGCTATGAATCGTGAGTCAGCCGCATCACCTGCCTCGTTTTCACCCTTCCACAATTGTTTTCAAAGGTAAGCTTAATGTTTCAATTCACAAATCGGTTCATTTTGTCTCGTTGGAACTCTCTGCCCTGTACGTTCTGTTTCGTTCCGTATAATTTTGCTTCATTAACTTAAAGGTAACATTGGTATATGAGCAGACATTACAACGCATCGCTGCTGGTAGCCATTTTCCAGGCTGCGTGCCCTACATTGCGCGGCTAAATTTAACGAGTGTTTTGTGGAGCATCAATCCAATTACAGATCTACGGAGATCACACTCGCCGTCTGAGCCGGGGGCTCATGCCAGCCAAGCTGCCCTCTCTCATCTCCTTCCGCCTCTCAACGCTCTCCGCGTTCACTGCGTTGCTGTTAGTTACAACAATAATAATTGATGAGAATTAATAATTTTACATTTCTAACGCGCGCATATTTATTCAACGCCTAAGGTAATTAATTCGGAGAGACAACGACTCGGAGGCGTAGCGAGGAAAGCGCAGAGAAGGTGGAGGAGGCAGCCAGGCGGTTTGCCAGCGACAACATATTGTCACGCACTGCTTCTTAAAACAAAGACAAAGATCCCCCCATATAGCCTGAACAGACTGTAGGGACAAGTGCCTTTAACGAGCACCTATGAAGGTCGACACGGCACACGACCGGGTGGGTGACCAGCACCATGCCCGGCCGCCTTTGTCTCCCTGGTGGCAATGTTCACACACCGCACTAGGTACTAATTTGAGGCTGAGTCGACCTTTGATGCGAAATATAAACGGTGGAGTTTACACAACGAGGTGACTTTAAAGAGTAGCACTTCTTCTTCTTCTTTGCGATTCTTCGAAGCACGATGGTCAGCTTCTGGACATCGTTGTCTTTCAGCTCGGCTTCGAAGAGTAGCACTGTAAGACGCTTACTGGAGCGGCGCCGCGACTAAGAGATATGAGTGGACATTGCCGACCGCGGGAGACGAGATGACCTTCAGAAGATGATCATTACTCCCAGACGCTGAGGTCGGCTTCCCTCACCGAACCGTGAGATAGATGGATAGATGTTTAATATTACAGGAGAAAAATACCCAGGTAGCTTTCAAACGCTTTACGCGATTCCTGCGACACAGCAAAGATGCGAATTGACAAAAATAATAAAAAATAAATAAAAATATAAAAAATTAACCAAACAAAAAAATGCACATTTACGCACAGCAATGCAGATTTTTTTTTTTTCAAATAAATAAGTGCAAATATAGTTATGCATTGCGATGGAGAGACTAAACCACATTATAGGTAGCGTATTCAACATTGAGAGGGAAAAGTGCAACATTTGGAACATTTCAAAACACAAATCGAGATTTGCAGTAGTCGTGATTAGTGCCGTTGTTGCTGGTTCGCGTTAAGCCGTCCTGTCTCACGGCTTCTGTGTGTCGGCGTCGAACAGCATTAACGTGAGGAACGGTCCGTTTGCTGCAGATCTCGACTCGTTCTCCACGGCGAGCAGGGACATGGGCCAGGGCCTGGTGGAGAACCACGGCGTCTACCTGCTCTGCGACCCTCCGCCACATTCGCCAGGTCCCGCAGACAACCCCCGACACCAGCACACACTGCATACAACGCCGATATACACACACGACGTACAACCCCAAGACTAAATAATAAGAATAACTTTACATTTATAACGCGCACATATGCATTCAACGTCAAAGGCATTCATTCGACGAGAGAACGACTCAGAGGCGTAGCGAGGAAAGAGCAGAGAGGCGGAGGAGGCAGCCAGGCGGTTTGCCGGCGCCATATTACCACACGCTGCTTCCTATATATTATGATGTTATCGGCCAAATGATGAATGAGTGCTTTTTTTAAGTTGTGGGAGGTAACCGGAGAACTCGGAGGAAACCCACGCAGAACAGGGGGAGAACACACAAACTCCACACAGAAAGGCGCCCAAGGTGGGAATCGAACCGCCTCGGGCAAGACCATTCTTTCTGTGAAGCGCTGATGTTACCACTGCGCCACCCTGCCGCCCACTAAATACAACCCTAACACTAACACACTACATACAACCCCCGACACAACCCCATTACTAACACACGCACACTACAATACAAAGATCCCCCGCATAGCCTTAACACACTGTAGGGTCGAGTGCCGTTAGCGAGTCGCACCTATGAAGGCCGACACGGCACACGAGTGGGTGGGTGGCCAGCGTCACGCCCGACCGCCTTCGTCTCCCTAGTGATAGATAGCTGTTAATTATTACAGCATAAATATACCCAGTGAGCTTTCAAGCTCTTTACGGGACTCCTGCGACACAACACACGAATTGACAAAAATAAATTAAAATCTAACAAAATAACAAATGAACCAAAGAAAAAATATTTCCACTCAGCATTGAATGGCCATCTAAACGTGACTCGACCTGGTGCACTGATTGCACTCACTCCAGGTGACATGGCCATAGGTGCCCTGCCCCGGAGGTCACATCACCGCCAAGCCGTCCATCTGTCCGCCACCTCTTGACACCCACACACCAGGCACATTGCTCACGTTTATACAGCGCACCGAGCAGTGGACATTATGATTACGGTGATGTTCTGTAGCTGACTGCTGTGCACCGCGATGATGAATTGACACTTCCCCTCACCCGAGAAGTGTTAATGAATAATTAAAGTACAACCTTTTTACTTGTGATTTTCATCTAATGCCCACCTCCTTCGCGCGCAGTGAAGCTCAATCGAGCCCGTCAGCCTACACCCCTCCCTCACCGCCCGTGCTTCCGACTCTCCCAACGCACACCCTTGCTTACGATCCAATTATGTCAGCTTAATTGCAGAGTGACATTTCCACGCGATGGCTGCGGCGCTCGTGTCCTCCCCGTTGGGAGCAGTGAGGCCCCCGGTCCGTGTTGCGAGTCCCCCTCCCGATTTACGAGGCAGCTCGTTTGTGATGACACACGCGCTCCGCCGCCGTGTGGCGGGGTCACCGACCACACAGTTTGTGTCGCGCCGCACGCTGTTCCGTGCGATATTTAATAATATTAGCAATTGCGTTTTATAGAGCGCCTTTCACCCGAGGGTCACAAAGCGCCGCACAAGGGCCGCGGAGAGAACGGCACGTCGACAACGACAGACAAAACAACAGCTAATAGCAGCACTTCTCCCGCGCCGCACAGGCGGTTCGATTGCCGCCTTTGGGCGCCTTTCTGTGTGGAGTTTGTGTGCTCTCCCCCTGTTCTGCGTGGGTTTCCTCCGGGTTCTCCGGTTTCCTTCCACCGTGCAGCGGACATTAGAGACCTTGGCTTATCACGATCGAGTTGCGACCTGTCCCAAAGCCACACGTTCAACGTTACCGTCAGAGGAGTTAGGCAAATATGTTTAGAGTGGAGCACAGCGTGTCATGGTTAGTTGTCCACATTGGACCTGGCGACCTGAATGCGATTCCCAGCCGTAGCTGCATCAGTCGCGAGGATATCCGGACCGGTTCTTGATCCCCCACTCCACGGTTTGGCCAAATAATCCCTGTGAAGGACACGGTGTGGGAAGACCCTTTATCCAGATTGACAGGGGGTGTGGTGCACCGGTCCTGGCACCTCACGGGGTCGACTCCTCGCGGCCTCGTGGCCCTGCCACGGCTCTCTCCTCTCTTGAGCTCGCCCTTCATGGAAGGCTGCCCGCCTCCGCTCGCCCTATCTTTAGTGTCTTGCCGCATCACAACCAGCACCCCACTCTCACAGAGGCCTCACAGAATCGGTTCGCGCACAGGTTCTTCTCGAAGTCCATGAGCCGCGGCTCACGGTCCACTCCGACCTCTCACGAGCGCACGATCCCTTCAAAGAGCTTCCTCCGCAGAACTCCCACCCGAATGTCGCCTCGTCACACCGTTATGTACCCAAGTTTGATAAAGCCGAGGCGCCACACAATAGCAGTCCCAAGGGACGGTGCTCGCAAACAACGCCACATGTCCAGCCGGGGTTTCTGGACCATGATGCCCCTCCCCCCGGCCCCCCTGGACCCCCCTATTCCATAACTCCACAGGGGGGGTTGTAAACAAACGAAAACATACGTTTTACTCTATAGCTAGTCACTCAGGTCTCGCTGCATAATGACCACATTCTCAGTGGGATTTTAGGTAGATAAATTAAGGGTGTTTGATTGAATTGGGTCCTTGTAGAGAAGGGCATAATACAGTCATGTGTATCTTCTTCTTGCTGTCACTCAATACTGAGTATGACGCGTCTGGCTTCGCTTCATATGTGAATGTAAACCGATTCTGTGTGTGCATCTCCTGCCGCGTAAGTTGCAAGATAGGTGTCCCGTTGCTGGGTCGGTTTTGGAATCATGTCGGGGTTCTTTACGTCTCTGGTTTTTCATCTCGATGTTGCGCATCAACAACGAGTTTTGTCGAATTTCTCACACGTTGTCTCCATTGAGTTCTATCATTGGCACGAGCTTCCCAGGAGGTTATGTTACTCCACAGTGGGCTCTATTGAGGCCTGTGTGTGTGGTCTTGTTCTCACACTGGACGTGGAATCCCCGCGTTGCTAGTTCCGTGTCTCGGCACGGAAACTGAAACGTCTACCCGCTCGGTAGTCTAAACGGATTCACCACGGTCCACTGGCGGGTCACGTGTGGTGGGATAAAGTGTGGGTACACTCCCGATTTTTCCAAGACTTCTGGCTAACATGGAATAGTCGGCTATACCACACACAAGAGGGGCTTGTCTTGCGTTCTGTCTAAACGGAGCCCTTTCTGCCAGCAGTGGCTTGAGCAGGTCGGCACCTTTCCTTTTGCGCTATTGTGGTAGCTGAGGGAAATAGCAACATGTTTGGCTGCTACCTAATGTGTTGGCAGCGAAAGCCAAGGCGTTATTTCTGGCTCTGAGTCCTAAATGGGCCACTAAGGAGCTTATTAGCAGCCCTCAGTTATTTGTGAAATCATTTTCTGGTGGAGCACCCTGGCGCTTGAATGAAGGATGTTGCCAATTCGTACGTTGTCTTGGATTCTCTGGAGTTAGTTGATCCACCCTTGGGCCACGGATAAAATTGCACATGCCTGCAGGTATTCTCTGGTAGGAATATAGTGCACAAGTTTGCGAGGGCCAAAGGAGTACCCTGTAATGAGGCAGAATGGAAGGGTACAGGACTTCTGCGATGAAGAGGGAAACGGATGATATGCCGGGACTAATCCCGCTGGGACAGGAACTTGCTGCTGACTGCTGGCTCTCGGGAGCCCCGTGCGTCTCTCTAACGGCCAATTAGCCACACACCATGAATATTAATCATTTAATCAATCATACATTTAATACCGTTCCCGTGCAGTACCCTGTCTCTTTTTTGCACTTGACGGCGGCTGAGGTAAATAAGAGGCAAAATATTCAATCAGTAGGGCCCCGAATTGTTGAGAATGTGCAAATGGGAAAATACACTGCCGTGACTCGTGTCTCTCTCTCTCTGGCCATTAATATGCGGCGAGAATAGTGGAGCTATCGCGAGATAAAAACGTAGCCAAAAAAAAAAGCTGAAAAGTGTCCAAAGCAGCATTGCGAGATGGCAGATTAATGGCATCGCTCGAGAGAGGACAGGGCAGCTCGGCCACGTGGCTCTGTTAAGATGATAGTGCGCCCGCTATCTCGCCCACCCACGTTGCCACTCGGGCACACGGGGGGGCGGTGGCACAGTCAAACTTCTGCACGAGTGCCAGACCGCCCTTTGTAACGCGCGGCCGGCAATTACACACAGACTGTTTGCTGTGGCCGGAGAGCGAGCCGTGAATCCGGCCTTCACATTCAACCTTCGCGCGCTGAACGGGCGGCTTTGTGTCGCCGCCGAGGCGCTGGCTGGAGACACGGCGTCGTTTCAACGGGGATGAGCGGGAGCGAGGCTCACCGTCCGTCGTGCTCCCCGCGCGCCGCCTCCGCACCGCTGACGGGCGCGCTGCCCCGCGGGCGCTCCGCTTAAAAGTGCCGCGCGCATTCTGACCGTCGCCGGTTCAGTTTGGTTTCACAAACGTACGTTGTGATATTTCTGGCTCCGTGTGTGAGCACGGCGACGCGTTTTGTGTGTTGGTGAAAGGGCACAAATTTGGTTGCATTCATGGCACAGACCTGCATTGGTAGGCTTTTTGCGAAAAAATACAGTTCGTAATGCGCACGTATTCATTCCATTTTGAAGATATTCGTTCGAAGAGAGAACGACTCAGTGGCACGAGGAACCCGCAGAGAGGGGGTGGTGGGGGAGGAAACCAGAGAACCCAGAGGAAGCCCACACAGAACACGGGGAGAACACAGAAACTCCCCACAGAAAGGTGCCTGAGGCGAGAATGGAACCTTTGTATTATAGTCGATATGAGGGGGCAACACTTACCCGTGCATATATTTTTTTTGTCGGAGTTCTCCGGATCTTTCTCGTTCCATTTTCTGTGAGGCCCTGCTCGGAATATCGCTCCCAGTTCTGTCACAAGAGCCCTGGCGAGTGCTAACCGAGTGATAACCGTTGTCGATGCATCAGTGCTTTAATCCCCACACGGTGTCACCGCGCCTTACACAGAAGTGACAACGAATTTCCATCCGTCGCCCGTAAGACAACTCATTTCTCACCTCTTACTCGATATATATTGTCAGCGATGGTGTGATTAAATCAGAAGCCCATCACACTCACAGCAATAACAATCCTTCTGGACGTGGGAAACCCAGTTTATTATTCTCACACTGGCCTCGGGGCTCGAACCCAGGCTCCTCAGGGTGCAGGTTCCCTGTTCTTACAGGGAGCATCAGACCCTGCCAGCCACCCGCGTCATAAACTCCGTGATGTATGCTCACGGCCTGACGGTCAATCACCAGCGGAATGAAACACGTTCTCGACTCGCTATTAGAACGTCGCCACTTGACAGGCCCTCCCGGTAGGCACTGCGCGGTATTGTCAGTAACTCCTGCAAGTTGTGAAGACCTGTTTTATACGAGTGCTTTATATGGTTATGAAGAACATCTTTGGAATCAGACTGGTTTTGAGAATACTCTTCCAAAATAACTCCACAATAGAGTGTATTGTGTGAGAATGTTGCGGTTAGTCGTGCTACTGTATAGTTTCAAAGCACATGTGCAGACTTATTTACTCCTCTGCCCAGTGGCAGCTCTCTGTCTCGAACTCTCTTATCCCATCAGACCTTGAGCTTTCTCATTCTCTGCCTCTTGTTCTATTGACTACCCATTGCCTACCCATAGACTCAAACACAGACTTGCACATAAAGACCCATAGACTCACACACACACACAGACCCATAAACTCAACAACAAACAAACAACAACCGCTATTCACCCCTAGGCCAGGGCTGTGGGCTGTTTTTCGTGCTTTCGGAGTACCTGACTCTTTGCTCACAATCATTAAGGGCCTTTATGATGGTGGGTAAAGCTACGTGGTCGGGAGTCGGAGCCATTCCCTGTTCACCTTGGGGTGCGACAGGGATGTCATCTGGCTCCCACATTATTCAACATTATTCAGATAAACACAGACACACACCCACACAGACCCATAGACTCACACACGGACTCTCCCCTACCCACTGCCTCACACACGAACACACATCGCCGTTCTCAGTCAACCTCACGACTCCATACAGATGGAACAGGTTGCAGTCCACAGTTTAATTTCCACCTCGTCGTGACGAGCTTGGGACGTTTCACAGACGTGCTGCGATCCACCAACCCTGGCTGCTGCCTCCACAGCGTGCGCGATTACAGGCAGCATGCAGCATCGCCGCCACCGCCCAGCACGTCTGTGCCTCTTCCGTTGTTTAGCCATGTTTTTGTACGTAACCTTTGTTTTGCTCATATTTATCCCGAGGCCAACGTTTCGGCCCCTATATTAAGTTATTTTTTAATACCCTGCCGAGCTAATTTCCATTGGACGCTGTCATGGCTGTCATTGGAACATATGAGATGCTTAAGAATGAAATGGCTTTTTCAAAACTGATTTGGTTGGCTTAGTGTCTAAGAGCAGATGCCAAGACAGGCTGTGTACAGTCATGCAATAGGTAATTCGGCAAACATTGCATTGAGTTGTGGAACACATTGTTCGAGAAAGCTTTTAGATTTATATAAAAATAAATAAAAAATAAACCTCTTTACCACAGGGGTGTAGTTTCTACGCCAACGATTCAGGACCACCGGCGGAGATGATTGCATTCCAATTGCTCTCGTGAGCAGACACACATTTGGCTTTTGCTCGACGATCACTCATCGACACCGGTGCAGCTGTAATAAGGAACGGCGGAGCGCGTTGGGCGGCGACACGGCGTTTGGTGCATGCTGCTGCAGAGGTTTGTGCTTCGAGCCCAGTGGCCACCTTGGTTGATACTGCTGTTGTGTTGCTCGTGGATAAAAAGACGAGCAACAACTTGTGGAGCAAATTCTGACGCGTAAACTTTAACGGATACAGTCGTAACAGAGAAACAAAATCTGTAGGGCTAAATAATATTCTGCCAAAAACAGTTTGAACGATTCCGTGATTCTACGTTGTCAAAGCTCGTGGGCATACAACATTGGTGGTCTTTCCTTCTGGGGCACTCGCTCGCGAATCACACAACCGCGTGAAACCACGCAGCAGCGTCGCCTGCCACCGCGAAACCACGGCACGTCGCAAGCGCGGGGTTTCCCGCGAGCGGTTCGCGGATGGCCTCGCGTCGGTCCCCGTGTCGCCCAGGGGTGAGGTTCGACTGGCTGTACGACGACGGCACCAACGGCTCGGCGAGCCCGCGGCGCGTGCCGCTCGACCAGCGCCGCTTCGTGTCGCAGTCGACGGGCGGCCTCTACTTCGCGCGCGTGGAGGCGGGCGACGTGGGCCGCTACGCCTGCCTCGTGCACATGGGGCCGCCGCTCAACAAGACGGTCACCAGCCCCTTCATCCAGCTGCGGTTCAGGAAGAAGGGTGAGGCCCCTGCCCGCTGGGCGCAGACGCCGCCAACGATATCGCGCTGCGCCTCTCGCGAGAAGGCTCGTCTTGGTATGGCTTGATATGGCTCTGGTCGGAATGGGGGTATGGCTAGGGTTTCATTGGCTAGTTTTATTGAGACTGCTGGCAGGACTAAGAACCGATTTGCTGGCATGTGGGAATCAGTTGGGTCCACACCCGTGGTGCTGCTGAGCGTGCTGCTGTGTGTGTGGGGAGCGGTGGCTCAGTGGTTCGCGCGCCGGGCTACGAACCTGGCGACCCGAGTTCGAATCCCGCTCACGGGCAACACCAGTGACGATTTTCTGAACTGGTCCTGGGCTTCCCCTAGGTCGACTCAGCCTCAAATGAGTACATAGTGGGGTGTGTAAACATTGCCATTAGGGAGACAAAGGCGGCCGGGCATGGTTCTGTGCACTTGCTCCTACAGTCTGTTAAGGCTATACGGGGGATGTTTGTTGCTGAGTGTCCTGCCGAGTGTGAGCGTGCTGCTGTAAGGTCACCGCCGCTTGGTAGCAGGTCGCGGCTGCTGCTGCCGCCGTTGACCCCGTCCGCGGCCGCGCTTGCCGTGCAGGTCACGAGCGCGGCCTGCTGCCCGTGCACCTCAACCTGCGGCCACCTGCCGAGACGATCGTGCTGGTGGGACAGAAGCTGCGCATGGAGTGCTTTGGGCTGGGCAAGTGAGTCCCGCGGCACGAGCACCCGCCGCTCCACCAGCCCCCCGGCGCTTTCCGTGGGGATTTTAGATGGAGTAACGCGGCCAGTGATAATTGATAGCCAGGATTAATCGGGTGGGCGACACGGTGGCATAGTGGCTGGCGCTTCCACCTCACGGTAAGAAGGTCCTGGCATCGAATCTCGGCTCGGTGGGCCTTTTTGTGTCCTCGTATTTTCTACTTTAAACCTACATCTGTACGTTTTCGTGAACGCTTGAAAGCGGGCCTGTCCGCTTCACGCACTCGGCAAACGGACAGGCAGCCCGGTCACGTGAGCCGTAACCGTGCCACGTGGCACGCGGTACCAGGGGATCGTGGCTCCCTTTCGCAATGGGGGTGGCAGTGCAGAGAATGTGACGAGTCAACGGCAGAGGCCTTAAGCCTGGACTCGGAGCGGGAGGGAGTCGGCGTAGGGAGACGCTGCTGCGCCAGCGAGAGCGCCAAAAGAACTTGCGAACAGCATCAGACGGAATAGCGAATGGCTCGTCGCAGCCGGGTTGTGTCGCGGCGCGAGCGTGACGAGGCGCGCCCGCGCGCAGCCTCGTGCGACGTTCCCGCGCGCGGCATCGCGGGCTGCAGGCGGGCGCCCAGTCGCCGGCACTTTGAACTGCGCGGAGGAAGTCGTGCGACTTCCTCGCCAATTAAAATCCGCGTCTCCTTCTCCGAGCCTCCAAACGACTCGACAGCGCAAACTGCTTTAAAGATGCTGAATGCACCGAGTGCAGCGATTCATCAATAATGTAGAGTACGGTTATGAATTCTTTATACCTTTCCTTGGCATAAATTATGACTTTTAATAGTTTTTGTTTTTACTTTTTAACTTCATGGTTTCGTACATTATTAATCTGGCGAGGTGGTCGTGTGATCAGAACGCTTGGCTCACATTTGGAATGTTGCAAGTTTTAAACCAATCGTGGGTTGCCGCCACACATCATTCCTCCAGGGTCTGTGAGGGATGATCTTTACAATGGGAGATTCACGAAGCGCACAAAGACGGGACGACACGTCGTGACCTGTTGTGCAACGGTGACCTGAGTTATGTAAAAAAACATCCATCCATTTTCTAAACCGCTTGTCCTGGTGAGGGTCGCGGTGGCAGCAGTCCAAGGAGAGTGGACCAGACATCCCTTTCTTCAGCAACAGATTCCAGCTCTTCCTGGGGGATTCCCAGGCGTTCCCAGGCCAGCCGAAGGGTATAATCCCTCCAGCGTGTCCTGGGTCGGCCTCTAGTTCTCTGCCCAGTGGGCCGTGCTTGGTAGACTTGTCACCCCCAAGTCGTCTCCTCAAATGCGCGTCTGCACCGATGTACCTACAGGGAACCGCGATGAAATTACATTTGAACTTTTTAGCTTTGCTGCATTTCACTCAGTCGAGGTATAATTAGCGAAAAGTAATATACGCGCACTAAATCAGGTGAAGTCTCGTGGATAAGCTGCCTTTTAACTAGAGCGCTGAAGTCAGACTTGCTCAATAGATTTTATGTAAATTGTTTGGAACGCCATCAATCGCTGTGTTTAGTCTTTTGCCTCGGGCTAGCAGTGGTTGCTTGTTGTCAAAAGTACTGACAATGCATTTCTGTAAGACCGGCACCGAATCATAGATAATACTGCCATCCATCCATCCATTGTCAGAAACCACGTAATCCTGTACAGGGTCGTGGGGAGCCAGAGCCTATCCCGGCAGACACAGGGTGGAAGGAAGACAGGGTTATGCCCAGGATAGGACGCCAGTCCATCACAGGACACCAAACATGATTATTTTAAGTGTTGGTTTGTCTGTACACAGCTTAAAGGAAGCTTTTGAGATGCATATTACAAGCAAACTGAACCTTCAGTCTGTCATCAGCACGTCCGGCTTGTTAAGCAATTGGCCGGCCGCAATCGATCATACGTGTCGTTATTGTGTAGCCCCCTAATACGGCCAACACCGGTGACGATTTTCTGATCCAGTCCTGGGCCTCCCCTACGTCGACCCAGCCTCAAATGAGTACCTAGTGCGGTGTGTAAACATCGCCACTAAGGGAGACAAAGGCGCTCGACCACCCACCTCCTCGCGTGCCGTGTCGGCCCTCACGGGTGCCCGGCTACCGGCACTCGACCCTACAGTCTGTCAAGGCTACACGGGGCGGGGGGGGCATCTTTGTCTTTGTCCGCAGCCCCGTGCCCAGCATCACGTGGCGCCGGCTGAACGGGCGCGGCGGCTCGGAGCGGCTGCCCGCGGGTCCCGTGCTCGAGATTGACGACGTCCAGTTCTCCCACCAGGGCGTTTACGAGTGCGCCGCCAGGAACGCCGGCGGCAACGCCACGGCGCGCACGCGGGTCTCCGTGCACGGTGAGCGGCGGCCACGAGCTCACCCGGGTTCGATGCCCGGCTCGGGACTCCTGCCACGCAGAACAGGGGGAGAACACGCAAACTCGACGCGGGAAGGCGCCTAGTTGTGATTGCTTACCTTGGGCGGCAGGGTGGCGCAGTGGTAGCATCCGCGCCTCACAGAAAGAATGGTCCTGCCCGAGGCGGTTCGATTCCCGCCTTGGGCGCCTTTCTGTGTGGAGTTTTTGTGTGTTCTCCGCCTCTTCTGCGTGGGTTTCCTCCGGG
>JAZEWU010000050.1:4193073-4215524 GCA_036362915.1 Geotria australis | reverse complement strand
ATTCTTACAGCAGAAAAATACCCAGTGGGCTTGCAGGCTCTTTACGGGACTCCTGCGACACAACAAACATGCGAATTGCTGACAATAATTAAACTATATACGAGATTCACAAACAACCAAATTTAAATCAACCAACGAAAAAACATTTACACGTAGCATTGCACACATTTTTCAACTAAAATAGTTCAAAATACATAGCATTGCACAATTTTTCAAGTAACCAGGTAAGATTAAGGTTGTGCATTGCGATAGTGAACAAAAACGAAAGCATATTAAGGGTAACATATTCAACTTTACGAGGGAAGAGTGCAAAAATTGGAACCTTCAGAACGCGAATCAAGATTAGCAATCGCAACTAGGCAAAACATTAAATTCTAACTGGGATCTAAGTTTAGTAATGGACGGTAGCGACTGTAGCTTCAAGCTCATGATTATGTTGTTCCAGAAACGTGGCGCAGCTGCCACAACAGCTTTTTCTCCATATCCTGTAGTAAACCTCGGAACGATTGAATCCATCGTCACGGTTCGAGGGTCACGGTGTGATTCACAAGCGCAGTCTCTCGTGCCGTTGTGATTGTAGATTGCATCTACGGTGTTGAGCCCGTGGAGTCTGCGGCGTATCATCTGTACAACGTGCGTGGCTTTAGGTTGTACAAGTGGGCTTTAATCTGTCTTCTCATTGGCTTTCGTGCAACAGCTGTTCAGATTTGATTTGAGCTGGAATAGTAATAATAGTTTATAACCAGTGGCACATATTCATTAAGTGTCGAAGGTATTCATTCGACGAGGGAACTTACTCAGAGGCGGGAGGATAGCGAGGAGAGGCGGAGGAGGCAGCCAGGTGGTTTGCCGGCGCCAACATATTGCCACACTGCTTCCTATATATTATGATATTATCGGCCAACTAATTAATGAGCTCCGCAGCTCGTTTGCACAGGGGTCCGGCTCATGCAGGTTGGCGATGGTGCCACATTCGCAGAGAACATTACACGCGGAGACAACACCCCATGGAATGTAACCTGAGCGTGGTAGAGGGGTCTGCGTGTTCCAATGAATCCCAGAGCCACGTCACGTGGTGTCCAGGACTCTCGGTCGGGTGTCACTTGGTGGTGAACAGGTCTGGAGTCTAGCGCTCCTGCTAGGGTCTCCCTTGGTGGTGAAGAGGTCTGGACTCTAACAATCCTGCTAGGGTCTCCCTTGGTGACCAGGTGTGGAGTCTAGCGCTCATGCTAGGGTCTCCCTTGGTGAACAGGTCTGGCGTTACTTTGGCTCAGGCGCTGTATCGCTGTTCGTACCTCATCAGCAGATGGTGTATCCACCAGCCATTCACAGGGGGTGGCTACCTCCTCCAGCCTTGGAGGTTCTAAATAGCCCGTTACTCTGCCCAAATAATACATGTGAACAAACTGTGTGTGTGAGATAGGAGGCTAAATGGTATTTCATTCCTCAAGTCCGTTATCGTCTTCCTTTTTTATTAGAGTAATGATTGAGGCATTATTGTGTAAATGATGTTTAATTTCTGTGGAAATAAAAAATAATAGGTCCAGTAACTCTGATCGAACAGATGGTCCTGCGTTTTTATGGCCTCAAACAGACAGTGTTGCCAATTTGTTTTTATACTTTCGTGTTCGTGTATTGCGTGCGTATTTAACGAACGACTTCATTTGCGTCTTCGTTGTATGTACAACCGTTGGACGATGATCGCTGTCATGCGAGCGGTACACTCCGCCGTTCCATCGCGAGCGAGCGAGGGAGCTCCCGACGGACCTTGGCATTCCTCCCGGGTTGTCGCTTTACGGCGAACGGTTGTTGAGATAATTTCGGTTTTTCATGAAATTCTCCAATTTGTCCGTTGGGCCTCTTTCTCTCTCGCCTGGCGAGGTGAGGGGTGCGAGGTTGGCACTCGCGTTACGTGTCACTTTGGCTCCGACGCTGCCAAACGACATCCTTCCCACACAGTTTCACGCTGTGCAATAAAGTCTCCCCTATTCTAACGGTGATAACGCTGGCTGACGGTGCTGCGTCCATGTCGCGCTGCGCGGGAGTGCGCGCGTTCGTTACCGCGCAGCGCCACTCTGCTGCGCGCCGGTCGGTGAGGGATGAGAGGGGGAGATCCCGGACCGCTTTAGATATCGCCCACCGCTGGCGGTAGCCACGATTGTGAGTCCAACCCGGGTCGCCGGGGTCACAACGCAGTGCTCCAACCGCTCTGCCACCTCCCACCCCCCCCTACCCACCAACGGTCATGCGTGTTGGCGGAGCGATTGAACCCTTGTTAGCGCCACACTGCCACCTCTGGCGGTGAAGCAGTGAGCGCTGGGCGAGCAGCCACATAGTTATTTCGTCTCATCTCATTATCAGAGACCGCTTAATCCACTGTACAGGGTCGCGGTGAGCCGGAGCCTATCCCGGCAAAACGCAGGGCGAGGTTGGGACGCCAGTCCATCACAGGCCACTGAGGGCAATTTAATCTGCAAGCCAATTAACCTATGCAGCAGCATATTTTTTGGACTGTGGAAGGAAACCGGAGTGCCCGGCGGAAACCGACGCGGACGCGGTAGTTGCTTCGTGTGCCCTTCTTTTCAATTCGCCTCCTCCTCGGCTAAGCTCCCCCGAGACGCCGGAATCAAAATGCCGCGTCTGGTTGTGTGTGACGCCTCGCGTCCGTGTCGCGTCCCTAGCCGGATCGCCGCGCGCCTCATCGGTCCCCACACATTACAAATGCGTTTCAATCGTCGCGGGTGGCATTTGTTTTCCGATAATCGCCTAATTAATTAAATGCCGATGTTTTTTCGCCGTCATTACCTGCGTCAGTATCGATACCGAACGGCTTCAGCGGGTGTGTGGGTGGCGTGGGAAGCTAATGCGACCCCTGCGTCTGAGTTACGACAGTCCTGTAAGCCTGCGTGTGTGCCTTTAAGGGAGCGCGTGACACGTTTATCCTGAAAGAACAGCTTTGAAAGCGACTGTCACGCATCGAGCTGTGAAAACGTACATCAATAAAAGCGTTTATAGCAGGTATCATGGCCTCAATGCAGTGAGGACTGATGCAAAACTGCATTGAACACACAACCTAGTTTAGTGTCTAATTTGTGCCAGGCTGGCTTTTGGAAACAGCAATCAGGTTTTGTAAAGGAACGCCATCCTCTTATTTGGTGTGTGTGTGTCTGTTTTAAAGTAACAAAATGTGATATCTCATTAATTTTCTAATTGCTTTCTTCAAACAAACATATTTAATGTTGATTTAGCGGCCCACCAACGCGGGCCCTGTGACTGCGGGCGCGACGCGAGATACGATTGCCACCGCTGCCCTCACATTAACCCACGACGCTCACTCCATTAATTCCCCCCTTTGAACATTTGTTTATAGATCACTTTTGTATTTTTTTTTTAATTAAAATATGTATTCAAATATATCTATATACGTTCTGGGTCGTGCTCGGAGTACATAGCAGTTAGCCGACTCAAAAACGTGAAGACGCAGCCTTGCAATAGCGCCACTGCCGGCAGAAGCTAGGGCCTCCACATAGGAACCTCCACAGACGGTATTTGGCCTAATCTTCCACGCTGGCCGGAGATCTTAAGAGATGTGAGAGTACCCACACTTTATCCCACCACACGCAACCTGCCCATCGACTTGCTTGTGGCCCCATTTCTGTGGCTGGACTGACGCTGGGGGAGCATAGGAAACTTGCTCCGTTGTTTAAAATGCTGCACCAGGAGGTCGAACCAGCATCTTGCAAACCAGAGGTCGCGTCGGGCGAGCGTGGAGAAGTAGGCCAAAATCATCCATCCATCCATTTTCTAAACCGCTTGTCCTGGTGAGGGTCGCGGTGGCAGCAGTCCAAGGATGAGAGTGGACCAGACATCCCTTTCCTCAGCAACAGATTCCAGCTCTTCCTGCGGGGGGATTCCCGGGCGTTCCCAGGCCAGCTGAAGGATATATAATCCCTCCAGCATTGTCCAAAAATCACTTTGTCTAAATCTGCATGCAGCTCCTGCCACGAGCGGTTTTGCAGCGCCGCACGATACGCCTCCGTGTCCGTGCCGAGTGCTCATTGGTGTCGGATCGACGCCGGCGTCGCTGACACAAGGAGACACATTGCTCGCCACCACCCTAACCAATTAATAGAGAGGTTCTAAATTATGAATGTCGTCTCTCGGGTCACCGTGACCGATGCAGCGCAGTGGTAACATCTGCGCCTCACAGAAAGAATGGTCTTGCCCGAGCAGGTTTGATTCCCGCCTTGGGGGACTTTCTGTGTGGAGTTTGTGTGTTCTCCCCTTGTTTCCTCCGGGTTCTCCACACGCACAAATTAGTTGGCCGATTACATCATAATATATAGGACGCGGTGTGTGGCAATATGTTGGCACCGGCAAACCCGCCTGGCTGCCTCTGCCGCCTCTCTGCGCTTTCCTCGCGCTTCCGAGAGTCGTTCTCTCTTCAAATGAATACCTTTGACATTGAATGAATGTTATAAATTTAAAGTAATAAAAAAAAATCATAATTTTGATTTTAAGAGCGGCCCGCGTTTCATGCGTTGCCAGCGCGTTAAACTGTAATTTAACCATCGCGCTTCGAAGAATCGCAAAGAAGAAGAAGCGCGTTGTCGACAGATGTTGGTGCAATAGCGACATACAAGTGCCGTGTATTTGGACCGCCTGTCACCTCGGGTTGCCTCTGTACTTAAATGAAATCAAAGTCTGCGGGAGGACACTGCGACTGGACCCGTCGTATTCTGTGCTCTCCCTCGGACTTTAAACATCACATTGATCTCTCTAGAAAACCAATACGCCAATGTCCCTGGGAAACTAGTGACCCACGATAAATAAGTAATATTCCTCTAACCCCTCAAGGGGAGGTGTCATGTTTCCTCTGCGCGAGCTAAAGACACGAATAGCCCCTGCACTGAGACCATGTGAAACGTAGCGGGCGATTTAAATAATTGTGGGTTAAAGCAACATTTTGCACATATATCCACCGAATGTTCACAAGCATATCCTACTCTGCTTAGTTATATAATATCATTAGTTTCTCAAAATAATTATGTACACATTCCTATTTGTATCTCACAGCCTGAAAGTTGACATGTTCATCTTCCCCATTCATAGGGCGAAACTGCACATTGTTCCTGTCTGGTCAGTTAAATGATTAACAGCTGTGTATTGATGTAGGTTTTCACAGTTTGTTGTTCGACAATGGTTCTCTAAAGCTGTTCTTTCATCCATCCGTCCATTATCAGAAACCGCTTAATCCTATAGAGAGTTGCTGTGCGCCGGAGCCTATCCCGGAAGACACAGGGCGCAAGGCAGGGCTATATACCCTTTCAGAAAAACCTTTCAAAACGCCTGATGATGTCTCCAACGTGGGAGACGAAACGTTGCGAAGGAGAGAGAACGAACACTCGTCACGGCTATTCCGAAAGAACAGCTATGGAGTGCGATTAACAGCTTTATTGGATAGTCAACTGTGGCTGCCCAGTGGAGAGACGGGCCCTAGGTGTGGGATTGTGAAATCTTCACCCAGTGGCTCAAGTCCCACATTCGTTCTGGCAGCGACACAGCGGCTGTTTAACCGTTCTGAAAAAGATCATTAATACCTTAGGTGTGTCCATCCGAGTGTAACAGGGTCACGGTAACTCTCGTGCAGGTGACCCAACGTGAGTGACCCGCTTAGTGTGACGTTGTGTTGCCATTAGCGGCTCACGGATTTGATCGAAGGGTTGCCTCCACTCTCAACGGTGTCATCGCGGTACAGGTCACGGCACAGGTCACAATCTTGGGGACGTCATGTCACTGCGCGGTTTTGAAGGTACAGTAATGGTATTATCTCTCGCGAGACACTACCAGGAGAAAAGTGCACGTAACACGTTGGTTTTCGTCAGCGATATTACATGAATCTTAGTACTTTTTGTTTGGTCTGTCTTGGGTTATATAACATGCAAATAAAATGCGTATTGTAGATCTTCGCAGACTGGAGGACATTTTCTACAGTTCCGGCTACTGCCTGATGGTGCTGTTTCTAACTGTGGTGTAATCGGGGGGTGGTGGCTGAAAGCCGTGATAAATTGTCACGTATTGGAAAACGTTCGACAATGCGTGCACACGTATGATCTTACTCCGTTGCATTAGAAGAGGATGTGTTTTGCATTACCGAAGAGCATGCATACAAATGGACTGGGTTTGTTGTTGGCATTAGTGGGGGGGGGGGTAGGGCATTTATTTTGTTGTAAGGGGATGCGACAGACGCGAGATTGAACTTTCATTACGAGGGTGGAGTGAGATGAAAGGTTTTGTTTAGACGCAATATTGTCACGCTCTCAGCAGGAGTCGGGAACAGAGGTGAACGCGCTGTGTGACCGCCGCTGCTGCTGTCGCCACCGGCGTGTGCAGAATGACGATTCTCGCCAACGGGAGCCTCATTATCCGCAACCTGGAGAAGGCGGACGCCCGAAACTACACCTGCTTTGCCCACAACCCGCTGGGCAAGGCCAACGTCACCATGACGCTGCAGGTCAAGGGTGAGACGCTCGCTGTCCTCGGATGTCTCCGCAGAGTAGCGGGACACGCGCCGGTGACATCAGCACGTAGGCACAGATCCCCCGTGTAGTCTGAACAGACTGTAGGGTCAAGTGCCGTTAGCGAGCCCCTATGAAGGGTCAACACGGCACGTGAAAAGGTGGGTGACCAGCACCACGCCCGGCCGCCTTAGTCTCCCTAGTGAGAATGTTTATACACCGCACTATGTACTGATTTGAGGTTGAGTCGACCCAGGGGAGGCCCGGGACCGGTTCAGAAAATCGTCACTGGTGTTGGCCGTGAGCGGGATTTGAACTCGGGTCCTAGCCAGGTTTGTAACCCAGGGCGCTAACCACTGAGCCACCGCTCCCCACATCGTGACACCACCACGTACAGGGTGGTGTTCGAGTGGCGGGCTACACACCAGTGGCGCCGTCGCAAACCGCGGTGGCCTCAAAGCGGCCTCTGATCCGGCGCCGTGGAGCCAGCAGCGACATAGATAGACGGTTGCTTATTATTATTATTATGGCAGAAAATTCCCAGCGAGCTTGCAAGCTCTTTACGGGATTCCTGCATTGCCACAACAAGGAGGATTGGTGGATCGCGCGCGCGCACCACGACCCGATTTCGGCAGCGCCCAGCGTTTGGATGTTTTGCCAATTCCATTCGTTGGCGGTTGTCTTAGAGGGTGAAATTCAGTGTGCCCGCGCTTAGGTGGGCATGACAGATCTCATCCGAGAGGGACATAATCAACGCGATTGGCTCAATCCGGTGAGTGGATCGGGTTGTGTGTGTATGTGCCACACGCACTGCCGTGCTGCCGCCATCTCCTGGCGTCTCACTCCGCTCCCCGGCAAATGTGAGCGGACACAACTCCCCCCGTGTCGTCACCCCGCGATGTCTGCTCAGATCAATAAGCCCGAACATTCCCGTTACGCCGCTCGTCGTTATGAACACCCTACAGTAAGTACAACGCTACCGTGAGAGAGCTTCGGCTTGCGCAGTGTAAAAACCCGTACGCCGTGGGACGCCGTGTTCTTACGGAAAAAAAACATCATCGATACGCGCCGCACTCGCTTTGTAATTTACCAAATCTTCCCCTCGTTCCCTAAGCCAGGTGCACCGGTAGATTGAACGCAAACGCCCGGCTTTCAATTACCACCCTTCGGGGCTGGCACGCTCGTCGCACTGGATAGACATTCCACGGAAAATGAGATGGCTCGGTCGATGGCGAGCGCGATCCGGGTTTGGCTCCGGTTTTCGGGGGACGCGCGCTCCGCTCGGCGCGCGCGTCATTTACCGGCGGTTTGGTGCGGCATTAAGGGAATGCTCCGGCGGCGGGAAACGCGCCGCGGCTCCTTGCGGAGCGCGAACGCGGCGAGCCGGCCTCGCCGCGACTCGTTATCGCCATTCGTAACCCGCGTGGGTCGTCGCGGGAATGTCAGCCGAAGGACTGTCTACCAGGCCCCGCCCGTCCTGGGCACGTCTGCCGAGGTTGCGTAATCGTGTCTGGGACGCGTCGCAGGACGAGCCGTGTCCGCTGCTCGCGCGCAGGGCGGCGTGATTCACGAGGCGCCCCTCCACGTTTGCCGAACGGCACGCGGGCCGGTAAAACGAACGCGCAAATCACCGCGATAACTGATTTATATCGCCGCCTTTGGGCCGTATTTGTTTTTTTATTTATTTGCGTGACAAACGACTCGGTTTGCCATAATTTAGAGTTAACAATGGATTCCGCTGCTTTATCGTCGATTGCCTCGCGATGCATCACTTGCAAATGTCCTTCATTTCTGTTGCGTCATGACGTGCGGCGACGTTTCTTGGCGAAATGGCAACTATTTTTTGTTCGCTTTTACGTATTCGCATCATCCCATCTCATCGGGCGTCACGTGTCAGTAATAATGCGTAAATGTGTAACGCGCGCATATTCCCCGAGTGCATCGCGCCCGTGGACTTGGAGGCGCGGAGCCTGGCTCGCTAGTTGTCACGCGTTGGTGAAAAGGTGTTCTTTTGGTAGTTTTTTGAAGGTTGTGGGGGATTTTTATTTGGCGTAGTTGATGTGGCTACAGGCTGTTCCAGGTTGTAGCGAACAGCCGCGAGATGCGACAGAAGAGGGAGAATTGGCGAGGTGCAGTGGCGTCGACCTCTTCAACTTTACCTTTGTACAGATGTAGGTCTACACGGCTCGAGTCATGACGGTTGCTCTTCAGAGCTGCTCTTTCAGGATAGCCGTGTCGAGCGCTCTCCCTCTCTCCCTCGCGACGTTTCGTCTCCCACGTTGGGCCATTTCCAGCAGGCACCAAACTGTCGAGCCGGCGCGTGGCGGCGCGGTCAAACCCTCGCCGACGACCGCGGGGCTGCCTGGCCTCGTTTCCGGAGCTTGACTTTGCGCGCTCCTAATCGGCTAAAGCACCGCACAAGGGCATTGGCGGCGTCCTCCAATACTCGCTCAATTAACCCCGGGCCCCTGGAGAGTGACCCCTGAGGAGGGAACCGCAGTCCATTTCCCGTTTTGCCGCCTCCTGTTTCTTGCACAGTGCCTGCGTTCAATGGGGGCTGTGCAATTGAATTAAGAGCAAACGCTTCAGGTTTTTTCGTCCTTTACATTTTATTTTTTTACATGTTCTCCATTTAGCCCTTGTTCGTGTTATCGCCGTAACGTTACTACAATTCACGCCACCCCGGCAAAGTACCAACCGTTTTCACGCCTGGTCCCGACTCGCGGTGTTTGGCCAATTAATTTCTCAACGAGTCCTTTTCTTTGCACGTGGGAGGAAACTTACACGACAGAACAAGCAAAATACGAATGTTCGCAAAGCGCCAAATGCCCTCATTGTTAACGCCGGGTTATCAAGTCACTTGCAGGGCTGACGTGTCGCCGCGCGGCCCAGTGGGAGTTTTGTAGATCACTGCGGGTTGCGCCAACTTTGCTCCTAAGCTGCCGGATGAGAGACGCAGGCCACAGCGCCCGGCTAAATCTGGCCACGTAGCCAAATCGCTTTCACCACAATCGCTTTCACCATTTTTGCGGCGACCTCTAACTCCGCACCCGAAGCAATTTTTAACTGCTGCAATATGTCTAATCCGTCTCCAGAATCCGTAAGGGGTTTGTCTAGTTTTACCATTCTCAACCGGTAGGTCACGACCCATCAGTGGGCCGCGAGCGTCATCTCTTGGTGCGTGGAGACCCGAGCGGGCCTTGAGGTGCAAACGGTTGAGAACCCCCGGTCTACTAAACTCTGCAGTGGAAAGGGTAATGATACATCGTGTCATCCATCGATATTCATTCACGGCTGCCCCGATCGATCGATGCTGTTGTTGTGACCGTGTGTTTGTTTACGTTGGGCTGCCCTACCCCCCTCGAGAGTTGACCGTCTGTGCAAGGTCCCTGTCAATGGCAGGACTGAGGGCGCGTGATGGTTTATCTCTGCACGTGTTGTTATCTCGCCCTCTCAGGCAAGAGAGCAGCGTTCTGTCACTCACCATCTGAGCAGAGCCGGCACACAGCTCGAACCACAGGACTATGATTAGCATAACCCTAAACCCTTTAAGTCACCCGTGTGTCTATCGGAAACCCATCTTCAAGCAGGAGGCCACATTAATTCATTGTCAGAAACCGCTTAATCCTGTGCAGGGTTGCGGTTAGCCGGAGCCTATCCCGGCAGACACAGGGCGCAAGGCAGGGCCACATCCAGGATGGGACGCCAGTCCATCGCAGGGCGCCTGGGGAAATTTAGTCAGTACGCCAATTAACCTGGCAGCATGTCTTTGGACGGTGGGAGGAAACCGGAGTGCGTCTGTGCAATTGGTCATTCTTATTTACACACTGCTCAGCTGTTTTTGCTACGGAAATGTAATCACAACTTATTTCTGGACGTACGAATTTTATATAATTCCTTAATTTTGCACGTACCTCACCTCACGTGTGGTTTACGAGACAATACATTCGCCCGACTTAATGTGGTTCGCGCTCGAATGACACCCAATATGCAGACAAGGAAAGCAATTTGGTCTTTCTTAATATATCTTTCACACTGTCGACCGCGCATGCGTGGGTGAGAGAGGCCCTGGGGCTGAGTGGCCCCCCCTCGCCGTGCCTCGCAGGGCCCACTGGGCCCCCTAATCTCAGCCGGACATCTGTGAGGAGGCCCGGGGCTCTCTCACCCAAGGCAGGGCTACACCCATGATGGGACGTCAGTCCGACACAGGTCACCGGGGGCAATTTAGTTCGCAGGCCAATTAACCTAGACGGCAGCATGTCTTCGGACTGTGGGAGGAAACCGGAGTGCCCGGCAACAACCCACGCGGGCACGGGGATAACATGCAAACACCACACAGAAAGGCATCCGAGCCGGGATTCGAACCGGGGACCTTCTTGCTGTGAGGCGGCAGGGTGGCGCAGCGGGAACATCCGCGCCTCACAGAAAGAATGGTCTTGCCCGAGGCGGTTCGATTCCCACCTTGGGCACCTTTCTGTGTGGAGTTTGTGTGTTCTCCTCCAGTTCTGCGTTGGTTTCCCCCAGGTTCTCCGGTTTCCTCCCACAAAAAACTCACTAATTAGTTGGCCCATATAATATATAGAAAGCAGTCTGTGGCGATATGGCGCCGGCAAACCGCCTGGCTGCCTCCTCCGCCTCTCTGCGCTTTCCTCGCGCCTCTGAGTCGTTCTCTTGTCGAATGAATGTTTTCGACATCGAATGAATGTGTGCGCGTTATAAATGTGAAATTATTATTATTATTATTGCTCACCACGCCACAGTGCCGCCCTGATCGTGAAGATGCCGTGTTGACACACAGTCCGTCCGAGATGATCGTTCCCACTTGCGGAGCGCGGGATTGAACCGTGCGCGTCGGAGGCGCCCCGTATCGCCCCGTCGTAGCTGCTGGGATTTTCGCATTTGCATAATTTTCCGCATCTGCGTGTAATTGAAGTCGTGTGTAAGGATTGTCAGGTTTACTTCATTTCACTTTCATCGAAACGAAATGAGACTCGTGCAAGAAACCCGCGGCGTTTAACGGAAGGAACGGCGTTATAAGCGCTCGGTTGTCGAGCGGGGATTGGAACGCCGCGCGCGCGGTTGTCGAGAGGGGCGCTTCACGCAGAGCTCCGCGAGCAGAGCGCCGCGGACAATAACAACGTCAGTACTAACCTCCGCGGCCTCCTGCTGGACGAAAGGCACCTCGATAGTCTGTTGGTCGTGAGAGTTGTGTGACCGTGCCTCAGCGCGCCGATGGCTGCATGTTGGTGAAGGGAGGACGGGCGACAAGACCTATCGAGATAATAATGATAAACTCTACTTAGAACGCGTAAGCACATATTCATTCGGTTTCGAAGGTATTAATTTGCAGAGAGAACGTCTCATAGCGTGAGGAAACCGCAGAGAGTCGGAGGAGGCAGCCAAGCAGTTAGCTGACGCCAACGTTTTTCCACGCACTGCGTCCTATATGTTATGATGTTATCGGCCAATTAATTAATAAGTATTATTTTTTTACATGGGAGGAAACCGGAGAACCCGGAGAAAACCCACGCAGAACAGGAGGAGAACACAAAAACTCCACACAGAAAGGCGCCCGAGATGGGAATCGAACCGCATCGTACAAGACTTTTTTCTGTGAGGCACACATGTTACCATGGCCCGGAATCAAACCCATGTGGCTGGTTTCATATCGCAGGCACGTTGTAGGGCGGCAGAGTCGGGGCGTCGCCACCGCTCCCAACCCGCCTGGCTGCCGCGCGCGGCACGGTTCGGGTAAAGCGCGCCGGCGCGTTTGCGCGCGCGCCGTTCGCGGGCTCACGCGTAAGCCGATCGGAATCCCGGATTAAGTGAGCAGAGGCTTTACCGCATGCGGTGGCATAAGCAGTTTGCGCAGGTAAGCTCTTACAAGTACGAAAAGCCCCGTAGAATGTCAAGGAAATCAGCGGTTAGCGAGCACCTATTAAGGTGAGCGTCGCACACGGTAGTGTTTTCCAGAGCAATGGAGGTTTAGAATGCGACTGGACTGGGGGCGGTATCGGATTTACGTAACCACAGTGTGCAGCGTTGCCGTTTTCTCAACATGAGGACAAATCTCCGCGTTTCCAAGGTCCTCCTGCTGCCTGCTTTGCTTCATCGTGTGAGACCTGAGCACTCAGGGGATTGTGTGGGCATGGCTCAGCTGTGTTGTCAGAATCACGAGGCGCCGACTGAATGACTTTGTGTGTAACCGCAGGCTCCTGCAGGAAACTAACGTGACAATCGGCCACCTTGCGTGATGATACGGGAATGCCGACTCCAGCACTTTGGGCGCGGGGCTCCGCGCTTGCCTTTGACTGACTGCCCACAACGGGCTTCCGTAAGCTGCACAACCTCGTGCCTGGCGGAGGCCAAAAGGGAGGCCACAGCCTCGTGGCCTTGTGGCCTTGTGGCCGCTACTGTCGAGACTCCGGGAGAGCCCGGAGGGCCTCCTAGGAACTGGGCTCACTTTTGAGAGCTTTTCCAGGAGGGGACCCCGAGGGATTGGCGCCGAAGAGTGATTGTGGACAAATAGCTCGGGTCAATCGTAGTGCCCGGTGTTTTTCCAGAAAAAGGCTCACTGAGACTTTGAGCAAGGGCGTTGCGTTGGGATGTTTGACGGACGAGTTTAATTTGCGTCCTGCTGAATTTGGGAGAGAACCACACTATTTGGAGGAAACACGTGTACGCGCGGCTGCAGCTCAAACGGGTTCACAAGGCCCCCCTTTACACATTGACGTCTTGAAGCCATCTTATCACCCAGCAGGTTTGGAAGGCTCATAAATCCATCCACCACTGCCTCCGCCGCGTTGGGTTAAACACTTGCGCGACAGCTGCGGGCGGCGGCGCTTTAAAATACTTGATTCATCAATCAAAGCTCAACTCCTGCAGGCTATTGATTTTCTTACTAAATGATATAAAGCAGAGTCGATTTGTGATTGGTATCGTGACCTCTTCATCATGGGCTTCCAATGACACATCTGATTGAGCCATAGCCCAATGCTGAACAGGTAACATTCACTTTACTAATTTAGACGTGTTTTTTCTTGCAGAAATCTGGTCGATTAAATTGCAAATCGAACCAAATGCACAAGACTATTAATATGTTATGATTATGCCTGTTTACCCAGAGACGCATTACTGAATCTCAAGGCTTCTTTTCAAGAGGGTCCTGGCAGGTTTTTGCAGTATGGGGATGATATCGCTATGTGTAACCTGATTCATGTGCAGGTAACGATACAGCATCAGGATTGTTTTTCTTCCCAATGGCAGTTACATTGTTCGGTGTTTAAGCCACGGCAAACCATAGTCTCTCAAAAAGGGCCCAAATTTGGGTGAAATCTATAAAAACCAAATCTCAAAAAACACCCCGTGTGAATGTTAAAGAGAAAACTGTAATGCGCTTGTATTGACTGTCCTTATATTAGCAGGCCCCATTAAGCCCGTTGGTTTTATTGAATCCTGGGTTTGGTGTTTATTCAGGGTGGCTGGCCCCATTAACCTCCCGACAGCGTGTTTACAAGGAGCACCACCGGCTGCTGTTGTTATTTTTTGATTGGAAATCATTATAGGCAGAGGCCCTGTTAACCTAAAGAAACTTGTTTTGAATCACGCCAGTTCTGCAGCGGCTTCAATCGGCTGTCGTCGAGTACATTCCACTCATTCAACGTCAGAAACCGCTTAATCCTGTACAGGGTTGCGGCAAGCCGGAGCCTATCCCGCGGCAGACAGAGGGCGCGAGGCAAGGGCTATACCCAGGATGGGACGCCAGTCCGTGTAGTCGAGTACAGCTTGGTGCCACCGCGCAGGCACGGCCACCTGTGCCGGGTGGAGGAGGCTGGCAGCGAATGAGTCGGACGGTCACCGGAACTGTCCGCAAAAACGAGGAGGCGGTGGGGGGTTATGGTGGCGTCAACACGGTTGACCGTAAGTGACCTCCGGGTTTTGAAAGGCAACAGTGGCAGCCTGAAAATGCCGACTTGTCTCGCACTTCTTATTAGGTCGTGAACGTGTCAGCCATACGGAAATTATGAATCCCATTTAGATTTTTCCAGGCGTTTGGTGTGTCTCTTAATATAACGTTTGACATTACGTTACCGCACCCCTGATGAATCCGCGGGGCCGTTATTAATAAATGGTGGCTTTCAGGTTGTGTGCCACTTTAATGAAATGCGTGATGGGTTTTTTTGTGTAGTCCATCAAGAACACCCTGTGATTCCGACCATAAATCCCGATGACCTGGATGGCCGCGATGGCGTTGCCGTCGCTGGGAGCTGACAATTCGAGGTGGCTCGGCGCTCACGCTTGTGTCAGGCCACTCAGGCGGTGCGCAAAAGAAATCTGGCTTTAACCCCTACTCAACCATCCATCCATTGTCAGAAACAGCTTAATCCTGTACAGGGTCGCAGTGAGCCGGAGCCTATCCCGGCAGACACAGGGTGCAAGGCAGGGCTATATCCAGGATGGGATGCCGGACCATCACAGGGCACCGGAAGCAATTTAGCCCGCCGGCCAATTAACCTATGCAGCAGCATGTCTTTGGATTGTGGGAGGAAATCGGAGTGCCCGGCGAAAACCCACGCGGACACGGGGAGAACGTGGAAACTCCAGACAGAAAGGCACCCTACACAACCGGCCAAGAGATGTTTTTGTTTTAAACTGCTCTCATGTTTAGTGAACTTAATGAGCTCAGCTCATCCAACAAGGTTTTAAGTAAAATTGTTCTAGAGAACCATGTAAATTTGATCAATTCAAAGCCACTTCTGGGGGTGTAAGTCGCAAAGTCAAGGGCAGAACAGAATGTGTTCTCAACTGCAGCTACGTGGCGTGTGGAGGAGGGAAGGGAACGACCCATCATATAGACACTGCAGGTCGATCCTCAGAGTGGAGTTTTCCTCTCTCATTCTTCTTCTTTGCGATTCTTCGAAGCGCGATGGTTAAACTACGGTTTTCCATTTCTTTACACAGTTCTTTGCATTTTTATTGAACTCCGCAAGGTCTTTTGAGCTGCAGAGGTTGGGTAGTAGAGCACAGACAAGGCAGTGTTCCATAGTATGGTCTGCTTCTCCACATTCACAGGTGGTTGGGCCGGTCTTGTAGCCTCATCTGACCAAAGCATCTTTTGATCGTCCCGTTCTAGTTCTCAGGCGGTTGAGTGTCTTCCACTGAATCCATGGTGCTTCTGAGCCAGGAGGGAGGTCTTCAGCAGGGGGGATTCCCATGCCAGTTGCAGGAGGGTCACTCTCAAGCTTTTCCGTCCAGAGCTGGAGTCTGGTTTCTTCTCGAGATATTGTTAGGGGCTGCACATGGCTGAGGAAGCTTCTTCTCTCATGATGATCCACGTCATTCTCATTTCTTACTCGAAGCCAAAAGTCCCATTATTGCAAGCCGTCGACTGCTCAGATGTCCTGCTCCATGTGCTGCTGTTGTTAAATCAGCTCCACGATTCTCTGCCTCTCCTGGAAAGCCGATTGGGCAGCCCTGAAGACAGGAGCCAACACTTCCGCCGTGTCAGCTGTGGGGCCGAGCTTCGAGGCCGAGCTGAAAGACAACGATGCCCAGAAGCTGACCATCGTGCTTCGAAGAATCGCAAAGAAGCAGAAGCTGTAGGGCTCCAGGCCTCTCCTCTCCATCGACGCCATTGGCTTACTCCTGTCCCACTTGTTTTCGGGTTCTCTCGATTGCCCGTGCACTGTGCCACCAGGCTCATACCTCAAGCAGGGGCATTGGGCACGCTTGGTTAGATCAGAGTCTTTAGGACGATGGTCCATCTTTGCCATCGGCATGTGGCATCGATCGATCGATCAACTGGCCTGGTTTCCACAGCGGAAGAGCGAGCAGCCCGCAATTGGAATTGCTGGGCTTGACTCAGCCCACCGTTCCTTTGGGGAGCAGCAAAATTGGTATTGCTTTGCGGTGAAGTCAGAACCGGCTAGCTGATGGAGGGGCTCGCGCTCACCATAGGAACGAGGAATTCCCACCCCTGGTGTAGAGCAGCCACTGCAGATGAGCAGCGTGCCAATGTTTGCGTGAGAAGAGAGAGAATGTCAAGGCGAATCATATGACCTAAACTCACAAACAGAGCTTCACTATGGACAACATTGGTCATGAAAGCCTACGAGTTAATTTTGCGAATCGTATAATTAAATAGATAAGGGAGTCTCTGTAATTGCAGGCCATAATGCATTTATCTGAAAGGCCAATTAGTAGATTGATTAAATGCTATTCGATTGCACCAATGAAACAACATCATAGGCTCTCGCCTCGATTTGCATGTGGCCCCAGCGTGGCGCTGGTCTCCCCGTCACTAAGAGAATTCACGAGGCCTACGTCTTCCCCCGAATGCCGACTGCGACCCGTGAATCTAATTAATGACAAATCATGGAACACAATAACGTTTAAAAATATTATATTTATTCATCTTTTAATGAAGCGAGATAAAACCCCAGAGACGCACGTCTCATTTCCAAGGCCAGGAGCCAGCAGCACATCGCTGCCGCAGTCAATCTACGCCGTTTGGTACGACGCGGCATTAATTATTAAAACACATTTTAATGCTCGAAATGTTAACATTTTAACGTGGTGGAACATTGTTATGAAATGAAGCGCATCGAAGGAAGTATCCAAACGGGAGCGCAGGGGTTCCGATTGCAATCTCCGCTGCGGTGATTGAAGCGTTGTTATCGGGGCTGTCAACAAAACCCATCCCAGGCAAAGTTGTTTATACTCTAATCGTGATTCGTGGAGGCTGAGCAGAGTGGAACTGTGCTTTCCCTCGATACGCAGAGTACACTCCACGCTTTTTAACCAAATATTCAATACGACGTTCAAAGCTTGGTAAATCGTCCCAGAATAAGGCCCGGATATTTGGAGAATTGCACTATTTCCCAGCCTCTCTTGGCCACGGGACAAAATACGTATCAAACGGTTAAATATCTTATTACAGAGCTTCACGGTAGTGTTTTATTGCAATTAAAAAATATCCACTGCTAAAAGAAATGCCCGGCCCCCGGGATGCATCATCTTAGGTGCCAGTCCTGGAGGGGTTAATTTTAATTACTTTTCCCATTATGTAAATAAGTGGATAATCACTGCATCTAAAGTGCTGCACCAGTGTTGCTGTGTGCCGGGCTGCTAATGAACCCTCGCTCGGATGAGAGTGTGTGAATGGCGTGAATGCTATTCACCAGCATGGTTTTTTTCCGTCAGGTTATGGGGCCCAATTATCTTGGGACATTAAAGGCACTGGACGGCCATAATTAATTATAACAGGCCAAATACACGTTGTGAGTAAATATTTTGAGATATGGTGCCATACAACTGGAGGATCCTTATACAAATTGTTAAAAATATTAAAAAGGCCATCTGTAGTCGAATTTGATTGGATTCTTCGACGCGTGATGGTTATATGACCGTTTCCCATTTAGTTTTGCAACAAGTTCTTCTTTAGTTGCAGACAGCCCTTCAACATTTAGAGATATAATAGTCAGTGCTGGTCTTAAAGACGGGCATTGGCCTCTCTTCTTGCTCCATACTGAGGGGCTTCTGGCATCTGTTGAGCTTCTGGACATCGTTGTCTTTCAGCTCGGCTTCGAAGTGTTTGGTAGAATTTGCAGGTAATACCAAGTATTACTTGACAGGGATCGCGACGTGAACGCTTCTACCTTGATCCCCATCATCTGTAGTAATAATGCACGTGTGCCCGTGTCTATGTGGGGAGCGATAGCACAGTGGTTCGCGCGCTGGGCTACAAACCCGGGGACACAAATCGAATCCCGCTCACGGCCAACACCAGTGACGATTTACTGAACCGGTCCTGGGCGTCCCCTAGGTCGACTCAGCCTCAAATGAGTACCGAGTGCGGTGTGTGAACATTGCCACTCGGGAGACAAAAGGCGGCCGGGCGTAGTGCTGGTCACCCACCTCCTCGTGTGCCGTTTTGACCTTCATAGGTGCTCACTAACGGCACTTGGCCCTAGTCTGTTAATGCTATATGGGGGATCTTTATATTGAGTAAATAATCACCCGTGATCTATCCACTGCTGGATAAAGCATTCCCAAAACCGTCGCCATCTTTCACGTTCTCGCGACTTGCCACCCAATCTATCTTTACCACGCGACCTGATTTCATCGTTCCATCTCTCTGGTGGATGGCCTCCATGGCGTGTTCACGCCAGACATTCGTGGATTTGGCCAAACGTCCCAGACTTGAGCAGGGAGACAACGTTGACTGGAACATTTTTCTAAATATAGAAAAAAAAAGTTTTGGAAAACCCGGTGTATTCACAGCCCAATTACCAGCCGTGTCACTTTTGGCATAACCTTGCGTGAAGAAATGCAATGTAAGAGATGTTCTAGGGTATAGCCCTGCCTTGCGCCCGTTGTCTGCCGGGATAGGCTCCGGCTCACCGCGACCCTGTACAGTATACAGGATTAAGCGGTTTCTGACACTGGATGGCTGTGTCGAGATGTTCTAGGGCTGCACCGCTTGCTGTGATGTTGCTTTCTCGTGTCAAAATGTGTCCGTCTCATTTGTCAGTAGAGCGTCACGCTGCTCTAGTGACATCTTGGTAATATTTATTAACTGGATAGCTATTGATCCTTAATTTAAAAAATCGATTTCTTTCCTAGCAACACGTGCGTCAAATTGAGCCGGGTAATAATGATTTACAAACCGTACGTTGCTGGGCTAGGGCTCTGGGGCTGTGGCGCCGTGGTTGGCGCACTACACCGAGAACCCAGCGTCCTGAGTTTGATTCCCGGCCACAGCTGACACCGGTGGCGTGTCACGTTAGAACCGGTCCTAGGCCTCGCCCACTTCACTTACCTGCACCGACCAACATCGTGAAGTATGGTCAAACAAGCACCGCGATTTGCAGAGTGTAGGAGAGGCCTTCATCCAGCAGTTGATTCACGAAGGCTGTAAGCTGTTGTTGTTGTGTGTTAGTTGCTATTGGTTCACGGAGCCCTGCAGGTCTATGAATTCCCAGCAGCCACCAGACAACCTGCGCGCACCACAGCAGCAAATAGAACGCATTCGTGAATGGAATTACATTGTCAAAGTGTGACATTTCATCAAACAAAACGTAATAATCACAATAACAGATGTTTTCAATATTCAGTATTATTAAGTAAAATATTTTATTTGCCTTCCCTTTGCGCAAACGGCACATCTGCTGCGTACTATTACTACGCGAGAGATATTTGAAGTAACTTTTCATTCATTGTCAGAAACCGCTTAAGCGGCCCTTGTGCAGCGCTTTGTGACCCTCGGGTGAAAGGCGCTCTTTAAAATGCTATTATTATTATTATTACAGGGTTGCGGTGAACCGGAGCCTATCCCGGCAGTCACAGGGCGCAAGGCAGGGCTATGACCATATAGGACGCCAGTCAATCACAGGGCACCGGGGGCAATTTAGTCAGCTGACCAATTAACATGTGGAGCAGCATGTCTTTGGACTGTGGGAGGAAACCGGAGTGCCCGGCGAAAACCCACGCGGTCACGGGGAGAACATGCAAACTCCACACAGAAAGGCACCCGAGCCGGGATTCGAACCCAGCCGCACGCAAGTGAAGTCTAAAAAAATGAATCTTATCTGGCCAAAAACACCTCTGTGGGTGGCCTAAGTGCGATCGACTTAAATCGCGTATTATGCCGACGCTTTGATGGATGAGCCAATCAGCAGAGTGTGACCCCGCCGAGGCGGGTTAAGCAGTGTAACGCGAGGTTAACAGCATTGATTATTTAAAATTAAACACAAATTACCCAGGCCCAACAACCTGCTCATTGTGTTCAACGCAATTGCCGTGACTCGAGAAAGGGGACCTTAGCCATGCTTCATGCGCCGACGTAATTGCATTCACGGAGGATAATTAATGCTAAGCAACCCATTGAAATGTGCAGCAGCATCCCTGCGTGGGAATCCAAACACGGGACGAGACGAGAGAGAGAGTTGGCTAATATTTGCACGGTGCGGAAGGCACGGAGCGATTTTCTCTGTATCCATGCGTGTTCAATTTCAGAAAATACTGTATCATACTGGGAGGCGGTGGCACAGTGGTTAGCGCCCTGAGCGATGAACCCGGTGACCCGAGTTCGATTCCTTTAGGCGTCATCGATGATGAGCGATATCTGATCCGCTCCTGGGACTTCCCGTCACGGCCGGCTTGGGGAGGCTTTCGTCCAGGGCTAGATTGACATATTGCTCAATTATATTCCACACGCGCTTATCGGCATCGAGTCACACACGAGTAGGAATTCCCATTCGGAACTCTCGCAGGAGTATTCGCCGAGCACTCCGGTTTCCTCCCACAGTCCAAAGACACGCTGCTGCATAGGTTGATTGGGCTGCGGACTCAATTGCCCCCGGTGCCCTGTGATGGACTGGCGTCCCATCATCGGTATAGCCCTGCCTTGCGCCCTGTGTCTGCCGGGATGGGTGCCGGTCCACCGCGACCCTGTACTAGATTAAGCTGTTTCTGACAACGGAGGGATAGCTGGTAGAGAGCGTTCTCGTGGGAGGGAAGGGAGTATAACAGCAGGTGTGTGATCCGCCAACCCCTGGCTCCACAGTGTTACAGGGGTGCGCCTCCCCACCTGGCAGACACAGAGCTCCTCACTGCCAGGAGCCACTGCTGCGTGTGGTGTCCTGCCTGTGCCGTTCCCTGCTCGCCTTGCAGTGGAAGTTGGGGTTTGACGCTTTGAGAGGTCCCGCGGTGTCGCTTATTCGAGGCGATGACCCTAAGCCGTCATCCTTGGGCCCGCGTGCAGCCGTTACACCGGTTGTTCCCAAAGTGTGCGCCGTGGCCAACTCACAGGGGCGCTGCGGGATATTCCACATTTTCGGAATTGTTAGGTGTTTTCAGAACTTTGGGGCGCCGTGGAAAAAATCCCGCCCTCCGCACAGGCCTCACCAGGCAACGCCGCCTGCTCCCCTCTCTCTGCTTTCAAGGGACTCCGAGAAATGTTCCTTCTGATCCCCGTGTGTCTCCTGCCCGTGTGCGGCTCTCTCCCGCTTTCTCCCGGTTCCCTCCTCTCCATTTCTGCGTGTTATGGAACGTGTTAGGGTTAGGGTTAAGCCACATTACACATTCGAGTCGCGGATGCTGATACTGTACCAGCAGACTTTCAAAGTCACGAGTAGATCGTGAAGCAGCTTTTGAATGCAGCACAAGGATAGAGGGACAGAGGCAATGGCAATTTGCCTTCGCGTCAAAACCATTGCTGTGGCACATGGACACGGGATTCTGTCCAGGCAAACGCTGCTGTAGCTTGCCATTGTTAGAGCATGCCATTCTTAAAACATGCCACAGCACGCCAAGCTGAACAGATTAATTTATAAGAAAGCGTCTTTAAGCTACGATTCGTCGAAACACAGTTCAGAGGTGGCATTTGTCTCGTATTCCAAGCATCTGCGTAATTCTTTCCCCACGTAACGTTCGTGTCAAGCGCTGTCCATTTTGACCGTGGGCACCTCATCGCCGGCCACCCTCGTGACAGTCGGCAGCGGCGTTAGTATGCGAGCGACGAGTCCATGTTGTACGTATTAATAAAAAGGCTTAGCAGTTACAAGAGCGCGCGCTTATAATCCGAAAAATGTAAACACTGCACAGATGAAAATAAACTTCGAGAGAAAAATTATAATCTCCGAGACACAGAAAAACCATTGGCGATTGCCGCTTCAATATAAGAGGCTGCATCACACATTTTCTACCAGTAAAGTAAATACATAAACAAAAGCCCTTATCTGTTTTGGTTTAATTTAATAATAATAATAGCATTTATAGAGCGCCTTTCACTCGAGGGTCACAAAGCGCTGCACAGGGCTGCGGAGAGAACGGCATGTCAGTAACATCAGGACAAATAAACTGAGAGTCAAGCAACCACGATAAACCATAGGACATAGATCATAAAGACAGCAGAAAAATCAAAACAATAAC
>JAZEWU010000050.1:4177968-4189605 GCA_036362915.1 Geotria australis | reverse complement strand
TTCTACGAAAAACCCCTCAACGTGTCAGCGTTGAGTTGTAAGCTAATCCGGCGTACCCCATTTCTGTCGAACTGACGATGCCGGTTTAATTGCCTCGAGGTAGCTCACCGAGTACGGGGCTCAGCATCCGAGCCTCGCCGAGATAAGCGGAGAGTTGTAGTGACTTCAAAAGCATTTCTGTGATGTCTTCCCAGGGCCGTTTCCCGACACACAGAGAGATGCACTGATTGTGAAAGTTATACATTTAAATTCCATCTCCCCACATTATGCCAATGGCAAATCGTTAATAAAAAAGAAAATACAAAACACGATTACGGCCCTGAACTAAAGTCTCCCCGCGCCATGGCAGTCGTGTCACGTATTTGACCGTACTTCACCCAAGTCAACCGATCGCATACATCCATATATCCATTGTCAGGAACCGCTTCATCCCGTATAGGGTCACGGTGAGCTCGAGCCTATCCCGGCAGACACAGGGCGCAAGGCAGGGCTATACCCACCATTGGACGCCAGTCCATCACAAGGCACAGGGGGCAATTTAGTCCGCAGGCCAATTCACCTATGAAGCAGCATGTCTTTGGCCTGTGGGAGGAAACCGAAGTGCCCGGCGAAAACCCACGCGGGACACGGGGAGAACATGCAAACTCCACACAGAAAAGCCCCCGAGTCGGGATTCAAACCCGGCAGCATCTTGCTGTGAGGTGGCTGCGCTACTCACCGCGGCTCCGTGCCGCCCCCGATAGGATACAGTAAGACTGAATGATTTGCAGAGGTCAGGCGTGAACTCTGCAAGGCCTGCGGGATGGTTCAGGTGGAAGGGGGTGATGCCCACCATGGCAACGATCACCTCCTGGTGTGGGCCCGCACACGTGACCTGGATTGGCCGCGTGGCGAACGTGCCGTAGCCTCGGTTAGAGAGCCTCTCGGGGGGAATCGTTGTGATGCGACCGCGCCGCACACAGGGTCGCCACCTCTGACTTACAAAACACCGGGACGCCAGTGCTATTTCGTGGTAAGTATATGGGCCTGTGAAAGATCACACACCGGAAAAACTATCAAAAGGAGGTCACATAATGTCTCGCGCCGCGTGCCGGGCCGGTTTCGGAATGACCGGTTACGCTTCTGTGCCGTTGTTCTGCGGACTCACTTTCATGCCCCCTCTAATGCACCCCTCCCTTATCTCCTCTGTGTGTGTGTGTTTTAACTAGATTGCCTTTTATAGGTACTCGCTGACGGCATTTGACCCTATAGTCTATTAAGCCTATACGGGGATGTTTGTCTTTTAACAAGAGTAGCTTACACTGTGCAAAGCTAAATCCTATGTTTTTGTAATGTTCCACATTGAAGTCGATGCAGGTGAGATCTGTCACCCTCGGCGTGAGTTTCTTCCACGTTGCCCCCGTGACCTCTCATAGGCCTGAGGGCAGCTCACGGGCTGGCCCCGGAGCCTGGGCTCGGTCCCACACACTCTCCCAGCTCCAAAACCGGCCTCATGCATAACATAATAATAATAGCATTTTAAATAGCGCCTTTCACCCGAGGGTCACAACCGCCATTCGCCACTAGGTGGCGGTGACGTCACCACGGCGCCTGTGCCAGGCCATATGCACCTTGAGGCCACGTGAAGTGTCGAAGGCTCGCTGACACGAGGTCACAGGACAGACCCAGGTGTCACGGACTGCCTGACCGAGATGACTGGCAGATGCACCACCTGAGCTCCCTCCTGTGCCAACTTGCTGTGCTTTGGCCGCTCGGCACTCGGCTCGCTGTCGTGAGCGTCGCTCCTCCGCCCTCCGTCGTTGCTGGAGGGCGACTGCCTTCAACTGCCCAGTAGCGTCCTTCACGAACCTCCTCCACAGAGGTCGATCTTGACACCGCCGGTACCAGTTTTCAGCAAGTCCACCCAGCTCCAGGTCCTCCTGTGCCGCATCAGTCCATCTCTTCTCTAGCCCGTGCTGCGCCCGTTTAGCCTCATGCGCACACAGACGCTAGCGGAACACTCTCTTAGAGCACTGAGCAGGCAATGCTCCAATCTGGGACCGCGCCCTGAGCTCCCAACAAGCCGGGGATAACACGTGTTGTGTGCGCGGCGGTCGCCAATCCCAGCATCGTGCAGGCTCAACACCTGCTTAGCGTCTGAGACGTGGCGAGATCGGGTGCGGTCCGGGAGCTTTGACGCCACCCTTGCCGGAATCTCAATGAGACGCTTCCGTGTCCCCACGCGGCTCCGTGTTGTTGCTGTACTCGGCGTCTGGTGACGGCGACAGATGTGTGTCACCGCTGTGCGACGGGAGAATGAACGCATCCGTGGCTCGGGCTGTTTGCAGGCTGCAGGGCTGTGCAGATAAACACTCCGCCGCGGCGGGGGGTTTTTAAAAAAAATAATTGATAACGATTCGCGCGGGTCTCGCCAAAAAGGCAGAGCGGATCTCGGCAAGGCGCGGCCGCCCGTGACGGTTGGCGCCGGCGCGGCTGCCCTCGAGAGGATTTCCCCGTCGTCGTTCCGGCCTCGTTCACATTCGCCACCGGACACCTCGCAGCCGACGGCTCGGCACGTCGGGTTGTCCGGTTTGGATTGCCGCGCGTCGCGTGCGGCGGGCGCCGGGGGAAATGAAGCGGCTGCTTGTGACGCCGTGACAAAGCGTGCGCTCCGTCCCCTAGCCACCGTCGTAATCCGTCTCGGACGAGGGCTGATGCATAGGAGACAGGGAGGCTTCTGGGATAAAAAAAAAACAAACCTTGGCACCCTCCCCTCCTCCAGACGAAATTGTACAACGGCCACGAGCAGCCTTTTATCGTTTTTGTTACGCGCGCGGTTACACTCCTTGCGTGAAATGTTCCGTCGGAAGGGTCCATTGAGATGCTGTGTTTGCCGGGAGATGCGAAGCCCCGAAGGTCGACAGCTCTATTCATTACTTAAATGAAGTACGCTCGTATTGGAGCAGGTGTCGGCCTGGGGAGAGCCGTTGTCAGTTTAGCGAGAGCGATGCGGACACGCGTAGCTTCACGTTTGTATTCCATCCGTTGTCGGAAACCGCTTAATCCTGTGCAGGGTTGCGGTGAGCCGGAGCCTATTTAGGCAGACACAGGGCGCACGGCAGGGCTATATCCCGGATGGGACGCCAGTCCGTCACAGGGTACCGGGGGCAATTTTCGTCAGCAGGCCAATAAACCTATGTAACAGCATGTCGTCGGACGGTGGGAGGAAACCGGAGTTCCCGGCGAAAACCCACGCGGACACGGGGAGAGAACACGCAAACTCCACACAGAAAGGCACCCGAGCCGGGATTCGAACCCGGGTTTTTCTTGCTGTGAGGCGGCAGCGCTGCTCACCGCTACGCCACCATGCCGCCCACGTTTGTATTCACTCTGCGTGGATAATTGTTGAGTCGGAGGGAGCGGTGGTGCGGTGGCTCCACTACCAACGCGGCCCTCACAGTTATATTCCTGCCCGCTGCCGACACCAGTGGCGATGTTTGAACCAGTCCTTGCTCCCTCTTTCGCCGACCGCAACTGACTTGCGTGGCGAAGTACGGGAGACCCAGCGCGGAGACTCCGCGGAGAGACGCATCCGCCGCCGATAAACACGCAAAAGTAACCGAGCCCGCGCCGCGCGCGCGGTCAGATGTCAGCGCTGCAGCCGATTCGATTAGCGGAGAGAGAAACGGCTCCGGAGACGGGAGCCCACGGAGCCTCGAGATGAATCAGGCGAAAGAAATTAAAAGTGTGTGAACGCGAGCGGGCGAGAAGGGGCCAAACAGAGTTCCCCCGCAACATTATTCACCGCGCGTGCAAACCGCGAACGAGACGCGAGCCGCGCGCCTGCCAGGCCGCCGGCAGACAAGCCGACAGATTTACAATCGCCTCCGATGCGTCCGGAATGAAATGCCCACCTTGTAGCCGGCGCCACACGGCGGAGCGCTTAATGCCGAGGCCCCCGGAGGTGACCGCGCCGACAGCCCGGCGGCGTCGCGCAGGCGGCCGCGCCGCGCGCACGCGTACGCCGCTTTTGCTTTGTCCGCTGCTGGATGAGGCGCGGGTGGTAAGCACGGACCGTAGGAGCTTGGAAGCGGGGCGGGAATTTGGCGGGAACCGTACAGTAGCACGCGTTCCCAGAGGGAACGTGTCAGGCTTTCTTGGTGTTAAATGTGGATGGTTATTTTACATCTCACAAGTCACAGAAATGCATGTAATGCGTTGGCATAAACTCAATGTGCTTCGGGGGAGGACCCCCCATTCTAAAGGGCACGAGGACCCGGGTGCGCCTGGTCGCCTCTGTCTCCCTAGCGGCAATGTTTACACATCGCACCGGGTACTCATTTGAGGCCGCGGCGACCTAGGGGAGGCCTCGGACCGGTTCGAATATTCGCCACGGTTATTGGTCGTGAGCGGGACTCGAACTCTGCTCGCCGGATTAGTAGCGCAGCGTGCTAACGGCTACACTCTGCGCGCACACACACGCAGAGCCGACGAAGATCACTCGTCCGCCGAGCGGGGCGACCGTGAAGGTGGGCGACGAGGTGACGCTGCAGTGCAACGCCCACGCCGACCCGTCGCTGGACGTGGCCTTCGTCTGGATGCTGCACGAGCGGCCCATCGACGCGGAGGCCGAGAGCGCTCACTACCAGCGCGTCCACGGGGTGAGCGGCGGTGCGCGCGGCCACATCACGTCGCCACACCGCCACGCCACCACGCAACTCGCCCTGCTCCAGTCCACCCCCGCGTCCAGGGCCGGCGCAATAAAAAATGTATATAATAATGATTTTACATTTATAACGCGCACACAATTCGTTCACCGTCGAAGGTACCCATTCGACGGGAGAACGACTCAGATGCGCGAGGAAAGCGCAGAGAGGCGGAGATGGCAGCCGGGCGGTTTTGCCGGCGCCGTATTGCCACACACTGCTTCCTATATATTAGGATGTTATCGGGCAAATATTTAATGAGTATTTTTTTAAGAGAAGTTTTAGGGCCTTTGAATTATATTTAGGATTTGTTTATTCACATAGATGTAATATTGTGTTTTTGTTGACAGCATAACAATTTTTTCTCCAAAACACCTGTTTAAAAAAAAAAATTTGTGGGTGGGGGATGCAAGTAGCTGGTCTTGCATAGGGTGCAAAATAGTCTGGCTCCGGCCCTGCCTGCGTCCCGTCTAAGCCGTTCCGTTTCATCGTTCTCGACCTCCGTCCGTTGTCAGAAAGTGCTTAATCCTGTACAAGGTCGCCGTGAGCCGGAGCCTATCCCGGCGGACGCAGGCCACACGCAGAGCGATACCCAGGATGGGACGCCGGTCCATTACAGGGCAGCGAAGGCAATTTAGTCAGCAGGCCAACTAACCTATGCGGCGGCAGCACGTCTTTGGTCCGTGGGAGAAAACCGGAGTGCCCGGCGACGACCCACGCGGACACGGGGAGAACATGCAAACTCCACACAGAAAGGCACCCGAGCTGGGATTCGAACCCGGGGCCTTCTTGCTGTGAGGCGGCAGCGCTTGTTATCGATGTGTGGAATAGTATCTCGAGATCGCGATGCGTCGTGGGGTGAAGTTTCGTGAGACAGGACCGGCCAGCCCCGTGTGATTTGCGTTGAAAGATCATTCTGCAATATACATGGGGGGGTCGGGGGTCGAGAGATACGTCAAGTGATCAGTTAATATTGAATCGTAAATCTCATGATTCATGCGTTGAATTACATGCCTGCAAAAATGTACGTCTTATAACGTGCAAGACCAACAGAATCAATTATGTATAACATTTTGGACACCTGGGAATCCCCCAGGAAGAGCTGGAATCTGTTGCTGAGGAAAGGGATGTCTGGTCCACTCTCCTTGGACTGCTGGCACCGCGACCCTCACCCGGACAAGCGGTTTAGAAAATGAATGGACGGATGGATGAATTTTGGACCGAAATTGCGACAATTCGTTGAATCGTGTCTCGGTTGTGAAGCGTGACAGGTCGCGAGAGCTCCGGGCGGGTAAAGCGATCACGCCTGTGCAACGTGTTATTCCAATACTGTATGCAGGCTCATTAATTGCGGGTCGTTTAAATTGGATACCATTTGGACAATGACGCCGGCCTTTCACCCGAGGCTCACAAAGCGCTGCACAAGTGCCGCGAAGAGGACGGCATGTCAACAACGAAAGAAAAAAACAACCAATAAAAACCAAAGCAACAAAAAATAAATTTTTAAGGCTGCTTCGAATATACTGAAAGGTCGTGAAACAGAAAATAAAATTATTAATGAAATAAATGGACTAAAATAATGAAATTAAATATAATGATTGAATTAGTCCAAAGACATGCTGCTGCATAGGTTAATTGGCCCACTGACTAAATTACCCGCGGTCCCCTGCGATAGACTGGCGTCCCATCCTGGGTATAGCCCTGCCTTGCGCCCTGTGTCTGCCGGAATAGGCTTCCGCAGGAACCACTCCGACTGGAAATTATTGGTCGGTGAATTGAGTCGCCGCGTGAAATAATTTCACGTCACTGAATTGTCACGGGGGCCATCCGTTCCATCTCAATCCGACCGCGGGTGTCTGGGTAAGCGGAGCACGTGGGGAGGACGCGCGGAAAATGAGATCGGAAGAGCAGACGCGAGCGAGATCACACGAGCAATTCCGCGCGGAACGAGCCGCTTTGTAGCCGACGCACAGGTGAGCGGCGGCCCAGTGGAGGGACAGGTGTAATGACCGATAAATAGGATCGCCGGTGGCTCTTAATTGTTTGCGCTAAGCGCGTCAGCCACCGTTGGGCGGCGGAGGGGGAAATCAAACGCTTCCGGACGTTCAAACGCTCGGGAAAGAGGGCTCGGCGCGGGCGCGAGGTTGTGCGCACGGAGTGCGGGCTGCGGAGCCGCCGATAAGAGCGCAGAGCCGGCTGCGGTGGCACTCTCTCGAGCCCGCCGCCGCCGCCGCTTATCTCGAGCAGTGCGCTTACGTCGCGTGTGTTAGCCTCCCCTCTCGCTCCTTCGCGCGTCTCTCTCTCTCTCTCACTCAGCCCGTCTGTGCGCTGGAATACATTAATGATAATGGGCTTCAGCGCAAGTCGGTGAAGTCGCGATGAGATGCTCCGTGGCCGTTTAACGCTTTCCGACTAAGATTGAGAGCGCGGGCGCGTCGGCTCCGCTCGTCCGTAGCGGGGCGACGTCACGATGACGCGCGTACAGATGATCCAATGCGAACGAGAAACGTTCTTATTAAGATGTGTTGCTCTTCGGGACTTACGCTACAGAAACCTGACGAATCAGCCCGTACAGGCGGTCAGGGGATCTCATCCCCCGCCTCCCACGTTGGAAGCATCATCGAGCGTTTCGCTTCCAGAGTGGGAGGCGAAACGTTGCGAGGGAGAGATGGAGATCGCCCGATACGGCTATCTCGAAAGCACAGCTCTGTGGAATAACCATCAAATCAGTTCAAGGTTTGGCCTAAACCCGCTAATTAATAAAAAAAAACTGTGTTAGAAGGATTTTATTTGCAGGCCAAGGCCCACTTGCTCCCCGACCCCCTCCCAATACCGTGTGACGCCACCCTGTCACGCGGTTTGAAACGCAACGGTGCTGTTGCCAGTGAAGAAAGACTCTCGCTGATAAGCGGCGGCTGGAAAGCGGAACGGAAGCCATGTGCGCGGGTGCTCGGTGCTCCTTGTGGACGCGTGGTGATGACGGGGATGCTAAAAGGTGTCCGTTTCGATCGCCACCGTATCAGAGCAATCGGCTCACAAGCAGAAAATCATGAGTACAAATCCCACTGCAAACCTCCTGGTCCTGATAATTGGCTCAGTGCCTCCCTGCGACCTTTGTGTCCGAATGTCCATGCTGCTGACCCGATGAAATGTCGACTTTGCTGCGCACGCCTCTCCTCGCTTTTTAAAGGTGCAGCTCTGCCCTGAAACAAGGGCCTGAGTTTCCGTATCACACTCGGATCTCAACTTCTTTTGAACGTATTTACTGTTCTAAATTGGTTTACGTAGATCGACAAAACACCTTCCATTTTCGATGGCGTTTGAACAGCCTGGACATCAGCTAAATATTTGCAAGCTTAGAGGAAGCTTGCGAATATTTACGTGTACATTATTCTGCTCCCTGTGTGGATCGACTGTACGGAGATGTGAATTGAGAAGTGCTCTTACGAAGTGTTTTTTCGGGTTCCTCGTGGCGAGCGTCGTTCTCTTTTCATGTGCGACGTTTCACATTCTTCGTTGGAGGCGTTTTCAGGCTACAAAGGACGATGAGTTGACGATGTGTCGTTCTGCCTTCGAACGAATACCTTCGACACTGAACGAATATGTGCGACACATTATAAACTGTAATTATTATTGTTATTAGATGAAGCCGATGCTGAAAGCCGCCCCATTTCTCTGCATCTCGGAAGGTGCACCGGCACAAACGTGTCTGCACACGTTAGATTTACTATCGATCGAGTGAGTGTAAATATAGGCGGGCAGCCAGACACACTAAATTTAGTTCCGTGTTAGGGTTAGGAATAAGAGAGAAGGGGCCAAATGAAACAAACTGCTTCACGGATTGATTATGTCCGCACTGTAATACTCCTTCGTCGCTCAGCAGTACAACCCTCACATAGAAGGTGACGGCGCCTGAGCGGCAACACTGTACACGTGTTACATGCGTCTGCACCGCCCTGCCGACCCGATTCCTGAATCCGTCCTGGGTTTGCCCTAGGTTGACTCGGCCTCAAATTAATATCGGTGCAAATTAGTTAAGATCGGGAGACAAAGGCGGCCGTGCATGGTTCTGGCCACCCACCCCCTCGTATGCCATATTGGCCTTCATAGGGGTCCGCTAACAGCACTTGCCACAACAGTCTCTTCAGGCTATAGGGGACATCTTTGCCCTGCGTGTGTGGCTGACAGCCCCACACGAGCGCCCTGCGACACAGTATTCGTTCATTGTTAAAGGAATTTGTTCGAAGAGAGAACAACTCAGAAGCACGTTGAAACCGCCGAGACGGGGGGGAGTCAGCCACGCCATAAGCCGGCGCCAACCCGCCACGGACACTGCTCTGCTATACATTATGTTATCGACCAATTAATCACGAGATCCCCCGGAGATGCATGTATGATCGTGATTATTTCATACGCTGTTATATTGTTACTTCAATTTGGACCGCGACCCCGGCGCACAAGGCCGCCGGGTCCGAACCACGCGGCCACGGCGCCAACCTGCGTGGCGGCGCCCACCTCTCGGCGCGGTTCTCAGCCCGCTGAGGAGACGCCGCGTGGCCGTGGTGAGGGCCTGGCGCCGTTGGGCGTGCACGGCCACCACTATAGTCGTGTTAAACGTCAGATTTCTCACCTTTGCGAAATACGCGAGTATCGTTAGAATGTTACGATTGAAATAAACGAATCGTGGTTGCGTTTCAGGGGAAAAGTTAGTCAGCCAGTTCTTAAATTAATAACTTATTTGAGATGCGAAGAAGGTGCTTGGAATATCAATAATGGAATTACTGTCATCAATAATTCATAGCACATATTTTACCGCTGTTCTCAAATATATTATTAATAGTTGCACAGGGGGCTGTTAAACCACAGCCGTCTTGATAGGACCTTGTCTCTGCCTTGATGTCATTGATTTATATCCCCTAATTATTTCTGAAATCAATGCATTTTCCTGCCGGAAAGTATGAAAGCAGTCCAGAAATTCGTTTTCTTTTGCCCCTGCAGTGGAAATTTGCACGCGTTCGAATGAACACATTTAAACTTTAAATTGCTTGTATTCCGGTGGGACCAACAATACATCTAACAATTTAGTGGCTAATTTGTAAATTAGCGTCGTCATTAATCCAGCGACAGTGGTAATTTGATGACCACACGGACGAAACAGAATAAATATTGAGGTAAATAGACTCGTTTTGTGTCAAACCCTAACTGGTTTATTTTTCCTCAGGAATGAAAACCGATTGTCTTTAAATATGAACATGAAAGCAAGTCGATATTTATTTTTCTGAAAGCCGGTCGATGCATCAGGTAGCACGTAATGCGCGTCACGTGATGCGCGTAATGACGTGAGGAGCTCACGAGAGACAACGCAGGATGGGTTTTGCCGGCTGACAACAACAAATCGCGACTTGAACATAATAATAATAATAATAATAGCATTTTATATAGCGCCTTAACATAGAGGAGCCGGTGCCCTGTGATGGACAGGCGTCCCATCATGGGTATAGCCCTACCTTGTACCCTGTGTATTGCCGGGATAGGGTCCATCTCACCGCGACCCTGTACAGGCAGTACCTGGGTTACGAAATTATTCCGTTTTTAAGTCTGTAAGTCGAATTTGTATGTAAGTCGGAACAGTTACTTTACGGTTCACATCAAGCGTCAATTAGTCAAATGTTTGTCTCAGTATATAGTATATATTTTACCTAAAACATCTTACGTATAATAATACAGTAATAATAATAAACCGATGAAAACGCGCAGTGTTTTGAGCGTCGCGCAAAGTAGTCCGCCCGTTCGTTAGTACGAACCATTTTATGTAACTGGATTTTTTTTTAAATAATAGGCTTTACGGAGGTCGGTACGTTAGTACGGGCGTTCGTAAGTCGGGCGTTCGTAACCCGGGGACTGCCTGTACAGGCTTAAGCGGGTTCTGACGATGGATAGACATAGATGAGCACATGGTGAGATGGCGAAGACGGATATAGCGCCACGGTGCTGTACGGGGTCACACGCTGACCACCGCGCCCCTTCCTCCCCAAAGTCCATGGATATTCCAGCGTCGACTCAACAGGTGTAATGTGATGGGTTTAGCTTCGTTGAAACTGTGTTCTGCGTGTTCTGATGTGGAAAGTAGCCCGGTTGTTTCACCCTCACATCCGTGACCTTGATCACCTCACATCCTCCCCTCCCAGGGCCCTATGTGTTATTTTATATCATTACCCTTTCACGGGAAAACGTATATTTTCGAGGATTTTGCAAAGTTTCCGTAGTAGCGGGCAATGTTGCCATGCGTAATCCCAAATGAAAATGTGGAGGTTGTTTTTCAACATTGGTAGGTTCGGCCAATAGCAGTTACACTGTATGAGATTGTAGACCATGGAAGGAAACCACAGAACCCAGAGTAGAACTTATACAAAACAGGGGAAGAACAAACAAACAAACTGCACATAGAGAGGCGTCTGAGTCGCGAATCGAGCCCAGGGCTTTCTTGCCACCCTTTGCAAACACTGATGGTTCCCAGACAAGTGAAACGTTCACACGTCCCCAGCTAGCCACGCGAGCTCCTTTGCGTGACGTCGCAGCCGACAGACAACTCACTTCATCGTCGTGGCCCTCGATCGATCAGCGTCCCGGACAGAATTTACACGCCCTGACACACGCGGTGACATGGACAAAATAACAAATGGATTCCGCGCAAACTTATCTGTGGTCACGATCGATAAATCACAAAAGTACACGCACGGCACAGTCGGGAGAAAATTGTTGTTCTTGCCCCTATCATCCGCCTTTCAACTCAGCCCTGAACCGATCCAATTGATGCTTGGCGACCAGACAACCGAAGTTGCTAATGCAGTCCGGAGTCTAGGTGTGACAATTGATTCCTCACTCACTTTCGAGACACACATCAACAAGGTGACGAAGGTAGCCTATTTTCATCTCAGAAATATAGCCAGAC
>JAZEWU010000050.1:4159837-4177859 GCA_036362915.1 Geotria australis | reverse complement strand
CTCTCTCTCTTCCGATCTGCGTCTGCTCGGGGACATCTGTTCCCTCCTTGCTTGTTGTAGAATTGTTATTATTATTATTTCCCTGTTGTTTTTGTGTCCTATGTCTCCGCTCTCGGCAGCGGCTCATGACTAACGCGTCCCCGTGCCATTCTCTCGTCGAATTAATACCTTTGACATTGAATGAATCTGCGCGCGTTATAACTGTAAATGTCTTATATTTATCAGATGGGAGACCTGAAGATCGCGAGCATCCAGCTGCGGCACGCGGGGACCTACACGTGCCAGGCGCAGACCGTGGTGGACACGGCCTCCGCCGCTGCGGACGTGGTGGTGCGAGGTGAGCACGGGGCCCACGCACACGGGGCCTCGGAGCCCTCACGCCACCCTGGCCGCCGCCACGGGGTACGGAGCTCGTCGTGAATGCTGATCTGCGGGCGTTGTCCGGCTCGCAGGGTCAGAGCGCTGAGCTGGCATCGCCGAGGGGGCCTCGGTTCAAATCTGGCAACCGCTGGAGATTCGGTTGTGATACGGCTGGCGATACTCGTGAAACGTGACGCGGAGTTAATGCGGATGATAAGTCTAGTAGCGGCACTACAGAGACTTCCAAAGCCAAGTCTGGTGAAAAATTATGAATTACGGAACAGAGGAAACCGTGTATTTCATGCATTTTACTGACCTGATCTTTCGCTCGGGGATTTTATCAGGAGAGCACACTGTTGGGTGAATTGAGCGTTTATTGAAATGAGGGAAATTTACATTTCAATACGTCCCCCTTATTGAGTCATGGAGCTCAGACGACTCGCGAATAAACCCGCAAAGAGCATCTGTTCCCGTTGCTGCCTGCTCTTCTTGTAAGGTCTTTTTGATCGATGTCAGACAGCAGTGATCTGCGCTAATTTCTCGTGGCAGGAAGGGCTCTTCCATCTGCCTGTTCGCTTAGACACGCGTGACATTACACCCAACTGCCGGAGTTAAAACGTGTTTGACGTTTAGCTTAGCGCCTGATTCCTAGACTTAGGACCCCTTTTTAGAGACATTACTTTTGTGTTATTAAATGTGAGGCCGGTTTACGGACCCTAGTCTCGATCTCCCGGTCGGCCTCATACGAGAGACGATCGTGTGTAAATCTGTGCTGGGTCTCCCCGACGCGCCGACCGCGACCAAGCACAACGGTCCACATCTCCTCGCTCAACTACTCCCATCTGATTGTCACCCATCCCCGTCACTTCGGCCTCCACTCCATTCTTGTTCATCAACACCCTCTCGTTAGACACCACGTCCTCTTTTCCAATCACGTGCTCCTGTCCTTGGCCCGACCGTTCCACTCCAATTCCGCTCCCCTTCGCCTTCATCCCACACCACCGATCTTTCTGCTATCAACCCATCGACCGGTGAAACCCGAATGTGCGCCGCACGCAGCGCGTTACAAAACCGCGCCCCTTGCCGCGACCGCTCCACCGCTCTCATTCACCTCCCGCTGGCAAAGTGCAACCGCCGCCCTGACCTCTTCCATCCTCTCGCCTCCCGTTTCCTCCACCGCAAATCACTCTCGGGCCCTCTCCGCGGGCATCCCAACCGTCTCCGGCGCGGCTCTCCCACCTGAATGTCGATTCGCTCTTTCCGCGACGCTCCGTATCACAGAGACGTGGCGCACGGGACGCGCCCTCTGACCCGTGCTGTGTTTTTGAAGCCGTCCCTCCAGGCGGCGACCTCCCGTAAGCGGCTCGCTCGTCGGCTGCACGCCGTGGCCTTGCTGTGCGAATGCAGTCGAGAGTCACAACTCTTCATCGCACACTCCGTCATCCAAATGCTTCCTCCGAGCGTCTCTCCTCTCTCCCCTCCACTCACTATCAGCCGCGTCGGTTATTTCAGCATCCGTGCTGATCAGCATCATCATCGTTATCCCACACCGCTTTATCCTCTACAGGGTCGCCGCGAGCCAGAGCCTATCCCGGCAGACACAGGACACAAGGCAGGGCTATAGCCAGGATGGGGCGCCAGTCCATCACAGGGCACCCGTGTGCGTGAAACCATCAAATTCCCTCCCATGGAGACAACGGCACGTTTGCCAATAACAACAAAAATAAACTTGATGTAAATATATATGGCTCGATGTATGATAATAGCTCTCCGTAGCTGTTGTTTCAGGATCGCCCTGTTGAGTGTTCCTTCTCTCTCCCACGTGACATTTTTCCTTCCACGTTGGAGGCATCATCAGGCGTTCAGAACGTGAACAGTTGCAAAGAAGACAGAGGGAACACTCGGCACGGCTATCAGGAACGAACTTTGGAGGACAATTCTCAAAAATAAGGTTCTCCTTCTCAAGCTTCGGGTCTCGTCAACTTCTTTTTCTCTACCTCGACATCCGATCCCAGAGCACTGCATATTGAGTGAATTGCAATGACTACGTACCATCAACATTGGTGGAATGGGAGGCAATCCCCCTCAAAGGTTTACAATGATTTATTGCGCCGCAGGCACGCATGAGGCCGTCCTGTGAGGCGGTGAATCATACTAGATCACGCCGCGTTCCATTTGGCTACATTTCATTATGTTTTATTGGGTTTCTCAAAACAGCGTTTCTCCGTAGGGCAGCATCCATCACGTGCTGCGGCAGAGGGGCCGGGCGGCGCTGAGTGCCGGCCCGGTCACCGCTCACCGGCTCATTGGGGAGCCACCCGCGGGGCCAGGCCCCGGCGAGTGCCGATCCTCCCGGCGCTCGTGCCACGAGTGGGGGACGCCACGGTTCACTTCTCTCTTCAACTAATTCTCGTTACATTTTTCTCCCGCTTCGATCGTAGTTGAATGGAAGGCGTCGTTGCCCGGGAGACGACGATCGGTAGATAGATATTTGGGCGGCAGGGTGGCGCAGTGGTACTTTCCGCGCCTCACAGAAAGAATGGTGTCGCCCGAGGCGGTTCGATTCCCGCCTCGGGCGCCTTTCTGTGTGGAGTTTGTGTGTTCTCCCCCTGTTCTGCGTGGGTTTCCTCCGGGTTCTCCGGTTTCCTCCCACAACTTAAAAAAAACGCTAATTAATTAGTTGGCCGATAACATCAGTCTATACAGGAAGCAGTGTGCAGCAATATGGCGCCGGCAAACCGCCAGGCTGCCTCCTCCGCCTCTCTGCGCTTTCCTCGCGCCTCTGAGTCGTTCTCTCGTCGAATGAATATCTTCGACGTTGAATGAATATGTGCGCGTTGTAAAATGTTAAATTATTGTTTTTATTGTAATTACTTCGTGACTGAATAGTTGTTATGTTTGTCGTACGCCTTCGACGCGACGAGAGCGTCGGGTAGCGTTATGGAACCAAGGGTCGGCCGCACGGACGTCGGCCACGGACACGGAGCAACGAGACCAGCTCGCGTGCGCGGGGCCGCGCGTTGCCCCGCGGTCCCAGGCCTCCGGTGGCGCGGAGACCCGCCGAGCCCGAGCGAAGCTCTCTCCGTCCGCGTGTGGGCGCCGCAGGGCCGCCGGGCCCTCCGGGAGGCGTGAAGGCCGCGGCCCTGAACGCCACAGCGGCGCGCGTGACGTGGAGCCACGGCGCCGACCACCACTGCCTCATCACGCAGTACAGCCTGCAGCACTGCGGCAAGCTCTCCGCCGCCTGCCACGAGTGGATGAACGCCACGACCCGTGAGCCGCTCCCCCACCCAGCGCACGCTCCCTCACCTTGCACCATCACTCCCTCGATCTGCAAAGACAAAGATCTCCCATGTAGCCGTGACAGTTAGCGAGCACCTATCGAGGCCGGCACAGCACATGAGGGGGGTGGGTGGCCAGCACCACGCCCGACTGCCTTTGTCTCCCGAGCGACAATGTTTACACACCGCACTAGGTACTCATTTGAGGCTGAGTCGACCTAAGGGAGGCCCAGAACTGGTGTTGGCCTTGAGCGGGATTCGAACTCGGGTCACCAGGATTGTAGCCCAGCGCGCTAACCGCTGGGCTACCGCTCCCCCACCCTGCCCACACTCCCCGCGTGGTTGACAGTGTGACTGTTCATCTCTCTGTCACGTGGGTAACAATAATAATAATAGCATTTATATAGCGCCTTTCACCCGAGGGTCACAAAGCGCTGCACAAAGCTGCAGAGAGAACGACATGTCAACAACGACAGAGCAGCAAAATCTTAGTGTCAAGTCGCGTTGCTGCTGGAAACACGGCAATAACTGTGAAGTCGCATTGCTGCTGGCAACATGGCTACAAGGACATGAGTTCGATCCTGACTCGGGCGCCTTTTGTTGTGGAGTTTGTAAGTTCTCTTCTGCATAGGTTTCCTCTGGGTGCTCTGATTTTCTCCCGGAACTAAAAACATACGGTGCCGTTCCTGCTGGACAAACATCCTGAATAACAGTCTCCGGCCTCAAGTGTGGCTTTCCTGGCCAAATAACTTATTACTATCGACTAACCCTGCTCAGCTGCCAATGTCGGACCAGGCACATTGCGGGTCGCTCGCTCACGATGCGGTCCTGGCGTCTGCCCCGCGCGTGTACCGGCGGCGCCGCCGCCGCCCCATCGCAGATCCGCACTACATCGAGGGCAACCAGGAGAGCGCCGTGGTGGTCCGCCTCAAGCCCTGGGTGAAGTACGAGTTCCGGGTGGTGGCCCGCAACCCGTGCGGCGACAGCGAGCACAGCAAGGCCTCGGCAGCCGTGCGCACTCACGGCACAGGTCAGTCGTCAACGGAGCGCGGTGAACGGAGCGCGGTGAGCGGTGTGTAGTTAATGTAAACACTATACAACGTTTTACCTTTTCTGGCAATGAGACAAGTGTTAGATCTTAAAAACACCAAATGGACACCTTTTTGCCAATGGTCCAGTTTGCATTGTCCAAAACTGCTCGCCGTTCGGCAACACTTGGCTATACACTGAGACCAGGCTATAAAGAAAGCTGTCTCTGGTGTGAGCCCATCGGTTTTTGTAAAATCTTAACACTTGTCTCATTGCCGGAAAAGTTTAAAAGTTGTATATTGTTTACATTATCTGGACACTTGCAAAAAAGGTGCCCAGAGTGTAGTTAATAGAAGAGTAGGAGTAGACAAGCTCGGATGTGGAAAACGTATCTACACTGTGTGTGTGAGACACGGTGGTGCGTTGAGGCGTCTTCGGAGCCGAGTGATGCCTCCAACGTGCAAAACGAAACGTCGCGATGGAGAGGGGAAAAACCCTGGGCACAGCTATACCAAAAGAGCAGCTCTTAGGGGTGACGGTCGTACACACCAAGCCGTGAAAAGCGACGTCATTATATTCTGAACGTCCAAGTTGCTCTCGCCGTCCACACGCGCCCCATCCGCGTGCGGGTGTCGAGTGACCGGCGCGCGGGCGGATGTGGCTCCGCAGTGCCCACCATCGTGCCCTCGGGCGTGGGAGGCGGCGGCGGCAGCCACCGGGAGCTCAACATCACGTGGAAGGTACGCGGCCAGGCGACTCCCCGCTCGCTCCTCGCTGCTCCCCGCTCGCTCCCTGCTGCTCCCCGGCTACGTGTAGCGATGATGGATGTGGTGGTGATGGGAGAGATGGGGATACGAGAGTTTGGGGCAGGTGGTGTCGCCGGTTTCTATGGTAACGCTGGTTGCCACCGCACCGCGGGGGAGGCGGCTGCCGGCAAGAAGGGCCGGGTCGCGAATCATCGCCGTCTCTCGACGGCTGAGCAGGTGCAAAAGAAAAACGGGGAGGCCTCTCGGCGAACTGTGTGCAGACTCCATAGTAAAGCTCTGTTTATGAGTTTAGGTCATGTGCAAAGGTAAGTGCTGTGTGTGCTCGCTTGATTCTCCGACATATCGACGGGTGCACAACACTTACATACCTTTTCACGTGACCTAAACTCATAAACAAAGCTTTACTATGGATAACATTGGTCATGGAAAGCCTTCGAGTTAAATTTGTGTGCAGACTCGTAACTTTTGACTCGCATTATGGATTTTCAGAACGTTTTTTTTTGTAAAATGTTTTATTTCTTCAGGGGAAAGAGCGCCGTAACGAATGGGTGTTTTGCGGGGTCGCTCCAAGCGGGGGTCTCAATGTCACGCTCACCCCCCACCACCCGCGGTTCCCACAGCGCGTGTCGGAGGAAGACCACTTCGGCGATCACTTCCAGTTCAACGTGCTGTTCCGAGCCGTCAACGACACGGAGTGGACCACGGTGGTGGTGGCCGACCCCAACGCGACCTGCCTCGTCTACCAGAACGTCAGCCAGGAGCCGTACGTGCCCTTCAAGGTCAAGATCCAGGCGAGGAACGACCACGGAGTGGGGCCCTACAGCCCGGAAGTGGTGGTGTACTCCGCCGAGGACGGTGAGCTCACGCGACCCGGCCGCCCGCGGGTCGCCCTGGTTAATGCCGCGACTGTAATCCCCGCAGCGGCATTAACCGCCTGGCGCTGAACTAGCAGGCTGGTGCAGACAGGGAATGGCGCAGGGTCACGAAACCCGGTACTTTTTGCGTCACCCCGTAACACTTGCAAGAAATGTAACACGAAGGCTTTTGTGACCGATCTTCTTCTTTGCGATTCTTCGAAGCACGATGGTCAGCCTCTGGACATCGTTGTCTTTCAGCTCGGTCTCGAAGTGTTTGGTAGAATTCGCAGGCAATACCAAGTATTACCTGACAGGGATCGCGACGTGAACGATGTTATGCATAGTATAGCTCTTTTTACGAGTCAAGTAGATAGATGATAGATGTTTATTATTACAGCAGAAAAAAATACCCAGTGAGCTTGCAGTCTCTTTACGGGACTCCTGCGACACAACAAACATGCAAATCGCTGACAATAATTAAAATATATACAAGATTCATAAATAACCAACATTTAAATCAACCATAACAATTGCACACAGTTTTCTCGCCAAATACTTTGCTCCTGATGAAGCTGATTGCAACTATCGGTGAAACCTCTATGAGTCTCTATGAGTCTCTTGATTGCAACTATCAGCGAAACGTCGTACCTGAATTCTAAATGCTGTGGGTTCGCTCTCCAACATCGCGGTGTGATGCTGAAGTCGTAAGGAATTGGCACGTTGCCGGCGAACGCTGCCGTTCGCAGAGCCGGATGTGGCTCCGCGCTGGGCCACCGCGTTCCCGTTCTCTCACGCGAAGGTCAACGTCACCTGGGAGCCCATCCTGCCCAACGCCACGAGCCGGCGCGTCACGGGATACGAGGTACGGCGAACGACGCGCCCGACCGCAGCCAGCCGCATTGCACGTTCGAGAATTTTAATGGTTTATCCCGGCTCGGGGGGCCTTTCTGTGTGGAGTTTGCATGTTCTCTCCCCCGTGTCTTCGTGGGTTTTCGCCCCGAGCACTCCTGTTTCCTCCCACAGTACGAAGACATTCTGCTGCATAGCGTAATTGGCCTGCGGACTAAATTGCCCCTGGTGCCCTGCGACGGACTGGGGTCCCATCCTGGGCGTAGCCCTGCCTTGCGCCCTGTGTCTGCCGGGATTGGCTCTGGCCCACCACGACCCTGTGCAGGATTAAGCGGTTTTCGACAATGGATTGAGTGCGCCGGCGCTCTGTGGTTTGCAGATCCGCTACTGGCGAGCCGAGGTTAACCAGGCCGCGGCGGAGAGGTGTCGCACCAAGACCGTCACCGACACGGCCATCATCCCCGGTGAGTTGGGCCGTTCGGCTCGTTAGCGATACATCTCACCAGATATCTGGACATCTGCTATCCATAGTATGGCTCTGTTTAGGAGTTAGGTCACGTAAAAATATCTGTACTGTGGATAACATTGGTCACGGAGGCCTTCGTTTTAAATGTACATCTACTATTTAACGTGCTTAGCGTCTGAGGTCTGACGGGTTAGGGTCACTGAGGGTCCCCTAAAACCAATTTCGACTTTTAGCCAGATTCGTGCCAAACCGTGCCGAGCATCGCTTCGCCGAAGCGCGGCGGCAAGCGGCTCAGCGTCCGCTCCGAGTCCCGCGCTCCGGGAGCACCGCGGAGCCGTTCCCCCTCCCGTCGTCGGCTCTCGCACCACCGCCACGCGATCCCGCTCGCTGGCCGAACCCACGCAGCGTGTCGGTGCGGGAATCCCGTAAAGGGCTTGCATGCTCACCGGGTATTTATCTTCTGTAACAATAAACATCTATCGAATGTCAGAGGTGCGAGCGACGCGGAGGTCGAGCGTGCCGCGGAAGGCGTGGGAGCTGACGCGTGTGAAGCCATGTGTGTGTCGCAGTGTTTGGCAGAGGCTTGGACCCAGAAAACCGGTACCACGTGGACGTGCGCGGGTACAACACGGCTGGCACCGGGCCGCCCAGTCCCGTCGCCAGCGTCACCACGCGTGAGAATCCCCCGGCACACTCGCTCGCGACTACTTCCCGGCGTTACTCGGTGACGCGCGGCTCGACAGCAACCAGCCGCCGTTCGCCACTCGGTGGCGGTGACGTCTCCACGGCGCCTGTGCCAGGCCAGGTGCACCTTGAGGCCACGCAGAGTGTCGAAGGCTCGCTGACAGGAAGGTCATGGGACAGACCCAGGTGCCATTGGCTGTCTGATTGAGATGACTGGCCACTAAAGACAAAGATCTCCCGTGTAGCCTGAGTAGACTGTAGAGTCAAGTACCTTCTTAGGCCACTAAACACACACACACGCACGGAGTAACAGGTTTGCCCGAACTTCCGATTACCGAAAATCCATCCATCCATTTTCAGAAACCGCTTAATCCTGTAAAGGGTCGTGGTGAGCCGGAGCCTATCCCGGCAGACACAGGGTGCAAGGCAGGGGTATACCGAGGATGGGACGCCAGTCCATCGCAGGACACCTGGGGCAATTTACTCAGTAGACCAATTAACCTGGGAGCATGTTTTTGGACGGTGGAGGAAACCAGAGTGCCCGGCGAAAACCCACGTGGACACGGAGAGAACATGCAAACTCCACACAGAATGGCCCCCGAGCCGGGATTTGAACCTGGGCTCTTCTTGCTGAGAGGCGGCAGCGCTACCCACTATGCCACCGTGCCGCCTTGATTACCGAAATATTACCTGCAATTGACTTTATTGGGATAAAAAAAGACAAAGATCCCCCGTATAGCCTTAACAGATTGTTGGAGCAAGTGCCGTTAGCGAGCACGGATGAAAGTCGACACGGCACACGAGGGGGTGGGTGACCAGCACCACGCCCGGCCGCCTTTGTCTCCCTGGTGGCCATGTTTACACACCGCACTAGGTACTTATTTGAGGCTGAGTCGACCTGGCGGAGGCCCAGGACCGGTTCAGAAGATCGTCACTGGTGTTGGCCGTGAGCGGGATTCGAACTCGGGTCGCCAGATTCGTAGCCCAGTGCGTTAACCACTGGGCTACCGCTCCCCACACCACAGACAGCAGCAGCATCGCCCCCTACTGCGACAACTTGGCAGGGCCCTCCTGACAACAGGAGACTTCGCACTCCGTCAGATTATTGTGGGTGAACGAATGTTGTAGCAGTAATAGCAAAAATTATAAAATACACTTCAGGCTAAATTCACATCTTAGAAAAATCGCCAAAATCAATTGCCTTGGTGATTATCCCTTTTGGTGGGGATTGAAGCATGGGGACTTAGTTGCCAAAGGTCAGATGCATGATGTGACCTTGGTTTTGGTAAAAATGTAAGCAATAATAATAATCGCATTTTATAGAGCGCCTTTCACCCGAGGGTCACAAAGCGCTGCACAAGGGCGGCGAAGAGAACGACATGTCAACAACGAAAGAAAAAACAACCAAAAACCAAAGCAACAAAAAATAAATGATCAAGGCTGCTTCGAATACACTGAAAGGTCGTGAAACTGGCAATCTTAAGAGCGGCAAAAATCTGCCAGCGTCCCCTAAGATGGCCGTCACTTCCTTAAAGACAAACAGGGAGGGAGGGTGAGCGACAGGGAGAGACATAGGGACACAGTGACAGGAAGACAGAGAGACAGACACGAGGGGGAAACAACGCCAATGCAAATTAAACAATCCACATTGAAGCACAAGAACACACCCATAGACACGCAACAGCAAAGAAAAGAGTTGACCGGCCTTGTGTCACCTGACTGCTGGATGCAGACATCCTCATGACCATACTTCACCAGGGACGCCCAAAACCAGTTCCAATATCACTCGCCACCACCACCGATGTTAGCCATGACCAGATATCGAAGACAGGTCGCCACTTCTATCCAATGAGATTACATTTGGGATGGAGCTCCTGGTATGAAAAAGCCGAGTGTGGAGAATCTGTTGTGTGTAAATATGCTTGTGCGTGGCATCCTGTCTCTGCGTCACTGAGGACGATACGAGTCGCGCTGTTGTGATATCACCGCATTACAAACTCAGTTTAGAGCCCTGACGATTGAGCTTGTTGTTCTCAAGGGGTATGTACTGTGCACGTCCGATCGTGTTATTAGTTCTACAGTAGATGTGGGATGTGACCATGTTGAACAGTGCTGTTTTGTGGGATATAAAAAGAAGTGCTATTCGTCTGCAGAGTTGGTCCCGACCGTGGTAATTGTGCGAGCCCCACCACTTATCAAGTGCTCTGCCTGTTGACGCGTGAATAGCTAGATAGATGTTTATTATTACAGCAAAACGTACCCAGTGTGAGCTCGCAAGCTCTTTACAGGATTCCTGCATTGACACAACAAAAACGCAAATTGACCGAAATTTTTTTTAACAAGAGAATGGCCTTCGTCGCGGCGAGAGACGACGTGAGAACTCGGTCGTTTGCGCCCCGTCGGTCTGCGCGCAGTACGCCACGAGCCCTTGGTGAAAGTGGTGAAGACGAAGGACCGCGTGGTGACCTTTGAGTGGCAGGCGATCCACTCGCAGGACGACGATGCACCGGTCACCAAGTACCAGGCACATCCCACACGCACATCCCGCACACAGCGCCACGTTGCTATGGACGTTAACCGGGGCCGGCTTCACAACGGCGGGATTAGTAAGTAGGTGCGTAGAGCCAACACATGTCTGTACGGGCATCCCTCGCTAAAACGGCGGGTTAGTTTCCGGACCACCGCCGTAAAGCGAATGTCGCCTTAAAGCGAATCGCAGCCGGCAAACTGCCTGGCTGCCTCCTCTGCCTCTCTGCGCTTTCTTCGTGCCTCTGAGTCCTTTTCTCGTCGAATGAATATATTCGACATTGAAGGAATATGCGCGCGTTATAAATCTAATATTATTATTATTAATTATTAAGCGCGCAATAGCCCTAGGGCTAAAAATGATGCGGGTTACAACCTGGCGCCGGTCGACTCGTTCGATTCAGCTGGGAGTCAGCTAATGTGTGCGTCACTGCCGAAAACTTCTTTAAAAGCAAGGCAAGCGCCGAAAATAATAAACATGGATATAATCGCAAAGCGCCGTATTAGCGAAGCGCTATAAAGCGAAGCGCCTTGAAGCGAGGTACGCCTGTATTTGAGATTGTTCTCCCCGTGTTAATGAAGGCCGCACAGGCGTCTCGTGGCCGAAATACGAATTACCCAACACGAGTCGCCGGCTCCACGTGTTTGGATGCCATAGAATATGCCACGTGTTCTTCCAGACTCAGACGATAATGCGTGTAGCTGCATTCATTGCAAAAAAGGAATGTATTGGCAGTGGCTTCACCATCATCAGCGTTTTCTCACAAAGAGGCCAATAGGTGTGTAAAGAGGCCGATAGACTAACAGAGACCCACTGACTCGCATAGCCATAGGCGTGGGTGGCAGGATGGCACGGTGGTAACATCCGCGCCTCGCAGAAAGAAGGTCCTGCGAGGTGGTTTAATTCCCACCTTGGGCACCTTTCTGCGCGGAGTTTGCGTGTTCTCTGCCTGTTCTGCACGGGTTTCTTCCGGGTTCTTCAGTTTCCTGCTGTAACTAAAAACACAACACGCATCAATCGTCGACAACGTGATAACACTATCTGGGCAAACGTTAGCGCCAGCTAAGCGAGTGGCCGGCTCTCCCCCACCACGCCGCAGTTTTCTCGCGCCTCTTCCAACAAATACTTCGACATTGAGCCATTGCCGCGCCACGCACCGTTATAAATGGTAACATTAAATTATTGTTAAACTTACATATAGATCGATAGACTGACACACGAATGCAAAGACTGGAATGCATTGCTAGCGATAGATAAATATTTAACACGAAGGCTTTCGTGACCAACGTTATCCACAGTATAGCTGTACTATAGATAGATAGGTGTTTATTATTAACGCAGAGAAATTACCTACCCGGTGACCTTGCAAGCTGTCTGCGGGATTCCTACATTGACACAACAAAACCGCGCTGACGCGGACGCACGTGTCTCCCCGTGGGGCCGCAGGTGAAGTACGGGTTTCAAAACGACTCCAAAGACTACAAGGTGAACACGTCCAAGACGAAGCTGACGGTGCAGCTGTTCGAGAACGGCAAATACATGGTGACGGTGCAGGCGTACAGCAACACCGGGCGCGTCGGCTCCCCCGGCAAGCTCAACTTCAACCGTAAGCAGCGTTCTCTGTCCGCCTGCCCTGCTCCCCTTGCCCGCCCGGCGCCGGGCTCGCTCCCACGCGGCGGCTATCACGCTTCACAAAGACAGACGTCGCCCCGCGTAGCCTTTAATAGACCGTTGGGGCGAGCGCCGTTAACAGGTACCCTACGCAGGCCGGCACGGCGCACGAGGAGGCGGGCGGGTGGCCGGCACCACGCCCGGCCGTGTTCACACGTGTCAGGTACTCATTTGAGGCTGCGTCAAAGCAGTGGGGTGGGTCCAGGATCCGTTGGGATAATTTTTCACAGGTGACCGTGAACACGAGTGGCACCATTCGCACGTAAGAAAATCTTTACAGTGCGGATAGCGAGCGATTGCACCGATGACACGGATGACGCCCTGCCGGCGAACTTGTCCCGCGTTGTGTCTCTGCTCTGCTCTGGTCTGGGCTGGACCGACTCGGAAGCTTGTGCCGTCTACTGAGCAGCTGTCGCATGCGGCGCTCTGTGCTTCTGTGGAGTCTCCTTCCCCTGTGCCACGGCTGCCGGAGCCTGCGGCTGTTGTCCCTGTGCGACCCTGTCCTGTCGATGTAACTTATCGCGCTCTTCACAACCAGACAACAGCCCTGAGGACGAGGAGGCAGTGGCTACTGGTCAGGAGGAAGGTCAGTCCAGGTCAAGTGGTCCGACACTTTGAGAGGAGCTCTGTAAACTGTGTTAACTTCCACTTCTCCGGTCTCTACCTCGAGGCCAACATGCGTAACAAATGAGGTCCAATTATAAAAACAGGATTTGTGTGTTTGCTTTTTTATTCACATTCATTTGTAGTGGCGTTTTTTTATTTACAGTTGTGCCTTTTTTATTTCTTGCAACATTGCCGTCAACAAATGAAACCGCATAGCCATGATTGTTCACTGAAGCCGAGTTACCAAATATATTTTGTTTGAGACAATCCGAGAAGGTAATAATAGCATAACTTTAATAATAATAAATAGAATGTATAACGTGCAGAGCAGTTATTCAATTTCAGGCGTATTCAGAAAGGTGCCCGAGACGAGAATCGAACCGCCTCGGGCACAGATGTTACCACTGCGCCACCCTGCCGCCCAAAGTAAGCTTCACCAATTCTATGAATAAGTCGCATGTGAGAGGAAACCGGAGTACTTGGAGAAAACCCGAAACCCTCACGTACAATGGATAACAACACTCGGATCTTCCCACAGATGCCATCCAGACTCGATCCAGTGAGCGGACCACATCTGTCTCCTGAACACACCCATTACTGCACCAACTGCCATCTCGCAGAACCTGGAATGGGACACCAGCTTTCAAACGCAGGGTACTCACCTATGTGTCACAGGAATCCCGTAAAAAGCTTGCAAGCTCACCGTGTACTTTTTTTGCTGTAATAATAAACATCTGTCTATCTATCTATCTATCAGACCAGTGAGATTGTTCGGGACTGTATAACAGATCCTTGCTCAGTTTAGCCGGGAGAGAATTTCAGCGTGAAATTTGCACCGCGCAGGATTCGCTCGCTAACCGCGGGGGTTACGTTCCTGAAAACGGCAGTGGTTGGCAAACCCCAGGTTGGCAGAGGATTGCCGTACAATCAAACCTGTACAAACAAACCAGCAGCTCGTACACGCCGCAGGAAACGCCGCCACAGGTCCCACAGCGATGGCTTCGGTGGCAGATTGTTCTCTCTCCAGCGTCACGGCCCGCGGCAGAGTGCAGCTCATCGCTGATTGACCCACCGATGCAACATGAATCGGGGCACGCGACGGTTGATACGGAAGGAACCTGAAGGCTGATGGATCGGATTGATCTCCCCGCGTAGGAGCTCCTAATGGAGGATCTGGGATGGGATCGGTACCTCCAGAAAGGTGGGGTCTGCATCTCCTTAAAGTTGAATCACAGAGATGAGACCATGGCTTGAGGAGGACTTAATCCAGCAGGGGAGTGATCATGGCTGATAATGATGGTGATGGTGATAAAAGATCCAGATTATTTTTTGACTTGCACTGTTATGAGAAAACCCATTTACATTTTTGCTAGACTACATAGTTTTAAGTGTATTTCTTGCTAATGTAAGAGATCTGTCCGTGTCCTGACTCAATTACATTTGAGTCAAGTTGTACAAATTAAATGCTACCCTATTTTCCCAAGTTTCCCTATTTTCTAAAATGTTTAAAAATGTCTAGCACAGATGACGATAGCGGATGACATGTAAATTTCACATTACCATGGATTCCGTTAACACTGCCAGAGCTGAACAAAAAACTGATGTGTTAATTTTAAAAGTCACGCTTTTAAATGCACACAGCGAACGTGAGAGCGAAATCTGAAATGGAATCGAGAACACTTGTGCCTCATTTGAAGGCCGTATTTTACAAGTATACAGAGCCCTCCCAAAAAAAGACCACTTATCATGTTTTGAAACTAACATTTGCGACCAGGGATGTAATGGCTTCCCCCATAGACCATCCATCTTCCCAATTAACCCACCTCCCACGTGAATGACTACTAACATCAAATGCAGCTGGTGTCGAGAGCCTGGAAGTCTGCATCCCGAATGGTGAAACTGCAGTGACCTCTGTGGAGGAATTCCCAACGATAGATAGATGTTTATTGTTACAGCAGAAAAGAATACCCAGTGAGCTTGCAAGCTCTTTACGGGTTTCCTGCTACACAACAAACATGCGAATTGACGATAAAAAAAAACAAATCAACCCAACAATAACACAACATTTACACACAGCATTTCGTACAATTGATCAAATAAACAAATAAAAATACAGTTATACATTTGCTACAAGGTGGACAATGAAGAGCCTGTGGCCTAATTTTTAAGAGCAGGCCACTGTAACTCCAACCAAACTACAAAATATAAATGACCAAAGCTGCTGTGTGTGACCGCACGCGTCGATGGAGCTCCATGCCACGCGGTGGAGACCGGCGCTCGATGTGGTGACCCACTGGCCGGCGGTGGCCCGTCCTCGATGTGTGTGGACAGTTAGGGCTGTAACGACGCTTCGATCTACCGTTAATGTCGACTCTCCAAAGCTCACAGTATGGGCATCGAACTGCATGCGTTAGAATCGACCATATTCGATGTATGCACCAAACGACGCCTTGAATTCACCGTTATCTTTTCAAAAGTAGATTCTGGAATCTAACTCTGACGCCGGATAGTGGCGATTAACGCAATCTGTTGGCGGTGAATCGTCGTTACACCCCTAAGATGTAAGTTTTCACGGCACGGCACATATGGTTTGCTCTGAAAAGCGCTATTTCGGGATGGCTGCGCGAAGCGTCCCTCTCCTGTCGATGCCTCCATTGTGGGAGGCGAAACGTCGCAAAGGAGAGAGGAGGAAGGCTCGACACGGCTACCCCGGAAGAGCAGCTCTTAACAACAATTATCAGAGCTGTTGCAAGTTCAAAGAGTAATCACAATGGATTGGCTACTCACCACTGAATTGCTCCCAGACTGATTCTAAGCAACACGGGCCTCGTATCTGAATGCAGTGGATGTTGTTTTGTTGTTTGATGGCAACTCCAAAGACAACCCGGCCCCCTCTCTACTCCGAGCTCATCACCAATGGATGTAGGCACAGGCTTAAAATGCATTCCACATGCTGGGGTGCGTTTGCTGCACAGTGGCTTCTTAAACCACACGAGCTGTCCTTTCTCTCCCCTTCCTCAGTGCACTATCATGCCATTAACACATTCCATGCATGACCTCTGCCTGCATCAAATGTTCTTGTGAGCTGAAGTCAAGTCGCACTGTGTGTATTTCAGAACGTCTGTCCGTGTTTGCCCGCGTCTGTTCTGGTGGAACAATGCATCGAGCTCCAAGCTCCAATGAAACGACAGAAAAAGGCGATGAACAAACTAAGTTTTCAAACTGTGTTTAACAGCGCTGCCACTTGGGTCTGAATCACAGACATTGGCAGAGGTAGCGGCGTTGCATGGTCTCGGTGCATTGCGTTCGCTTCCAAGATTGGTAACGATATCATTCCAGCATATTTCCAGTGTTTAAAGAGTGCCCTGGTTTAAAGTCCACCTTGACATGATAGATCTGCAGTCCCAACTTCCACATTGAGAAAGTACAGTATCTGCCGCTAAATTATATTCCACCAAATATGAAATCTCGGAGCCTTAACCTTTTTTTTTGTTGCTTTGGTTTTTTATTTATTTACTTTTCATTGTTGACATGCCGTTCTCTTCGCAGCCTTGTGCAGCGCTTTGTGACCCTCGGGTGAAAGGCGCTCTATAAATGCTATTATTATTATTAATAACAATGGTTGAGTAACTCGGCTAAAAGATAATTATATCGAGATCACACGTGTTTAAATAAAGTGCTTTTAAATTGATTTGTTGGAAATTAGTTGTAAGTTGAGCAGCTGTTCAGAAATGCAGCAAATGTAATTGCAATGCACTGCATGGCCGCTGGCTTTTCTTGGCTAAAAAAAACCGTGGGCTCTTTGCTACAGGGCCTGATCGATACTTGCAGGCTTGACTGATTCTGCTGCTGTCAGCTGAAATGACTCCCATGAGTCCGATTTAAATGTCTAAACCCCTTTTAATCAACCTGCATTCAAGCATCGTAAATGCATTGGTAGCTTGAAACGTACTGGAGGCACGGCAACGTGTTCTGCAGCCAATCGACACCCACAGGCGGTGGCGTTGCTCTGAGAGGCCCTTCGGACACTAACGGGACGTGATCAATTTCACAGCTACGAAAATACCTGGGACCAGAGGTAGAATAGCGCGGTACTGCACAGAAACGCCACTCCCAGAGTGAAAATCCTGGAGGGAACGGTAATTAGGCTCTCGTGGTGTGAAATTTGGACGGTTGTTTTACATCTCAGAAGTCACGGAAATGCAGGAAACGCGTTCTCATAAATTAAACATTTCTGAAGAAGGACCCCAAGACACCCCCGCTGTAAAGGGGACGAGGACCTGGGCGCGTTCCTACAATGAACAGTTTCCAATTCCACCCCTGCCCGAGGCCAGTACTAAATTGTTATATGTGCACGCACAAACTATGTCTTCAACAGTAAAAAGCAACAGGAATCCCACCGTGCTTTTGCAAGTCAGTGGCGCGTCACCACACTTGCGATTACGTCGCACGCAGCAGCTTTGTGGTGCCTGCAATAACAGGGGAGCTGAGATGGCGCCAGTATTGATTGTGCGGGGGGTTCACGTGTTGCGAGACTCTCACACTGCCTCTGGTGAACACACGTGAGCCATTCCCATGGCAACGCTCCCTGGCAGTGTCACCGACCGGAATTTCTCCTGCTTTAGAGCAAGCCTGGCTCTGCTGATGAGGCACTGTTTGTCGAAGCCGGTGCAGAGTGTTGCTTTTGTACAGGGGTGACATTGGAAAGAAGTCGCTCGGGGAATGCACCTGGCTCCACATCACCTTTAGATCGGGGGTCTGGAGATCTTCCCGCAGAAACGTTTGCGTTTCCATGCATTCTTTGTCAGAAACTGCTAAATCCTGTACAGGGTTGCGGTCTTCTTCTTTGCGATTCTTCGAAGCACGATGGTCAGCTTCTGGACATCGTTGTCTTTCAGCTCGGCCTCGAAGTGTTTGGTAGAATT
>JAZEWU010000050.1:4143311-4159802 GCA_036362915.1 Geotria australis | reverse complement strand
CAAGGCAGGGATATGTCCAGGATGGAACACCAGTCCATCACCGGGCACCGGGGGCAATTTAATCAGCAGGCCAATTAACCTATGCAGCAGCACGTCTTTGGACTGTGGGACGAAACCGGAGTGCCCAGCAAAAACCCACGCGGACACGGGGAGAAACATGCAAACTCCACACAGAAAGGCACCCGAGCCGGGATTTTTGAGTTTATGACAACATATTCCCTGCATTTCTGTGAGTTTTTGTGTAGAATAACCATCTAAATGTAAGACCATGAAAGCCTAATATGCTCCGTCTGAGAAATGTCAATATGGGAAAAGTGTTCCATTGCGTTCAGGCCCAATTCCACCCCTGCGTGTGCTTGAACATAAATGCTGCTCAAATCGTGCACTCCCAAAAGGTCGTGCGGCTGATGCGTTATGCAATAATTACTTGTATTTATTAAACGTACACCTCCGAGATATGAGGCAGACAGTGTCTGCTTGTCGTTATTTCTATTCTCGGCAATGACGCTATGATTATTTGAGTTCATGGTTTTTTCACGATCGATTGCTCGGGCCCTTTTGAAATTGGCGGCCGCCCAAACATGTTTCCTCGCGAGGTCTGGGAAGCTGCGTCTCCCGGGCCCAGTCTCCCTTCAGGTGAATTAACAAGGAGTGACTTACAGCCCTGAGCATTACTGATCTGGCGCCTGTGTGGGATTCGTGTTGCAATCGATTTGTTCCTTCTTCAACTATGGGCCCTGTCTATTCATCTTTGACCTCAATTACGTTGGGGAGGATTAATAGATGTCGCTGCTCTAATGCTGTATTAGTTGGGCTTATTATTATAATTGGGCTGGAGCTGCGGTGCAGAGGTGCATGCATTGCGCTAGACACGGACCTAGAGACTGAAGTTCAATTCCTGGCCAGGGCTCACAACAGGGGTAATATCTGAACTGGTTGAGTCACCGGTTTAGTTTCAACAAACCAGCGGTTTTTTTTCGAGTGTTGTTTGACACGTACGGCTTTCCGGCCTGCACGATACTCCTGTTGTGATGGGTGTTCCTCGTCATTTACGGATTTGAACAGCCCCTTCACAAGCCCACACAGACAAGGGTTTAAAATACAGAATTTTACTTCAAACACTTTGAGTGTTGAGTAATAAAACTGATTAATTTTCAAAAGTAGCTCACATTGCTGTCAATATTCATGTCTGATATAGGTTTTCACGGCTCGAGGTGTGAGAATCGCTTCCCAAAGCTGTTCTTTTGGGGTAGCCGTGTCGAGTGTTCCCTGTCTCCGTCGCAACATTCATAAACGCCTGATGATGCCTCTAACGTAGGAGGCGAAACGTCGCGACGGAGAGGGAACACTCGACACGGCTATCTCGAAATAACAGCTCTGAAGAGCAACCATCATTATCCATCATCAGATCCATCCATTTATCAGAAACCGCTTAATCCTATACGGGGTCGCGGTGAGCCGGAGCCTATCCCGGCAAACATAGGGCGCAAGGCAGGGCTACACCCAGGATGGGACGCCAGACCATCACAGGGCAATCATTATCCTTTCTATTCCAACATATTGTCGGGCTGTTTGTTGCTTGCCACGCATATGTTTTCCTCAAATGTTTTTGTTCACGCGGCCTTATTCTCCTCACACAGTCGGGGGACAACTTGAAAATACACTCTGAGGATGGTATTCGTGACTAAGCCGAGATCATGATCAACTCGCTAGAATAAACAAACTTGCTGTAACAACAAACCATTGCCTGGATTCAAGCTGAGAATCCTTCGGAATGCAGATTCGGTTTTAAGCATTTAGCAACCCGGCCACCTCGTTATTGGTGAGGTTTGTTTTTTATTAATGTGTGAGTGCAGTAATTTCTCATACGTACATTTGGGTCTCCACTGATTGAAACGATGCAAGGCGAACAGGTAAGAAGATAGTGGATCCCTTTTCATGGGTCAGGTTATGTTAAAATATGTGTGGTAAACCCGCCTCCACCCGACCCAGGTAAAATATGTTTTGTTCCATGTTTATGATAAAGAGCGGAAACATAGAATGTGACGTTCGCCAAAGAGGGACTATTGTAGCGGAAAATAATGAGCCCTAAACTGCCTGTTTGTGCGATGGTATGTTTGTATTTTGTTATGTTATTGTATGATATGTTTGTATAATAATATTAATAGCATTTATAGAGCGCCTTTCACCCGAGGGTCGCAAAGCGCTGCACAGGGCTGCGGAGAGAACGGTACACCAACAACGATAGAGAACGGAAAATCAGCAACATTTTTTGTTAGGTTTTTGTTTTTTACATCCGAGCTGCGATGTATGCTATGTGATGTGTGGTATGTTTGTATCGTTTCAGTCCCCGCGGCCGGAGGAGCCGTGAGGAGGGGTTGTGGGGCCTGCACCGGCCTGCTGCTCGTCCTGTGTGCCTCCGTGCAGCTCCTGTGCAGCTGGAGCCTCTAAGTGGCCTCGAGGTGGCCTCCTCTGCTCGGCCGCTCCGTCCAGGAGTCCCCGAGGAACACATCCACCGTGCAGCAGCAGCACGACGACCATCAACCGGGCATCGCTTTCAACGGACTCCGAGCCCACAGCCAACTGCACCGTTACCATACGCGGCTTTACATGCACTAGAAGCATCATACAGTACGATTCATTGATGATGTCTTGAGTTTGCTGATTTTTTGCATATTAGTCCCATTTCAGACAGTTTGCTTGCTAGGACCACCCAAGCTGTTAAAACATAGCCGTGCTTTTGAAAAGGTGCAGGCCACAGGCGATGGATGGTATTTTGATGTGAAATCCACTAGGAGGGCACCACGTTTTATCCACTCTGACGACAGAGGGACACTGACTTGACCCGAGTGATTCGGTCTCACTTGGTAGCACCTTGTGTACCTTCTCACGGGTGGTAAGCGGTGATGATCTGTCTCAGAACACGGGGTCGTGTCACTGTGCTGCCGTGCCCACCGCTCGCCATGCCCACTGTGTGCCAGTGCCAGTCAGCGTTACTTGGCTAAAGATACGCGGGACATCCCCAACACTCGCCTGAGGAAAAGGAGCGTTTCGAACAGCCTGTGCCATCACTTGAAGTTCAGGTCATGGTATACTGTACAGGTGAAGTAGCACATCACCTATGTTTAAACTATTAAATCTAGTTAAATTATAACATAATCAGTTAACCTGTATGTATCTCCACATGACAGTGTAGCCTGTTGGCCTGTCAGCCTTCTCAAAGCCACCAAGCAGCGTCGTTCGTGTCGAGCGGCCTCATCACAACTTTTTCTCGTTGCCGGAAAGGGTTAAACCTCGTATATTTTACAGTTTTTGTACAACGGCAAAAAAAGGTCCAATGGTGTCCTTCATTGCTGTTGCCTTCAACCGGTCTTCTAAGCACGATGGTCAGCCTCTGGACATCGTTGTCTTCAACCGGTGAGGGTCTCCATTCACTGCTTCTTCTTCTTCTTTGCGATTCTTCGAAGTACGATGGTCAGCCTCTGGACATCGTTGTCTTTCAGCTCTGCCTCGCTTATCGAGGCTTTCTGCAGTGGAGACGTGCTGCCCTCTAGTGCGCACTCGGCTCTCAACACCTCTAATGTTAAGGACTTCACCAAGAGATCAATATCCCTTTTCAGCAGTGCTCTTTGATAATTGCACCCGGGTGGTTTCTGTCATGAAACTTGCTTTTATTTGAAACATTCGGTGTCTTCAAGTAACCTATCAATTGTGTCACATCTGCAGATCATGGTTTGAAATCTTTCTTTGTGAATTGCCTCATGAGCAGGACTATACTAAAAATCGCCCGTTGTAGAAAACATTTGCTACAATTAAATGTACAACGACGCACGTCTAAAGTCACTTCATTGGGCTTTCATAAATTTATGTGAAATTGAGTATTCATTCGGTTATTCATTCTCAGAAACCGCTCAATCCTGTACAGAGTTTCGGTCAGCCGGAGCCCATCCCGGCAGACACAGGGCGCAAAGCAGGGCTATACCCAGGATGGAACGCCAGTCCATCATAGGGCACCGGGAGAAATTTAGTCAGCAGGCCAATTAACCTATGCAGCAGCATGTCTCGCATTTAAATCAAGACAACTTATGTAGGCTGTAAAACCAGAATATACTGCAATGAGTGAAGACCCTCCGTTTAATTTGGCGGGGCTTTCTTTGTTCACTCGTTTGTGATCAATGTACTTTATCAGAGAGACATCGTTAATCTGGATCCAAACTGGCTCCGTGGCAGACCATGTGCTGCTACCACTAAGCTTCCCCACACACGGCAGAAGTGTTCAAACACCCGGTAGTTGTCCCCTTTAGGAAAGCTGGTCAAGGATCGTGTCTTCAGAGGCATGTTGGCAATGCCTTAGACATTTAGTAGATTGAGGGGTAGTTCAAAGCTCAGTGAGCAATGCGGGATATCTGTGCCCACTGCCAAGATACTGCAGTGTTGCCTCTGTCATAATTGTTCACGGTGCCAGACCGTTACGTAACCGTCAATCTCGTAAGTTGGGCAGGATAGTCTACGTGTGACTTGGACAAATACTCGGCCTTTTTTTTGTCAAAATCCACACGGTTTTATATATTTCATTGTGAATTCAATCGCACAAGTTCACAAACATTAAAAATTTAGACAAGGATAGTCCGTGCAAGCCTATCTGGTTGTCAATGTCGAATAGCCTATTAAAACAGTACAATTCATAATGCTTTCAGCTATTGACTAGAAATGTCAGCCAAAATAGCTGCCAAGTCGCTTTCTTGCTCCACGTGTGAAAGTGGCTGCAGTTTCAGTCTGTGCAGCTGTGTCGCACAGAATGGCTGCGTGCTGGGCACACCAAGTATATATCTCGCAGTGCCATCTCTCCCTGTGCAGCCAACGCCTGCCACACACATCAACAACAACCGCCTTTCGCCACTAAGTGGCGATGACGTCACCACGTCGCCTGTGCCAGGCCACACTGCCACAAAGACAAAGCCACACGCAGCCACACGCAGCCAACGTGGGCAGGGTCCCCTATTCATCGATGTCGTCTCATCGTATTTATATCTCTGTACTTTTGTTTCTGTCTCTCCGTGTGCATATCCGATGTATGCGTCTCTACCTCTCCACGTGTCTCACCCGTTCACATCTCCGCGGTCCTCTCTCTGCCTCCCGTCTCTGCCTCCTGTCTCTGTCACAAGCGCTCTTGCCCAAGCCAGTCAGCCCATAGCCTCTCCTAGTGGTGACATGATGGCTCTTAGGTGCTGATCTTTCTGCATGGTCTCTAACTCACGAGTTGTTTAGCTGGGAGGAATATAAACAATATGAATGCCTTCAGCGGAGCAGTGCTGAGCATAGACACTGATCATCACCCACAACCAAACTATCGATGCTGGTCACGTGTAAATAGATTGTTTTTAAGATCAATGGTTTTAACGAGGAGATAAGCTACTCAGCCGGGTCTGGTGATCTACGGGCGAAAAAAAATAAAAAAATGTATCGAGTAATGTATAAAAACTATTTGATAATACCGTACGGGGTACATAACAAATGTGTACATTTATGTTGGTGTTGCATGGCGTGTTTGTAAACGGCAACCTACAAGTAGCAATGTGGCAGTGTGTCCGGTCGGGGTGCGAGGGTAGTGGAGACGCGGTGGAGGCACCGGCCGATGTCTCTGTCGAGTTGCGGCGATGCTGTCAATGCACTGAGACACGTCGACTCTCGAGGTTCACAGCGCGTGCATATTGAATCATGCGAGTAACAATCGATGTCGACATCGTTATCAGTACCCACTTGACCCTGTAGAGGGCGGCGGCGTACAAGGCAGACCTATACCCGGGATGAGATAATAATAACATTTTACATAGCGCCTTTCACCCGAGGGTCACAAAGCGCTGCACAGGGGCCGCGAAGAGAACGGCATGTCAACAATTATAAATAAATACATAAAAACGAAAGGAACAAAAACAATTAAATGATTAAGGCTGCTTCGAATATACAGTCCATCGCAGGGCAACGCGAGCAATTTAGTCAGCTGGTCAATTAACCTGGGCAGCATGTCTTTGGACTGTGGGAGGAAACTGGAGTTTCTGGCAAAAACCCACGCGGACACGGGGGAATCGAATCAGGGGCCTTTCTTGCTGTGAAGCGGCAGCGCTACCCAACTACACCACCGTGCCGCCCAACAATCGATGTGTATCAGTGTATTAAAATATATGCAAATCGTGCACTAATGCCACACGCAGCTGAGTGCAGTAACGGAGCAAGCGAGCGTGTAAGAACGAGACGGGGGTGAGCGGACACGCGAGACGAGACGTAACTCTTGGATTGAATCCTTGCCCGGGGTCGTGACAACTGATCGGGTCACGGGGTTGCCTATCGTTCCACCCAGTGGGGCCCATATGGGCCATAGGACTGGGCTGCAGCTTGAGGAATAAGCTCAACTTCCACGAGCATGGTGTACAAATACTGCGGGTCTGTTGCTGTGGTGGGATATTGTCAGTTAATGATAATTCCTTCATCTTCTTCTTCTTTGCGATTCTTCGAAGCACGATGGTCAGCTTCTGGACATCGTTGTCTTTCAGCTCGGCTTCTTCATGAAAAAAAGTGTGATATCTTGAAAATGTGTGATATCGCGAAGGGTTTTTTTCTTCTTTTCGTTCTGTATAGGTTTATCATTTCACAACTATTAATCACCACTCATTCTTGCTGGCTAATGTGGAGTGCAGTCTGCATAATAAACAAGCATGTTTATTTTTTCTTCAAATGGATTTTTATGTGCCTAGCTTAGTGAACCCCGAGCATGGTCTAGAGTCACTCTAGACTCTCAACTCGCCATCAGCGCGCCGCGAGCGGCACCGGGTGGGCCTTGCAGACAAAACCACAAATAGGCCAAGTGGACCTTGAGCTGCTAAAGGTTGAGAAGCCCTGATCTACAGGGCCCCACCTTACACGAGCCGATTGAACCCAGGGACACGTGTTTGACGCTGTCGCAGGAAAATGAGCTGTCTGATGTAGGTTTTCACGGCATCATCAATAATTCCTGATGATGCTTCCAGCGTGGGAGGCGAAACTTTGCGAGGGAGAGAGGGGGATCGCTCGACACGGCAGTCCCGAAAGAACAGCTCTGAAAAGCAACCGTCATGAATCGAGCCGTGAAAACCTACGTCAGTACAAACCCCGCTTTCTCTACGAGAGTGACCCCGCGCGAGAGAGGCCAGGAGAGGGCGCTAGACTCATTCCAAAGCACTTCTTCTTCTTTGCGATTCTTCGAAGCACGATGGTCAGCTTCTGGACATCGTTGTCTTTCAGCTCGGCTTCTGTGACCGCGACATTCATCGGGCGAGCCACTGAGAGTGGACTTGTTTAACCAGGCGGGAACTCAAGACATCAGGGTTTCTCTCTGTTTGCAAGAGTCGCCTTTGGTCTAACCATGTGCCCGTAGACAATGAGCATGTATTGCCCGGTGGGATTTACCCGAGTCAAAATAAACTTCACCACATGAGAGGGAAGTCACGTAGAGACTCAAGAGCGGCACGATTCACAAGTCGTGCCAAAAAGAAATACAATATTGTTGTGTGTCTACACACAGGCAATGCACGAGTCTAAATATTAAACCCTGGTGTAAATAACATGTTTATACCCCATATAGGATCGTGAGTGCTGCATTAGCATATGAATGTCATCTCCACTGATTAAGATTAATCACACAGGGCGTGTACGACGAGAGCAGACTTGTTTTCATTGTGTGTGTGTGATTGTGTTTTATATATTGAGCTGGTCCGTTAATAATGTATCGATCTGAAAAGGGTAAGCTGTGTTCAATGAAATTGAATTTGTGTGCGTCATTGTGGAGAACATGGAATTTATATTACGCAAATTATACATCCTCCTTAGAAAGTAATTTGTCAGTAACAACTGAATATAAATTACACGACTGTGATACTGTACAGAACACGGCTGTCCGTGCCACGTAAACAGACAAGCTGAAGGTCTGACAACATCGACACAGGGCTCACTTATTCACCGATTCAACCCCGTTCTCTGTAGCCACCGCTTTCACACAATTGAATTGCCTACGCCTGTGATGGACTGGCGTCCCATCCTCGGTATAACCCTGCCTTGCGCCCTGTGTTGGCCGGGATAGGCTCCAGCTCACCGCGACCCTGTACAGGATTAATCGGTTTCTGAGGATGAATTAATGTGGTCAACACACTGGGCTTGCGGTCCAGAGGGCGCGGGGTCGATCTCCCGGCTCGGCAGGTGACACAAAGGCAACATTTTTGACACCTTTCCGCATCTGCCTGCCAGTTAGTTGATAGGCAGGTCCCGTGGGGTGGGGTAAAGTGTAGGTACTGTACTCGCACCGCTGCCAAGGCGTCGGGCCAGCGTAGACGTGTAGGCTAGACCTCCCTCTAGAGGGGTCGTGGTTTGGACCCAGGGAAATAACAGAGGCCGCCGGTTTTGTTCTAGAAGCCCTTCCACTAACAGTGGCGCGAGCAAGCCATTTCAGGGTTGCACCTTTGCCAAACACGGTGACGCGGTGAGTAGCGCTGCCGCCTCAAAGCGAGAAGAAAGTCCCTGGTTTGAATCCCGGCTCGGGTGCCTTTCTGTGTGGTGTTTGCGTCTTCTGCCCGTGTCCACGTTGGTTTTCGCGGGGTACTCCAGTTTCTTCCCACAGTCCATAGACGTGGTCCCGAGGTTAATTGTCCTGACCAAATCGCCCCCGGTGCCCTGAGATGCGTTCCAACTTGCTTACCCCTCCCCGCCGGATAACGTTTGAAAAGAGCTCCACAGCTCAGCGGTTCCTTCCAGCTCAAATAACAACAATAGCATTTATAGAGCGCCTTTCGCCCCAACAAGGGTCGCAAACTGACTCGCTGACTCTGCAAGTCGTGTTTGGGGGGGGGTGGCAGTGAGAGGGGAGTCCGGTTTGAGCGGCAGCGTCTCCGAGCCTGGTCTTGCTGCCGATGCGACCCTAATGAGAAGCGGCTGTGAATGCGGATTGAGCCATCACTTACTGCGGCCTCCGCAGCTCCCTCTGCGCCCACCGCTGCCTCATCCATCGCTGCCAACTTGATAGGAAAATGCGATTAGCCGAGTCGGGCTTAATGTCATAAATCCGCGTCGCCGCAGCCTTGTCCTGCTCACACTTCATTTATTTATTTCGCGCCCGCGCTAAGTATCCGTCAGCGGAGCTGGCCGGCCGCGCTCTCGGGGCACCCAGCGAATGGGATCGCGCTGGGAAATCCGCGGAAGCTCTGTTCGGTGGGTGGTATTGCTTGCCGGCTCAGAGGCACAACAAACCGGGACGTATCGTGTCGGGGCAATGAGAGAGAGAGAGGAGAGGCCTGAACGTGCAGCAACCCAAACATCCAGCCTTTGACCGAAGAATAAACAAATGTTGACTTTCCGACAGAATGGCTGACTGACGGTATGACAGTTGACGGTTGTTTTTCAGACCTGTTCTTTCGGGATAGCCGTATCGAGCGATCTCCATCTCCCTCTGGCGGCGGTTCGCCTTCCACGTTGGAAGCATCATCAAGCGTTTCGCTTCCAGCCTGAGAGACGAGACGTCGCGAGGGAGAGAGGGAGATCGCTCGGTGACACGGCTATCCCGAAAGAGCAGCTCTGAAGAGCAACCGTCATGAATCGAGCCGTGAAAACCTGCATCGGTTTGAGAGTTTTGATAGAAGCGGAGTTGTCCGGGACCGGGCTCCAGAATATACTCCCCCCAGCAGCATGCACTCTGTGGTGGGCGCCAGAGAGAGGTGGTAGCTGTCAAGCCCCTGTAGATATATCGTGACAAGTTAAGCCCGGCTCGTCCTGTAGGTTAATCCATGGTGCACGCAGCTCCAGCGCTCATCCCCCGTGGAATCGTCGTAGCAACATGTTCTCCCCGTGTCCGAGTGGGTTTTCGCCGGGCGCTCCGGTTTCCTCCCACAGTCCAAAGACACGCCGCTGCATAGGTTAATTGGCCTGCGGACTAAATTTCCCCCCGTGCCCTGTGATGGACTGGCGTCCCATCCTGGGTATAGCCCTGCCTTGCGTCCTGTCTCTGCCGGGATAGGCTCCGGCTCACCGCCACCCTGTACAGGGTGAGCCGGTTTCTGACAATCAATGAAAGAACATTGTTTGACTTGACGGTGAGGTTTTAGACAGGGGGCACAGCCGAGAGCAGGCGGCAGCCCGCCGCCCCCTCCGTGAGTCTGCGGGCACCAGGGCTCAGAGAAGGAGATTCGCGTCAATAACCACGTTTGGGGTTTTCAAAGTATTCGAGTTGGGTTCCCGCATTGCTCTGATGGTGACTTTCTCTGAATGCATCCGCGTTGGTGTCATCTTGATAAATAACGGTGCCTTGCCACGCTCCTGTGCCGAGCGTCGTGTTCTATCGGCGTCACATGCTGGTGCTGCAGTCCGCACATTCATCCGAGCTTGTGACACGGCCATTTACCCAGTTAATTGTTTTGTTTTTTAATCTCTTTTTATACCTAAAGTAATCATGGAAAGAAATGAACTGCTACATGCAACGTAACAGAGTAATCTCATTAGATGTTGAGAATGGATTGCACTATTGCCCGTGACTGTTAAAGTCTGTTTACAGCAATACGTGGCTGGACCGCCGCTGCTTTGCAACGCTGGCGGTGTGGCTAGTTTTGGCGAGCGCTCGGGAGGAACCCTCGCTCGGATGCTGCCACGCTAAGCACACTGCACTTGCAACACACAGGCCGATAGTTGAAGCAACGGGGTAGGTTTTCAAAATCTTGCCCACCCGCCTCCGTCCAGTGTACAGTGTGCAGTAAGAGGTTTGTCGATCGGCAGGGCAGCGGTGATTCAGTGGTTAGCGCGCTGGGCTTCAAACCTGGCGCCACCGAGTTCGAATCCCGTTCGTGGCCAACACCAGTGACGATTTTTCTGAACCGGTCCTGGGCCTCTGCTTGGCCGACTCAGGCTCAAATGAGTACCTAGCGCGGTCGTGTAAACCTTGCCACTAGGGAGGCAAAGGCCGCCGGGCGTGGTACTGATCACCCACCTCCTCGTGTGCTGGAGAAACCCACGCAGAACAGGGAGAGAACGCACAAACTCCACGCAAAAAGATGCCCGAAGCAGCAATCGAACCGCCTTGGGCAAAACCTTCTTTCACAGACATCGGCTCGCTGAGAAACCTGTCCCGGCTGATGTGGCAGCGATACCCGGGCAGCGTGTCTCCTCAAATCCGCGAAACGGAAACATCCGGGAGACACGACCAGACGCGCTGTCTGGAGACTATGTCGGGCTCTTTACGCGCGGAGCTGAGACAAACTAACGGAGAGAAAATTCAATTGCAGCACAGGGTAAAAACACAAACGGCACAAAGGCCGTCAAAACATCCCACTATCATCAATATTGTAATATTCAACAGCGATACGAACCACATCCGGCCGGGAGCCCGAGTGGAAATGAAATCAAGTGCGGAGGAAACACGGTCATGAACAATTACACTCAGACTTTCCAGCGTATCCACTCGATATCATTTTGCATGAAGCTTTTCCGTTGATGCATTTTAATGCAGGAAACACGTTTTGCCGACGTGACACAGGTTCTTTATTTCACTGTCTACGTAAAGAACAACTCTCTAATTGAAATGTTCTGCTGAACCAGCATCGCGGCCGGTGATGTTTTACGTAATTAAATCAGGGCGACGTCACGACCCCCCCGTCTCTCTAGGCCGCCCCGAATCATTGCTGGACATTCCACATTTCCATGGCGGGAGCCATCTCGCCCCTGCCACCCTACGAATGCCCACGATTCAACGCAACAATCGATGCCGTTTTTTGTTTGTTATCGTTGTGGTGCAGAGACGGCGGCCTCTAGTGGCTGCAGGGGTCACGTCGAACCCGTTAGAATGCAGCGCGTGATTTAAACGAAGCACGTCGACTCTTCGCGCGCGATTCGCGGCACGTCGCCGTTCAGCCCAAGGGTCGATTTTAATCGATGAGATCCGATTATTGCCGCGCGACCGCATCAGAATAGCCGGGAGGTCAGCGTCGACCGGCAGCCGCCCGGCCGTTAAACCGCGCGTATTCAAACACTCCGCACGGACGCCCGAGCAGGAACTTTAGCGAATCTCTGGCGGCGGAGCTGATACTACGGTTTTACAAGCCCCTCTTTTGTTCACTGCTTGTATCTCCTTTGGCCCTTGAGCCATCACTTTACACACTGGTCGCTCGTCCTATTGTATTCGCCACTATCTCTCGCTTCCCGGGGGCCCCTTCCCTATTATCCGCCGCTTGTTTTCAGTTTCATGGCTCGTGTTTTTCCCTCGAACCACGGTCGCTGCCATTGTGCGGCCCTTGCAGTCGTAACTCTCTCGCGGCGGCCCCCGGTCCGGAGCTGGGCCCAAAGTGTCGCCAATCGCGTCGCGGGTGAGAAGGGGAACGAACGAGTGTTTCCCCAACTTCGCTTCTCTCCCTGGCGACGTTTCGCCTCACGCGTTCGGAAGCGCGGAGATCGCTCGACACGGCTATCCCGAAAGAACGGCCTCTGAGGAGCAACCGCGATGCAGATGTTTTATTATTCCAGAAGAAAACATCCCCCGGCGAGCTTGCAAGCTATTTACAGGATTCCCGCATTGACGCAACTAACAAACGCGTGAACGTGGCTAGCAGTGGAGGGTTTTCCGAGATGCGCAAACGCGTGAACGTGACTAGCAGTGGAGGGTTTTCCCAGAAGGCGGCGTTTGGCGAGAATGTGAAGGTTAATGCCGCGGCGCTCGGGTAAGTTATGAGGCACAGCGCGGGAGAATGAGCCGGTGAATTTGGCGCATCTGCAATTGCCCGCTTCCTTCCGTGCAGCAGTTTAAGGAAATGTGGGGATTCGGGGAATTTATTTAGTTCCCGATTTGGCCCGTATGGGATTGTCGGTTGGGAGCGTGCGATTTCCTCCCTTGAACCGCTGCGTTTCCCCCCCCAAGGCGCCACTTGTAGGGGTGGGTTTTGCAGCAGAATACAGATCGAATGTTCGCGTATTCTCTCCCGAGTGCGCGTGGCGGTGGGTTGCGAATGGAATTAACGTTCGGAGAGTTTTATTTACAAGCCAGATTAGGAATGCGACGATATTTTCATTTTGCAGCGAGAGTCTGGACGAAGTAATTCATCCGAAATAATTTAATGTAATATTGTGCCTAAAGAAACACGTCTGTAGGCGGCGAGACCGCACAAAACGCATCCCATTACCGTGACAAACAGCGCCACACGAGCAATAGAAAACACAATGGATCACCCGGGGGGTCGGGGGATAGCGCGACGTGATCGTCACATCCAGACGCCACTTAGAACCACACCTAGACGGGGTCATTCGCGGGGTCATCCGAGCGGCAAACCTGTCTTGGGAACGTGGAGTTTCCACCACTGGCTTAACCACGGCTCAGTGACGACGATGATGCTGACGCGTGAAGCTTGCCGAACGTTCGCGTCGACGTGCATATCTTTTTAGGAGATACGGGTACTTTACGAGAATGACGCCGCAAGGAATCGCCATGAATAGTCGATGCGTTTGAGCCGTAAATTATTTAATTTTGATTCAGGCGAAAAAGCCCGTTGGTAAATCACGTGCCGCACCCGTTACCCAATGAGCGATAGGCCATAATCAATGATCAATACAACCATGTCATATTTAGAATACAAAATCGTTGCCTGGGCAGAGCTGTATTATTTACAAGTAACCGCCGCGCGTCAATCAATCAAAAATGTATTACGCGGGATCCGCGGTGGAGAGTGATTTATCGCTATTGACGGAAAACTGTGAAGGGGAGGAAAGGAGGGCCAGGGCGCTCGGGCCGACACGGTCCGCGGCCCCGCGGCGAGGCCCACTCCCGCTTGCCAACGGCCTCGAGCAGCACTCAGCCGTCACCGCATCGCAGCCGCGCTAATCGGAGCCGGACGGGGAGATATATTCGGCCTCACAGCGTCGCCGCGTGTTGTCGTCCCATGCAGGAATCCCGTAAAGAGCTTGCGAACTCGCTGGGTATTTTTATGCCGTAATCAAAAAAAGCGTCAACACTGTGCTCGCGAAATGTTTGTGCGCTCGGTGACTCCCATCACCCCCGCAGTCTCTTCCCATTGACTGAAAGTGACAGGCCGGTGTGTGCGTCTGTGTGTCAATGCGTGGCCCGCCAGAGGAATCTGAAAATGCGATTTGGCGCTCGCTGACGAGAAGGGAAGCAGGCGTGGGAAGGCCCTCATCCAGCAGTGGATCGACAGAGGCCCGACAATCATGATTTTCCGATGTCGGAGAGGATGCCTTCAACGTCGGAGGTGAAACGTCGCGAAGGAGAGAGGGAGATCGCTCGACACGGCTGTCCCGAAAGAACAGCTCTGAAGAGCAACCGTCAATCATGATCTATTATGAAATACGGGAATGAGGCGTACTTGGCGGCATGCTGCTGCCTCAGCTAAAATGCATACGCGAGCGATTCACCCGCCGCGCAATTTGCTCAGTTGTTGCGATTCAGGTCACGATTTGATCCAAGAATCAATGATCTTTGTTTAACACTGGTGTGCATGTAGCAGCCTGGAGTGGCTGCGGGAATCGTGCGAAAGCCATTTCATACAACATTGGCTCGATGCATGTTCCGTATTACGAGCTCGAGGCTCAATGTTAATTGACGGAGCGACGCATCGTTTACACTCATTACGCAGGGTGGTCCAGATGTCTTGCGCCCCCTGTTTAATGCTCTCTGAAAGATCTTTGTCCAAAACTGATCCCGAGGAAAATTGATTACGTTCCTATCTCAGTATTGTAAGATGTTAGTGTTAAATCTTTGACAAAAATCCTCTTAAACATCTTGTATAGTGTTTCTCCGGTTAGTGATTTTTCACTACAAGCCCGTTCTTCAATATTGTATGAACTGGTGCTAGCTATCTGAAATAAATAAGGGTTAGTTAAAACCAAAACTCAATGACCGAGACATTTGGACCACCCTGTAGAATGCACATGGTATCAAAAAGCTACAAAGTGTGCTGTGGTGATTTCATCTGTTGCCAATCTTGAGCCAATTGTGGGAAATTCTGATTCTTTTGAAGTCTCTCATTACCATATACCGTCAACTTGTCCCTGTCATAGGATTGTGGAATATTCACAATTTTTTCTCACCACTGCTATCTGCTCGGCGATAGCGGTGTGAGCGTGGAGGCACGTTGAGTTGAATCTGGCCTAGATCCCACCGGGAACCATCATTCATAACATTGCGACTGCCTGATGCGGTTTGAGTGACTGAAATGGCAAGTAAAAGTTTGGCTCGTTTAAAAGCAATCTTCCCACACTCACAAATGCCACCGTATGCTTGAAGCGAAGAAATTCTACATTACTCTTGATAAGTGACAACAATGTAAACCCAATTCTCAATTTTCTTTGTATCCCACCATTCAAAATAAATTCTTGTTTCATATCTACCTACTCGCAGCTGACGCGCGGGGGTAATACGCCGGGCGTCGTAATTCATTTGGCCGATTATGCGAGTGTCGGCGTGAGACCGGGATTCACAATATCATCGACAGCTTTCAAATTGGCCTGGCGATCACTCTCGCTAATGTGCCGAGAATTGCATTTTATGGAACGTAATGCGAGGAGGGTCGTGGTCTGGAAATACGTTTTACCGGCGCGCGCTCTTCGCATACGCCCGCGCAACAACAAACAGAGATATCCCATTACAGGTATCAAATTAAGCGATTCTACCTGCTCTCGTGAAACACCAGGAGCGCGCGTTTTTTCCATCCGCGGCCTGGAGGAAATTCCACATTTCCACATTTCGAAGATTAGTTTGTACCCGTTCAGGTTTTCACAGCTCGATTCCAGACGGTTGCTCTTCAGAGCTGTTAATTCAGGATAGCCGTGTCGAGCGATCTCCCGCTCTCTCTTGCGACGTTTCGCCTCCCGCGTTGGAAGCATCCCACGTTGGAGGCATCCGAAAGAACAGCTCTGAAGAGCAACCGTAAAAGGTGAGTCTGTCCAAAGGACAACCGCTGCAGTCTCTCCGCAGCGTCAGACTATTTTATGAACACGTCCGGTGTGTGTCAAGGAAGACTGACGTCGGGCGGTATTGGAGAGGCTGGAGCCGCTGATCCGGTGTTTGCATGACGATGTCTTCCTCGCTGGAGAGCAGGACACATGGGGGCAAGTGGGAACGAGGTCAGAGGGGAGCGGTGCCCGGAGGCGAGTCCGTGAAAGTTGATCTTCTTCTTCTTTGCGATTCTTCGAAGCACGATGGTCAGCTTCTGGACATCGTTGTCTTTCAGCTCGGCCTCGCAGTTGATAAAGACGGGGGAGCGTGCGTCGTGCCACCGCGCGGCGTTTGGCGGCCACCCGGGCTGACCGGCCGGCCCACACGCAAATGTCGATTTCACTAAACACGGCGCGGGGACAATAATATGACCGCGGTGCCGCGGACAAAAACACTGATGGAAGACGCGGCCAGTTGCGAGTTCCCCAGACGGCGTTCGGCGCCTCCCTGACGGAGCGGAGCGCGTCCCCCGCTTTATTGGCGGG